>LQNS02001155.1:19178314-19197241 GCA_001587735.2 Parhyale hawaiensis | reverse complement strand
ATAATGAATAATAGTAACCACGAACTGGATTTATTGCCCTTTCTGCGGGATGGCGCTTGAGATGGGGTCAACCGGGGGTAAAGAATAAAGATCCAGCTAAATTGCTATCTCGGTAACTGTGGCGACGCTTTCCCGCTACAACGCAATTGGTATTACACACAAATAGCAGAAAGTTTGCTGTATTTCTGAAGAGTTTGCTCCGTCAAACATTTTTTTTTATATTTTATTTTTGCATTACACATCGTTGACGCACAGAAGCAGAACGCGAATTATTAGCTTGCACTGTATTGCGTTTCTTCAGCACTCATACAACTGACGCTAACCGGTTGCAGCCTCAGTCGGTCGTATCGGGTGCAAAATTAGCATTATATACCTGCTCTACAGTAAACATAAGCGATGTGTCTCATGCACACTCACACCACCTCTCACACACTCACACCACCTCTCACACACTCACACAACCTCTCACACACTCACACCACCTCTCACACACTCACACCACCTCTCGCACACTCACACCACCTCTCGCACACTCACACCACCTCTCACACACACCACCTCTCACACACTCACACCAACTACCCCCCCTCCCCAAGGATCCCACACCTACAGTAAGCGGGTCAGGGCCTCGCTGGCAGAGAAAGGCACAAACGTCATAGCACCGCAGCCCGGGCGCCCTTGCACAGGCAGTGCGATGAGGCACCTCAGTGTTGCCATACACACAGCCATGTGTCCGCTAACACTGAGGTTTTCAGTCGTTTTTTCCCTATTTCCATTTGAGGTTACCGCTGGGTATCATTCGTTTACACTAACAATCTCGGATTCTAGTTTGTGTTACAGACTCTTTGGTAGAACAAATAAAACATAATTTCAGGAAGCATATAATTGCCTGACCACAGCGTAATATAGCGATGTTTCTACCACACAGTCAGCAGTGCAACGTCTAAAAAGTACTGCTGCTCCTCCTCCTGACCAACAACACCCGACATAAAACTAGGCAAATGATAACGCTAGTAATCAATATATATTATAAACAAGGCGGCATCAGCGCGTATCGAACAGCTATACATACGAAAACGAGCAAAGCAAAGTATAGCCATAAATAAGTGCACGTTTCACACTTCAGGGACAGTCAGTGTAATTCAATGGTGGAAGCAGAAATTTATTCACCAATAAAATCCCCGACGGTGCAACCAAACAACTTTTAGCTGTCGAAATAAACGCCAAAAAGAAAGACAGAATAATGAGAAACTGGTACCAACTTTCCTGAATATAGCTAGTCTAATCTCGCAGAAAAAGAAAAAATGCATCAACCAAATCCCGTCACACATTCCATTCATTTCAAGCGCGTTACGGCATGCCCGAACGTTGGCAAGAAAATGGGCTAAAGGGAAGAGGGTACGAGCTAAATAAATACAAATAGCGCTGCGGAGCACGTGCAGCGTTGAGGGCAACGCTGGGCCGTGCTAGTGTTGGCGAGCCTCGCGACAGCGGCATGCGGATACACGGAGTAGCGACACGGCGCATGTTGGGAACGGGAGTGGGTGACCTGCGGCGCATGTTGCGTCTTAGTGGGAACGGGAGTGTGTGACCTGCGGCGCATGTTGCGTCTTAGTGGGAACGGGAGTGTGTGACCTGCGGCGCATGTTGCGTCTTAGTGGGAACGGGAGTGTGTGACCTGCGGCGCATGTTGCGCGTCATGCCCCATGGAGGAGTGCAGGTTCGAAGAGCGACCATACGAACAAAGTAAGCATCAGTGACACCTGCCTGCAGACGAGCGATGGACGGAGCAGCTCATGCAAGCAACACCACCAGGAAAAACAGCGGAACAGCGGAACTCCATGCCAGCGTCTCCCACTGAGGAGCTCCGCCCTAAAGTGTTTAGACAGAATTTTTTTTTTTTTTTTGCAGCACGAGTAAGTTGTGTCTACTTAACATGTTTGCTGTGCTCTATCTTTTTTATTTTAATTTATTTTATTTTTGCTGGGGGAAGTTGGGTCCGCGGCTAGGGCAGGTTAGGTGAGGTCAGAAAATAAATTATGTCATTGTGATCCAATGAGGCCAAGGAACAGAAAGTATCCAACCTCCCAGGTTATGACACGCGGGGCTTCCTGCGCACTTCCGGTCAATCCAAGCGAAGCTGTCGGCGGCAACCTGTTCGTAGATCATCCTGGCAATATTGTTATGATAATTTAGATCATTTAACGGTATAATTGATATTGTATTGTCCATATATCTTTCCACAGCCTACTTCATTTGTTTAATGATATTATTGCGTCATTAGAGAAAGCAAGAACACATAGCTGTTTACGAAAATTATTTCTCAAATGTAGAGCATAAAACTGTCCCTCTTTCCACATCATTTCCAACAATATAAAGCTCTACGTTTGAGAGAAGATTTTTCGTTAAAAGCCATGTGTTGTCACTTTCTCTAATGACGCAATAATATCATTAAATAAATTAAATGACCTATGAAGACATATATATATATAACAGTTTCTCGTCCCATCAACACGTGGCATGACCCAGATAGGAACTCATCCGTCCGCCCTTAGTGGTGTTTAAAAGAATAATTTCAAAAAGTCGTGCCAGGACTCGGGAACCAAGAGATACCCTCGCCGCCACTCTACAAGAGAATATCGATTTTAATATTAAACTATCTCAACTATATGACTCAATGCTACCTATTGTACCCCGTGCAGTGCGGTCTTTCGCAGGTACATCCCTTGGGCCGCACTGTGTACACCACAGCAGGACGCACACATGCACGTGCTTAACTCGACACCACATCTACCGCACCATCACAGCATGACCTCCCCCTCACCACCACACCACACGACCTAGTGGGGCCACTGCAAGCGCTTCCTGTCGAGGCTGCAGTGAGACGACACACACACACACAGAGTACTGCAACCTTGGCTTCAGTCAGTCAACTCTGTAGCGCTGCTGGTGTAGCTGCCGCACCAGCTGCTGGTGTAGCTGCTGCACAAGCTGCTGGTGTAGCTGCCGCACAAGCTGCTGGTGTAGCTGCCGCACCAGCTCCTGGTGTAGCTGCAGCACTACCCGGTGAGAGTTATATCTACAACATTTGCTGTAACAACACGTGTAGTGCAACAGCTGTATAACATTGATAGTTTCCCTGCAAGCAGCACCGTCAAATGGCTACTGTGCTACTGTATGGTCACTCATGCAATTTCCTCCAAAAGAAGGCGTAGCATTAACGTCTCAGCAATAAACTACGCGACAGCACAAGTCGCTACAAGTGAATTTTTCATTCAATTGCGGACAGCTGATTAGCCTAAGGTAGACTAAACAAGCATCTCATGATAAGCCTTCAGTGTAAGGGCTCAACCCTACATTGCTGAGTGTCAAAACTTCATAGCACCTGAAACAATGCTTTTCTTCCCCCCGGGAGCCACGAACAGGATCGTCTCAGGCAATAAACTACTGAGGCAATGAAGGCAGAACAAACGACGCAGCGGACACGGGTAGCCAACGGTCCGGCAGAACAGCCTGGCCTCTGCCAGCAGCCGTGAGTGTGGCCTCTGCCAGCAGCCGTGAGTGAGGCCGCTGCTAGCAAGCGTCTCGCGACTGCTGCACCGCCAGCCAACATACCAGGAAAAAAGCGCTTCATTTACAATGTTTCCAGCAGAACTACGCTGATGAGGAACCAACTTGGCGCTCAGAGACAAGGCCTATCTGAGTTCTCCCCCACGTCCATCGTGGAAATGGATACATATAAAGTTAGTTCGATAAGCCTCACTAAACCGTAATTCCGATTTAAATTAGCAATGACTGCATTTAACTGATGGCAATATCAATTTTAAATTAGGTTTAGTTAAGGCCTAGTCGGTTAAACACATCTGAGAGATAATAATTATCGTAAGCAGGATAATGGATGCAGAGTGAAATTTGTTCACACAAAGTTATTCTCAGTCGAGCACACGTCATGGTAGGCCGCAATAGGTGTAAGGAATTACGTGTAAATTGTAATCAATGTAGTGGGAGAAGAAGAGGTAAATAATTGGGCAGCCTTCAATGCCCGTTGGAAACAAGCATTTCAAGAGTGTATGACGATTAATACAAGTAGAAGCATTCACAAAAACTATCAATAACGGACCGTGTTGCAAGCTGTACGCGAAATAACCAGAATCCTGTCAAACTCTTCATAGAGCACATCGGATCCAATTTAGCATCTCTGGGCCCCTGCAATGCTGCATTTTATTCACTTGTTCTTCAAAACGTCAATACTTTGTCAGATTATCGTAGTCAATCAACTCTCAATTTAGAAAGTACATACTTTTCGTCTAGAATCTAAATCTAGTTCAATATTATCACCTCAGTGTGGCAAAAAAACTGTCTTTGCTAGGCAAAATTGGAGGTGGAATATCAGCTTGACCACAACCCCCTCCCCAGCTAAGAAGCCCACATGCACTGGTTCGTGCTGTAAATAAATGTTCGCTATATCCAGAAGCGCTCAGTTCTGCTGTCCACCGGAATTAGAAAGCTACGGCGCCAGAGACAGAATGGCAATGTTACAATTGCAACTATGACCATCCACTCGCATGGGCAGGTCATCGCCCTCGTAGGCTACTGGACCGACTGCCAGGCGCGCTCACACGACACTCCTGACAATTAATAATCAAAAACTTCACTTACTGGCAGTGAAGAAACGGACCCCCGAATTTGTAAAAGCTAAGGTCAACTTGTCGAAACACTCCAAGTTGGAAATCCACCGTGCACTGGTACGTGCTGCAGACAGATGTCCACTGGCCCATGGTAGTGCACGGCTGCAGTCCACCACAGACTGTCTCAGTAATTTCTCCAGAAACAGAAAATTTGTGCAACGTCCACCCTAACCCTATTCATGGTTAGGGTCAACAAGGTAGCTCCGCCCTAGCGTGAGAATGCCGAAAATGCGGACTCAACAGGCCAAACACAGCAAGAATTTTCCTGTCTGCTGTAGAGGCGCCCTCAGGTACTGCAGTAGAATTAAACAAACAGAGACCCCCTAAAGCTGAGGAACTTTATGAACGGAAGACTCCTTAAAATGAGAAAAATCCAGAAACGTGCACTTCAGCAATCCGTGCGTGTCTTGTAGCGGTAGTTGAGGCCCTTTTGACTGACAGGCAGACGGGGGCAGTACGAGTTCATTAATAAGGGCGCACTGCGGGGCACAATGTCCATCCTTGCTAATGCCATAAGGTGGTCGCCATCGTTTGCTTTTTATATTTCGTTCGTCTTACGTCGTATTGCAGCCTCAGTTTGGCGCCCCCTAGATAATGCGTCCTGGGATAGATGTCAACCCTTGCCCGACCCCTTCCCCAGCTATGCCAGGGCCAGACAATTAGGAGTCTGGAGGCACAGAAGGATGTGAAAGTGAGCCCACCAGGCTTGGCTGGTCCGGAACTTCATACGGGGGCGTTTGTTTCTGCGTTTCAGTCGAGTTTCCGACGGTAACCCTGTAGCAATTGCTCTTGAGACGGCGAAAAACTCGATCGCGTTCGGTAAAACACATTTCAGCCGTTACAAACGTAATCGAGTCGCTGCTAACACTTGTAACATGCTTCATAGTGGTGAAACCAACGCTCCTCTATGACGCTCCAGACATGTCTAGCATTGGCAGAATTCGCCTAACTCGATTTTACGGCCCCAGTCGAGGACACCTGGTGTACCGAGCGATACGGAGAACCTAAGCAGGGGGTCGGTGCCGCACAGGATCAGCGCGCATAGGGACTGCAAGGGGAGAAGAAGAACATCGTAGGGATGTCAGGATCGCCGGCTTCCCTCCACCGCCTTGCAGGCCGTTTCTGCTACAGAAATGCGAACGAGTGAGCGCAAGAGCCGACGTGTATTTCCGTCCTACTATTGCAACTTTTTTAATACAAAATATTGAATTTAATAAGCACATCAATTACGCCCACCCTGGACGGTTGCCGCATCACACTACAACCCTTTCCACAGTCAACAATGATACAAATAGTAACCTTTCTGTTGGGTGTAACACGGAGTAGACGTGCGTGTAACACAGAGTAGACGTCTCATGTGAGTGAACTTTTTAAAATGTCACACTTCAAAATATTCTCTTCCCAAGTTACAGTGAACAGTTCCAAGTTAAAGAGCAAAAGCTAAACATCACCACACGGGTATTCGTTGTCGATATGACGTCGTAAAAATAGTGAAACTGCTCATATTACTTACAGACACTAAAAAGTTATCTAATGAAATTGCATGACTTTACAAACAAAAACTTGCGGTCGTTTTTCTGTCTATTTATAATCCGCAATGTAATAACTCGCTCGTCCCGTAAAAAATCTTTACTCGCACAATTTCAAAACACAACAAGAAAATGAACCGGTTTTTGTGAGACACGAGAGCGCTTCAGATCTTCTGCCGGATGGGCGACTCTCCTTCTCGTCCGGGTGCTTTCACTCGGTGCGGGTTTTCTATAGCAGTGAAAATCAGTGAAAACGACACGCGACGCGCCAGCGGCCGCGGCCTCCTGCTGTTGCTGGTGCTGCTGTTGCTGGTGCTGGTGCTGTTGCTGCTGCTGCTGCTGCTGGTGCTGCTGTTGCTGGTGCTGCTGCTGTTGCTGCTGATGGTACAGTGTAGCTGAACTACAAGGAAAATACGACGTGCACTGCACGTAATATGAAACACTGCCTCTTACGCGATATTTGAATGGTTAAAGGCTGCCAATCACAACACGACACTGCACACGAATTCGTGCCAGTGTCGACGCCAATAAACTGTTTTGTTTAGAGAAAGTAACAGCGCTTACCATGAATTAACAACTGAGGCATGAGCTTCCTGGCGTCCGTAACAGAAAAAACACGAGCTGCGTACCGTACGGCATTCAACAGGAAAACGTTTGGCAAGAGCAGCAGCGCAGCGATTATTGAACCCCAAAAGTTGCCGAATATGGAACACGAAAGTATCCGTGCAGCCAACAAGTGAGACAACCGAGACTTAGGCATCGGCTCCTCTCTGGTAATGGTCCTGTGGGACCATCCACTGTTCCACACCTGAGCTCACACTTGAATAATCCATAAATCTCTCATCAATTCCTTCGTTAAACACATCATCTGCAAGCAAAAGTTACTAGAACACAGTTAGTAGAGAGCTAAGTGTAAAAACACGCATACCTATCTTCTTCTCCCCAAAGACACAGAAATATATTCGAAGGGATATTAGTTCTTAAATAAGTCGATGAAAAGCGGAATTTGGGACAATCATCAGAAAAGCGCGTGATTTAAAAAAAAAACATATTCGCGGAACGTGTAATAATTGGGCCTGAGCTAGCGCAACTGCGCTGCCTGGACGCCGACACCGGAAAGTGAAGTGGAATGTAACGGGGCCTGTGATGCGGGGGGGCGGGGGCGGGGGTTTCAGCGCGAGTCTCTCGCCCATTTCACGACAATGGAGGACGGGACGAGCACAGCAGAGCAGCTCCAAGAAAAATTACAATACGCGTCACACGAACCCGGGGGACCGCGGCCCAGGCGAAAATTTATAGGCATTTATCCGATGTTATTTGATACGGCTCACTATTCACTCGCGGGCAGCCGATAAATGCCTATAAATTTCCGATTAGGTGGGACCGCCATGGAAACAAGTGGCACTGAAAAAAAAAACACCAACAAAGGTGCTTCTCCCGACGGTTATCACAACCAGCGCCGACACCATCAGTGCCATCACCAAGCAGTTAGAAACTCAGCTTAGTTTCGCCGCACGCGCGCGCCAGCAGCGGCAGCTCGGCTGCAGCCGCGCACTCTTAGTTTCGATGGAATCACTTTCGACAGATCGCGCACTTTTCCTCAGGGGCATTTTTTACTTCAGACTCTATCATTTTCTTAGTAGGAATGTTCCGGGCAGCGAGAGAATTGTCTCTCCGGTGAATCGATAGAAAAACGAGTAGGCGGACCGCATGGCGGATGTGCGGTGATGTAACACCGGAGGGGGGGGGGGCAGAAGCGAACCGCTAGCGGCCGGTTAGTGCAGATTAGCTAACGGGCACAGCAACCGACTGCAAGCGGTGCCACGTCAGCTAACGGGCACAGCAACCGACTGCACGCGGTGGCACGTCAGCTAACGGGCACAGCAACCGACTGCAAGCGGTGCCACGTCAGCTAACGGGCACAGCAACCGACTGCACGCGGTGGCACGTCAGCTACAGCAGCAGCGGCGCCTGTCAGCAGACGCAAGCTGTACAGCGCATCCGACGCTGGCGTCAGTAAATCAGAAGAGAAGTCGAGGCAGACGCTGACAGGAGCTACACCGCCGCTGCAGTTCCGTACACGCCATATAAATCACTCGCTTTCTTCTATAAATAAATGGGCCTGATGTGACGACCGTGTTTCCTAGAGACCCTTTTATACAACAGCGAAGAAGCCTTGCCGAGTATGCACCAAAACACAGGAACCGCATCGCCCCTCTCCCTCTACGTATTAATCTGAAGTATTTAGTTGGCCGTTCTGTAGTCAAATTGGACTCCCTGATAAATTAACGCTGCCATTGGACGACTGCTGCGGCGTAGACTGGAACCATCCAACTGTTATTGTAGTTCGATTTACGGATTTTGGTACTCAAATTGTTCTCAGATCAACCGCTACAACCCGAGCGTAAGTAGCGTGCACAATCCAGTCCTGGATTATTACTTCCCTGCACATCCGTAATTCGGTCCGCCTTCTCGATTTCTTTTCATTTTCCGAAGAGCAAATTCTCTCACTGCTCGCAATATGCATTCCAAGAAAATGATAACATCAGCGGTAAAAAAAATGCATGATGCCAATTGGACCTCATCCGGCGACACGAGATACTCCAGGTAAGTGGCTCGACCACGGTGCCTATATGTTGAGCACGATACCGGTGGGACGGGCCCACACTATCTGATGTTTAATAACTGGGACGCCACAGCGTTGAGAGGGTCGTACAGCCCTGCAACACTAGGCTGTGCGCACGATGTACAGCCCTGCAACACTAGGCTGTGCACCGTGAGTTGCTGTAAAGGACAACCTCGCGACACGGTACTGGATTCGGGTGCCAAGGCGCTGAGAGCAAAGGCTATGACGTCACTCTGCCGCGGTGCATACGACAAGCTCTGCAGCTCGGCGTCGCTCGTTCACTTGCTCACCCGATAGACAAATGATGGCAAACAACAGCAGGAGACAAAGTGCTAACTTGCAGCGGTCGCTTTATTGCCCCAACGCTCATAGAAATACAATTTTAAATTGAATTTGTCTGACGACGGCAGGGCACAGCGACTGTCCACCGATGCCCCTAGATCTATTTAGCCCCGCAGATAGCCGGGCGATGCAGTACTTAATTTTACCTCTGTCGTACGAGTGCTGTTATTCGGCTCGTGGTATTTCATGCTTTGTGAGGCAAAAAGAATGTACAGCATTACCTCAGCATGTCTCGTATGTTAAACAGGTCTTAGTTCTCGAAGAAATACATTAATCGACACAAAATGCAGTCCAAACAAAAATTGACTTATTGTACCTTGATACAGCACAGTGATGTCAAACGCATCATTGCTGCGTTGCAGGCCGTACGAACACATTCACGCAAGGGAGAAGGGAGGGGGGGGGTGGAGTAAAGTGTTCTGAAGAGGCAAACACACGACACAGGCCGCCCCTGACAGTTCATCACATCAGGAACATTTATGGCAACTTTTCTTTCTGAGTCTCAGATTGAGGAAGCACGGCAGGTGTCTGCTGCACACGACAGACAAAAAGCAACAGAAGGCAGACCAACATTGAAGAAATGGCAGCAAGATGAAGTGAAAAGATTTATGAAAGGAAGACTGCGTAGTAAACCAGAATTTTGTATCTTGAAATAAAAGAGTTGCCGAAAATTTTCTATTAGAACGTTATTACTGAACCAACAGCATCCAATGCAACATTATACTTACGATAGCTAGCTTCTAATGTCGCTGTATGACATACGACGCCGTTCACAGCACATGACGTAAACAGGCCTCATTTCCTTAGATATGAATTTACTAAGATCCACTACCCTCGGTTATAATCCGAACGCACTAACCACTCGGTACGCTAACATCAGTTCCGGAACGTTCTGAACTGGAGAACGTCTTGTGTCCCTCGATTACGAGCGAACAATTCATTTCCATGTACAACGATTATGGGAAGAGTTGGCAGAGTAAAATCAGTAGAGAAAGCCGAGTAGGCGGGAAAGCATACTTGCGTAATCCCTCCACAAAACAGAGGTAAAAAAACGGAAAGAAATTCCTCCGTTCAATGAACATTTGGATTTTCTCTCGCAGCACATCCCCACGCGACAAAGCTGTCATAGATCCGGGTGGATATTCAGACGAGGCGCGTATGGCTCGCAAGCTCGCTGGGCCAACCTGACCTCAGCTAACCTTGAGGTCAAATACGGGCACGCGATGCCACAGAGGAGGAAAATGGCAATATTTTATCCAGTGAGCAAGCAAGATGCAGGGGATTGTGGCTGCTGTAGGCACTTGTGGCAGTCTGTTAGTGGTCTTCTGTTGGACTCAGGAACATGGTAGACGTGCAGTGCCCGCACGCATGAATACAACCACTGCAAGGGAGAGCTCTGAGAATGCGGATGTGCAGACCTTCGTCAATAGGCGAAACCAACGTAGCCAGCAGAGCAGGCAGACTGCCTGTTGCAAGGGTAGAGCGGCGCCCCCCAACCGAGTGCGCAGCGCGAGGATAAGCCGCCTGTGCGGCGATGGGTCTCTTTAGGATTTCTTCAGGGACTGATCGATGTAACCTCTCCAATATGTAAAAGATGTTCTTAGCATTCTTGCGGTCTTCATTTTCCCGCTAAATTTGCGGATTTATTCCTCTGCAATGACTGCGTTGAGTTGACTACCATTTTCTTCAGAAAATTAAGATTTCATCGTACAATAGTGGAAGAGTTCTCTTTAAAAATATTTACAGAATATGTATAGACTTTAGGGGATTCTTGGCATTTTTTTTTTTTGCTCTTATACTCCCGTGAAATTGCAGCAATAATTTCTTTTCACAATATACGAAATTTACCATGCACAGTGAACCTCTTACCCTTACATCGCAGACTGTCGACTTTTCTTTACTAATAAAATTATGTTGTTCGCAGGAGACACCTGAGTTTGGCCCGGCAGTTTAGGATGATCCACGTGGGTCATCCCATGGGCCGGCACCCATTCCCAGGCAGAAGGCGGACTATTTTCTAAATCAAAAATAGATTTTTTCTTAAATGTCTCACGCTGGAAGGGGAGCTTCACGCCATTTAGTTTGCCAAAAGATGTACCTATAAAGATGGCTGCCCGCTGCCGTCTCCCCTCGTCTGAAAATGGTACAAATATCAAAGTTAGAAGCCGAGCAGGAGGATATTCAGTCGGAGAATTCAATTCAGTAGTATTATTTTAGCCCTGGCTTAAGCCTTCCTAGTCACAGCAACACCTACGATTCCAGGAAATGATAACGGAATGAACATGTCGTATGTCAAAAGAAATGTGGCACCCATGCACAGAGGTATATCGCCACACTGGATCCATGCGCATGATCGAGCGTAGGAGCAGGGCTGAGAAGAGGCTGACGACGCCAGCTGCAAGACGCAATCAGCGTATGCGAACAGACGGAAGTAATTACTACTATTATTATTATTACTATTGATATTATATTCCCAGTGTAAGCATCCCCAGCCACACTGTAGGTACACTGTGATCAACGGAGAGAAAGGAAGAAGGGACGTACAGAGGGCCAAGAGAAATGTTGAACACATGAACAAAAAAGGTATTGCCGAACAGGATCAACGCTCATGCGATCAACAAGTCCGGAAAGAAGAGGAAGACCGGAACAAAGCACCATAAGCAGGAGTATGAAAGTGAATGAAGAAAAGTATAGGCACGAAAGATAAAAGTCTCGAAGGCCTGGCTAAGGTAACATATGAGGTCCCGTGGGACGCCATTCCCCATAGCTACCATAACTTGGGCTAGCTAACCCTATGGTCCACCCTACGCCCTCTGAGGGGTGTAAAGAAGCGAACTGAGCACGGACCCCATAGCCCATCCTTTGGCTCCAAATGAGATAATATTTTCCAGTACTCCACGGTCTCCATTACTTCTATTCTCTACAACTGCTATTTTAAACACATGCATTGCAACTAACTTGGAAGTACAACCTTGCTTACGGTTGCAGGTCCAACGGCAGGTTCGATTTGGTGGCTAAATTAAGCCTACGAGGCTTGACTTCTTCGAAACTTCAGTCAGGTGCACTGGCTCCAACCCGCAGAGCTGAGTTCTGAGTTCCAGGAACTGACCGTCAACCGGTTACCCCTGAGACTTCCAGAAACCCAAGCTTGCTCCGTAAACCGGAGTCGTGAGCAGCTCAGTCGAGTCGCTGGGCTTCTAACACTTGCAACTCGTGCCAGCGTGACACATCCAAGGCTTCTGTCGGAAGTTTCAAACAAGTGAAGCCTCAAAGGCTTAATTTCGGCACCCAATCGAGCGTGCCCAAAGCTTTGTGACACGTGCACAACTCCGGTAGTTTACAGTAGCTGCTGAGCACATCGAGGCCGGTAACTATGCAGCATTTCCACACAGGAGAACGTGCGGATCATACGAAGATGCGCCGCTCCAGCTCCCCAAGGGAAGAACAGCGGAACATCGGAAGAACAGCGGAACATCGGAAGAACAGCGGAACATCGGAAGAACAGCGGAACATCGTAAGCCCACAAAAATTGCAAGCGAAGTTCGCAGCTCCAAGATACACGGAGGGGCGATCGACATCTCCCTAAATAGTCCAAGTGAATCTCGACCCCTTAGTTTTGTAAACTGAATGTCTTCTGCTTCATGGCCTATTCATTTCAGACGAGGTTCATTCTATTCACTGAGATACTCGTGCGTTAAATTAGCCAAAATACGTTAAGTTAACCGAGATACATTGAGTTGAGTTGGCAGAGACACGTTAAGCTGGCAGAGACACGTTAAGTTGGCAGAGACACGCAAGGTTAAGTGACATGCTTTCGTTTTATTAATGAGGCGCGTTCGCTTAAACAAAATGCGTGAGAGTAGACGAGCTTTACTAAAGTAGGCCGAGCTGGGTGGGCCAAGCTTACGTTCGTAACGTTCTACTGCATTCTGAGGGAAGTGTTCTAGTCTTCGCTTCCACTAATTCTCAAGTGAAGATCACAACTCCACCCACTCATAAAAAAAACACGATTCCGTGACATTGTGGAGTAGAAATCAGGACCCGAACCTGCTTTGGAGAGCTAGCTGAATCTGCACAGGATCTAACGGTAGCAGGCTTCACAGCAGTCAAATATACTACTACTATACTAGCCGCCATGGTGACTACTGGTGCGAAAATAAAAATAATTTATAGAGTGGTTCCCTACTGTCAGATGTTCTATGTCCAATTTGAACAAGTTCCCTATGCTGATGTAATAGGTCACAATGAAATGCAGTTAGATGAAATACTTACGAAATCGCTTGAGCATATCCTTCTTGTAATCTCTGCGCAACTTGGCCTTTTCGTCGCAGTCAGGAGATCCCGAACCTTCCAAAAAATCGTCAGGACTCGACGTAGAAGAAGCTGAACCTGCTCTTTTCTCGTAGTCAAGTTCGCTCTCTTCACTGGATGGGTTTGTACTAGACATTGTACTACTACTGTTGCTACTAATGCTAATGTCATTACTATTACTACCGTTAGTATTTAAAGAGTGGGAGTGTTTTGCTTCAGGTAATTCAGGAGACACGGACGTTCTTGGAAGGTCTCCGTAACACTTCCGAGCGGCTGCTGAGGGCACAGTCGGGCGGTAGATCACCTCAGATTCAGAAGTGTCCATCCCAGGTGGGCTCTCCGGTGTCGGCGGCCTGCCCTGATCATTGGAATAAGACGGGCTGGGGAACCGTCTGTATAAATGACTGCTGGAGTTACTAGGACTCATTCTATTAATGAACATTGGCTCTCTATAGGGACTTTGACTTCTGGAATGAGTTCGATCTCGAGGAATTGAAGGACTCCGCGAGCGCCTGTCGTAATAGGAAGAGTCATGGAGGTATCGCGAGTCCCGTGCTCCAGTGACCGCCATGTAAAGCTTGCTCTGAGGCACAAGTGTTGCAGGTACGTCATCCTCCAACGCATCCAGCCGTGGATGCCGACTACTCGAGTTTTCCCCTTTAAGGGACAGTTTTTCGAACTGCGGAGGCGTGTAGAGGGACATGTGCGGCGATAAACTCTTAGGAACATTGTATTGTATCATCGTGGGGCTGGTCATCCTCATGCGTTCTTCTAACGCATCAGAACACGAGTCTTTCAGGGCACCAAGTAGCCTGTCCCTGTCATTTGCCACTGAAAGCGAAGACCGCAAACTGCTCCGAGCAAAATTCATTCTTGCTGTGTTGCGTGTGCCGAAGTCCTCTGTTTCAGCATCATCACTAAAGCATTCTTTCTTTAGTATATCTTCAGCAGGTCGTAATCGTATAAACTGTTTAGTGCATTGCTTCGGAGGAGCAGGTCCCTCTTTATAAAAATTCCCTCTCGTTTCATCAGATCGGGGCTGATAATACGGAACGTCTTTCGAGTACTTTTGTTCATCCTCGGTGAAGTCGCGGCGGGGTCTGTCGTATGGAATGGGGGACGATGTTTGGTTTCTTGAGGACACGGAGAGGTCCAGCGGAATCTCCAAGGGAGATTCGTCGTATTCGAGCAGTGCACCTCCCTCACGGCACCGTTCGTTTTGTAGCACCATTTTGTCGTGTATTCACCAACTCCTAATATATAATAATTCTGAGCAGCTCTACATACAATACCAACTGCAAGGCAAAGAAATGTTATATAATATAATTTTGTCACATCGTGCTTAAACACATTTCTCAATGAGAAAGAACCAACTTTGTGAAGCTAGTTACAGTTTGTCACAGACGATGCTTATCTGCACATAGTAAATGCATATACGTTCACCGATGAAAACTTTTAGAAGTTACTAGGTTATTGACACATATACTAGGGATCACAGCAACGCACATCACATGAAAAGTTACGAGTGCCACTCACACACACGCGCGCGTATACTCGTGGCACTGCAGCATCGGTAGCTACTCTGGAAGAGAGAAGCTGCGGGGGCGTACCACGGGTCACAGCTGCTACTTCCCTTGCCACTCACTACGACCGTCTCACTCAGACTGAAGGGACGAGTCGCCGTTGGAGTCACTCGCAGCCTTGCAGCAGCAGGCAGCCTGTGTAGCTGCAGCTGGAGCGGGGGTGCGCCGTACGTGGCGGTGAGGGTCGGGCGAGCTGGTGGGCAACGTTTAAACCCCACCAGTGGAGGTGTGTGGGAGTGTGCCACAGCGGAGGTTGTGGCGCACTGTTGCTAACAGTGATGAATAAATAGTTCTAGCAAAATTAGCCATGATCGGTCACAAGGATCTAAGGGTCGCGTTTCAAACTGCAATCTGTCTCGGTCACCACTTGTTACTAGCTACAGAATCTGGCGCAAAACACGTTCTAAATCTGCCAGTAAGAAGGTAATCAAGACAATACAATCCACACCGTTTTGTGTTATATATTTGCGCTTATCGTGTCATACCTTCAACGAAATGGGCAAAACATACGGCAAGTTGCAGATTTTATAATTATAAAGCGTTTTTTGGGCCATCGATAGGCGAAAATTAAAGGCCAAGTTGCAGAAGGTAGCCAAAGTGGGAATCTTTACCTTGTAACTTAATGCACTTGTTGCTCAGCCAACAATGAAATCCAAACAATGAAAATATTTGCATCTTCTCTTAGCGCTGCCACGTAGTCTACTTTTTATTACTTCTCTATTCATCGATACTATATTTGCTCTCAGCTTACCACATACAAATTAAATTCATGAGTAGCAAGGATCAGGAAAAGCGATTTTTCTTGGTGCAGTAGACGCAGCAATTAATTATCTTTTCCAGCTTGCTTCTTTCCGTTGACGAAGTACTTGCCGCTTAAGAGCAGAAATTTTGATGCACTGAAGTTGCATCATGCGAGGCGCTAGGGAAATACGAGGCGGGGAATGTAATTAATTTCAGTTTTTTTCATGATATCTGAAAGAAAAGAAGTGTGCTGCTCAGATGAACTGAGACAGAGAACACTCGTCTCTTATGATAATATGAACTGGTCCTTTTAGCGTATCCCTGAGACATACAGTAGTAAGGACGGTCTGATCAATGAAGGAGGGTCGTCCCAAATTCCTCGCTGTCATTTTTGCAGGAGCGGGCACTCTAGCTATCTATAATGAGCGCATGAGCGACGACATTTTTATTCGTGAATATTTGCTTTCGATTAATTCATCTCTCTCTTTTTTGAATAAAAGGTGCTATTTTTCGGGATTCCAAAAGCGCAATAAAATATTCGGCCATACACTGTCAATGGAGCGTTATCTTCAGTAACGGACTGTTTTCACTACTAGATTGGATGAAGTGCAGAATTGTTGAGCATAGCTGAGGAATGCTGGTTGTACCAGAACATAGCATTTCAAAGTACTGTTAAGATTAAAGATCAGACCGAATATCGAACAGCCAATTATTTTGGATTTCCCATTAAGAGGCTGCATTCCATGAAAAAAGAACATTTAAAGGAAAATATTCATTGGGGAAAGTTTATGTGGGCGTGGTTGAAGTACCGAGCGTTTATTATTTTCTTAAATTTAAAGCAGGTTCGGTAGAGTTCTGTGACGCTCCATGTGCTGCGGCCCTGCTGTGCTCCTCTCTGAGACTTGGCATTTTTCATCTCCCTGCTTTCTCCCTCTAAAACGTAATTCATGAAGAGGAATTTTGATTACGTCTATATCACTCCTTCGAGTTCTGAATACGCGTAACATAATGGACACTTCCTGAAACCGGCAACGTGCACGCAACTAGTAAGTTAAGAGAAGGGATGATAGGTCAAGCCTGTCAATGTGCTACAACACTGACATGAAGACAGAAAAGAAGAAGGGTTGTGCGTGCAGTGTAGAGTTCCCCAAAACTACTTAAGCAAACGCGACGCCCCGACTAGCAGCTGCTGTGTATCCAATCGACCCACACTCATCCACACAACCTAATCCATTCACCTGTACCTTGTCCGGAACATTGGCTCAAAGTGAGACATAGCGCCCTTCAGCTCTAGAGTTTGCAAAGCAGTGCTGCAATGCCCTGAGTGAGACATAGTACCTCCATCGCTAGAGTTTGTCAAGAAGTGCAGTAAGACACTGAGTGAGACACAGCCAGTTATTCATCTATAGTTTGTCAAGCATCGCAGGTATGCCCTGAGTGAAGCAGACAAATTCTCGTTCTCTACCAGCAGAAGCCAGCTCACTTCTGAGAGGCCACATCAGTTTGAATAAACATCGCCATGCCGGGCCAGTGTCTTTCCAATTTCACGAACCTAGAAGACATATTACGTGAATATAAAAATTAGCACAATGATTTTCTCCATAGTAAAAGAATTTGAGCCATATCAGTAACATGCATAGCGCAGCCTCAGTCCCGTTATATGTGAAATACTGATGAAATTAGTGCATGGTGCGTAATACCTTCAGTTAGCCGTGTGGACACCCTTGCATTATTAGCAGCAAACGCAATCAAGTGATACAGGATTATTTTTTCAGCCAGCTCAGGTACAACTGCTCTGTGATTACATTTGAGACCCGATCAAGAGAGGTAAATCGGACACTTTGACGTAATGGACATGATTAAGTTGAGAGGCTTATAGGTACTCTCAACTGAACGGTCGAATGCAACGCGCCTGCCTGTAGAAGAGCGTCCGTTCAAGTACAAGCGCAGCAGGCAATGCGTGCGTATCGCGCCGGTGAAATGAGCTTGCACGCAGATCAAATTTGCTTGATTTCCCCGAAAATGAGCGGCAAACCTGGCCGGACGGGAGGGAAATCTTTTCTCTAAACGCTAGCGCATTCGATGCATGGCCTGCCTGCCACATTAGAATCGCGTGCAGTTTTAGTAGGCGAGGATGTAATGTTAGCAGTGCGACACTGTGCATTACTGAAGATACGAAGTGATAAAAATAATGGACTTCTCCAGGAGGGGAGGAAATAACCACAGAGCGGCCAGTCTCACTCAACTTACGCAACCCATTCGAACTTGGGCAGGCCATCGGCCGGCCTGCGATCAGTTCTCTGCGAGATGAAAAGCAGGCGAGAATTTAGGGGCCGCTTGGGTTACGTGTTGAAAAAACTGCAGCGAGCTGCTGTGTGGTCGCAACTCACGGCGATCTTGAAATTCTTATCGCTGACTTTTCCTCTCTCAAACTATCGGCAACACTTGGTCCAAATTACAAGCAAGTTTCTATCCACGACTCTAACACGCGCTATTGGTTTGCCATCTCTGGGCAGAGTTTTCACTAGAAAAATTCTGATCAGGCGAACGGTCTGCTGTCCACCACACGATTTGTTGCAGAAGTACGTGGGAATATAAGCTCTCTATGTCGATACTGAGTGAAAATGTCGATGCTTTTGCATCCAGAGCTTATGTAAACTTAGTCTTACTCTCTGATGTAAACATTTACGAATTTAGGAAGCTTTTGAAAACCCCTGCCCGATAAATGCTGCGTTTAACGCAGCGTGTCTCAACGGGCGAGTGCTGCAGGTGCAGAGGCGCTAAGAGGTTGCAGCGACGGATGTCTATGTGTGTCAAATGATTACTTCAGTCTGAAGGCTTAACGCGAGAGCATCGTTGAATGCTGAGGGAGACGGAAGATTTTGTGACAGTTCCAGAAGAAAACAGTTCGATTTTTGCTGCTGGGCATGGTGCAGGGGACCGTGTCTGGGAAGACAGCACGGTGCAGGGGACCGTGTCTAGGGAAGCAGCACGGTGCAGGGGACCGTGTCTGGGAAGACAGCATGGTGCAGGGGACCGTGTCTAGGGAAGCAGCACGGTGCAGGGGACCGTGTCTGGGAAGGCAGCATGGTGCAGGGGACCGTGTC
>LQNS02001155.1:19142776-19161861 GCA_001587735.2 Parhyale hawaiensis | reverse complement strand
AACCTGCTGAATTAGCGGCCATAACTTGCAGTATTAGGGGACAACTTGCTGTATTAGCGGCCATAACCTGCTGTATCAGAGGCCATAACCGGCTGGTCACAAAATGGGAAGGTAACCACTTTAGGGAAGTCTGTGCTAACGCCATTGGTAATAGGCTCGCACAGTTTCTCGGATTTGCTTTTTGCATTTTTGTAATTTCGGAAATGAATTTGTAAATGAAAAACTTAAACATACAATGACTTACTTTGTCTTAATTTTATAAACGCCTCCCAATATGAAACAGTTTCTAAAAATCTGAAAATTTGTTTACTCTCAGCGTTTTATGCCTTTATTATCTGGAAATTAATGATAGTGAATAGCTCAGCATAAACGCAACGCTGGCCGCAATAAACGAAACTACTTTGCGCATAACAGGCAGCGTTTGATTCCGGCGCAACAGAAATGGTCGCAATATGCAGCTATAGTCTGACCATTTTGTCAAGGCAGTTTGGTCGTGGTCTATAGCGGTGTCAATTCTGTGGGTGCTTCTGAGATTCTCTATACAGGTAGTGGGCGGGGCTAAGATATGGGCCAAACAACATCTCAGAAATGCCCATAGAATTGGCAACGCTTTAAAGAAATTTGACCCCGGCCGAACTGTCTTGATAAAATGGTCAGACTATAATCGTATTGGCGTACAGTACCTACTGTATTATATATATATATATATTATTTTACCGAAGAAATATAACGTTTGCATCGAAATATCTTATCCATTGCTTCCTTCATCTTCTCCTCGATTGATCCACTGTGAATTGATTTATGAGGGAATAAAGTAAATATAGCGATCCATCAGAGCGTCAAGAGCTACTTCAGACACCTTCGGTGCCACGGTCCACATTCATCAAGGGGAATACAAGCTTGTCAAGTCTGTGTCTTATTGAATCTCAGAGTTACGTCTCTATGCTAGTTTTCTCAAATTTCTTGTAAGCAAAAATTGATTTCTTTTTCAAAAATAAATCTGTATATTTACTAAAACGAAACCTCTTGATTTGAGAAAGTTCAGCCGGTAGCTATATCAGGTACAATGCATCTTCGATATCGTCGAGTCGTGACTAAAGCATTGATACTGAACAGGCGCAGCTGCACATTAATTGTCGTCATTTCTGACGGCTGGGTCCGCTAGTCTCTATTTAAATCAGGAAACTATCCTGATATGGAGTACTGCAGAGTACTCCTCTGATCAGGATCGATTCGCGTGTGGCAGCCACGGTACTTTGTCGATACGTGCATTAAAGCCGTTGTACTACATTGTTAATGCATTTTGACATATCTAAGCTAATGTTTCAGTAGCATCTACCTTAAACTCACCAGTAGGAAACAAACCTATATCCAAGCTGCGCTTGTCCTTAACAAAGCGATGTGGCGGCACCACGACTCCATAGCTACATCGCTCCATATAATGGCTTCCTATATGAGCACCTGTTGCTCTGAGCGTAACAGCGCCACCATAGTGCCTGTCAAGGCTACAGTGGTGCAGGGCAGCTTGTGTAACCTGCGACCTATATACTGCAGCATGCGCTGTGCGCGCACTGCTGTGCACTGCATACTGTGGGTACACTGCATAAGCCTATAGCACACTGAGAGCATCTACACTGTGGGGTCATGAGCACACAACATATACTACTATTTCCCTCGTTTACTGATCTTGCCTTTAAGGTCTTCAGGCCTCCTGGCACATCCTACATTTAGGTAAATCATGTTTCTTCCCTAAAAAGTTCCTTCAGCACAAATGCAATGCAGTGCAAGAAAGAATGCTTTGTTTTGCTCAAAGGACTGTGCAACTAGCGGTTTTGCGTGTATTTTGTGAAAAACCATAAGGAAATAAAAAAATATTCTTTGTGCATGATCTGAATAAATGTTTACACTCGAGGAAATTTAAAAGTGAAAAAAACATATTCAACAAATTTACATAAGTTCACTTGTAAGACAACGAAGGTTGAGGTGATAAGAAACGAATATAATATTTATACACCGCACCCGAACTGTAATTTGCAACAAATAAAATAATTTAGATGAGGCCTGTCTCGCTACAGGCGAGCAGGAGGCAGGTGGCCCGCCTGTTGACTGCCTGCAACGGAGGATAGTTTGTGTTATAGCTTTACTGCTAGTTTTATTTTATCATTCTTTGCTTGCAAGCTCTGCATGAAAGCTGCATTTTTAGCATCTCATGCTCATAATTATGCTTCTCTATTCAGTCGTACACAATCCGTGGTCCCAAACAAGAATTACCATGAGCTACCTATGTCTAGATACATAATGATGCATCAGTTACCCTCCAGGTTACTGATTAGTGCTGAAGTGGCGGTAGATGTGGTAGGAGTTACACCCAGTTTTTGATGCTGAGGCCTGCGATGTGGCAGCCAACATGCGGATCATGTTAAATATTTAAAAAATGTCTCACATGCCAATAACTGCATGTGACATATGAGTGATTATCGGAAATATAAGCAATCGAACGGCTCAGAGAACATCACAGATGCCAGTAAGTGCTATCGCAATATGAGTGACAGCACTAGACCTCCTTCTCCCCCCCCATATACCTGTCGATGCTGCTACAGCCAGGAGGTCGGGACATCAGAAGGGTCGCTTTAACCGACCTCCCACGCACTCCGGCTCTCCCACTCACAAATCGCTCGGTTCATGCGCGCAACTTTCCTTGTTGCCTCAGCCAACGCTCGTATCTTCCTTCCCCTATACGGCGCCCACGCCTCCCTCAGAGTCCTCCTGTCCTATGCCCTTTATTGCAACAACGATGTGCTATAACTTGTTATTCTAGCGAGTTATTCTGTCCACTAGATATCCTCTTAAAGACTAGAGGCAATTCGATTTACTACTTTTCTACTCACGTCTAGAAACTGATCACAGATCGGGTGTCATTCAAACGGATGCGTTACACGCGTAACGAGGCTTCGAAGCTAAAGCAACTTTGGGCACGGGGCTACAAAATACAAATGTGTGACACTCTAAGGTGGCCATTGCTGCTATTGTAGGAACTTGCTTGTGTGCAGTAACACATTCAGTGTTACAGTGTAACACATTCAGTGTTACAGTGTAACACATTCAGTGTAACAGTGTAACACATTCAGTGTTACGCTGTTGCCGTCAGTGTACGGTGTCATATGGCACCACAAGCGCTGCATGCTGCTGTGCTACGTTTTAGTAATCAATTACAGAGATCGAATGGTCGAGACGATCGTTCAAAATGCCAGCGTGAGCTCAGTACCGACGATATCATCCATGATTAACTGCTTCGACCTGGAAGGAGATGGCTATGCTTCATTTTAGAGGCGTTGATGACTTCACAAAACCACCGATAAAATTTACTAACAAATGACGTGATATCGAATACAGCCCTGCGGTCTGCGGCATTTGGATGCGAGGTAATAGAAGCAGTAAAAGTCTTCCTGATAAACAAATCATGTATGAAGAACCCAAAGCCAGAGCGTCCAAGCCCTAGGACTGTGTTGTCTTGGACCTCGCTTGATGCGTTCATAAACATTTTGGCCGCACACAAAAAGGCGTCAAGTGTGCGGGCGGGCCACGAATGAAGTCGTCATGCATTCTTCAAAGAAGCTAAGGCTAGGGTTGGGGATGCTGAAACAGTGACGGCAACTTCAGCTGAAAGTAAAAAAAGCTCCAGCTGCTGAAGGCACCTCAAACACTCGCAGTTCTATTTCAAGGTTTTGCTCCGGCAAAAATTAGCTTAGAAGTTGATAATTGCCATCACTTAAGGCAGTGACTGCACCTTGCATGGGCTGCAGAGAGCTACAGGAGCACCTCAGAAATAGGGTCACTCCTACTCGAGATGTCATGACAGCAACAAAAGCCTGAGCAGCAGCAGCAGCAGCAGCAATCTGTGTGACAGTCCTTACATAACCTTGACGTTGGTGCTGGTGGTGGCGCTAGGAAGCAGCGACGGCGCTCATTGACTTGTCTCACCTCCCGCTCACCCGCGGCAGCTGCTGCTCCTACACAGCGACCGACAGCGGCGGCCGTGAACCAAAGGAAGCGCGTCATTCCTGAGGAAACACTTTTCCGCCGATGGGTGACCGAGAGGTGAGGTGAGGTGAGGCGGTGGAACAAGGGGGAGGGGGCTTTTCCTCTTTAGCAGGGGGCAGTGGGTCAACCTAAAGTGTTCTTGCTCTGTAATGTGAATAGATCGCTCTGTCGCAACCGTCCACTGGATACACGCACCAGACGACGCAGTGAAATTGCGTGCTGGATTGATTGAAAGCGCAATGCTACAAGTCCAGCCTGTGTATTACTTCCTGGGCACTGGCACCGCACATAGCAAATTTGAGCTGTTGCAGAAACCGTCAGCCCGCAGCAGAGCGCAGCTTCACGTGACAGACGCCGTGACAATTAAAGTCTCCTCGATAACCTTGACGGAGCCCCAAGCCGACAATGCGGACACACACATACGGTACTGTTGCCTAGTCATCCTCGCTCTCGCTTCGCTGCAGCGGCTGTAATTGGCCTGCCAATAGGCAGAAGGGAACGGACTGAGCGACCATGTTGCGGGCCGCACCTCGTCTGCTGATCTGCCGTAGAGAATTTGAGACGCTCTGTAGTGCCTGTTGATGAATAGCTGTAGAATAATCTTGTGAACGGAGCACCGTAAGACGCTGGTGCAGAGTGCGCTAACAAGACGGTGCACAGAGTACCGCAAGACGCTGGTGCAAGTGTGCGCTAAAAAGGTGCACAGAGCACAGCAAGACGCTGGTGCAGAGTGCGCTAACAAAGTGAGTACGCAGAATGGAGGCACAGGAGGGGCTGAGCAAGGCAGGAGCCCCAGGCTGCAAGACCCCCGCAGCTGGCGCGCGATGAATGGAGTCCTCCGTGCAGTTGAAAAACGCAAGGCGGTGGCTATCGCGGTGAATGAAGGCCTCATTCATGACTTTCGCCTGCTGTTGTTGATATCCTGAACTAAAGGCGCGGATTTGCCAAACTCTGATGAACATATGATCAACATAGTTTGAACAGAAAATATTGTACAGGTGTAGCACATGCTGATCAGATGCAGGTGTGGCGCCTGTCCTACCCTGGCGTAGCAATAGGGGGCGGGTGTGGCGCCCGTCCTACGCTGGCGTAGCAATAGGGGGCGGGTGTGGCGCCCGTCCTACGCTGGCGTAGCAATAGGGGGCGGGTGTGGCGCCTGTCCTACGCTGGCGTAGCAATAGGGTGCGGGTGTGGCGCCCGTCCTACGCTGGCGTAGCAATAGGGTGCGGTTGTGGCGCCTGTCCTACGCTGGCGTAGCAATAGGGTGCGGGTGTGGCGCCCGTCCTACGCTGGCGTAGCAATAGGGGGCGGGTGTGGCGCCCGTCCTACGCTGGCGTAGCAATAGGGTGCGGTTGTGGCGCCTGTCCTACGCTGGCGTAGCAATAGGGTGCGGTTGTGGCGCCTGTCCTACGCTGGCGTAGCAATAGGGTGCGGTTGTGGCGCCTGTCCTACGCTGGCGTAGCAATAGGGTGCGGGTGTGGCGCCCGTCCTACGCTGGCGTAGCAATAGGGTGCGGGTGTGGCGCCCGTCCTACGCTGGCGTAGCAATAGGGTGCGGGTGTGGCGCCTGTCCTACCCTGGCGTAGCAATAGGGTGCGGGTGTGGCGCCTGTCCTACGCTGGCGTAGCAATAGGGTGCGGGTGTGGCGCCTGTCCTACCCTGGCGTAGCAATAGGGGGCGGGTGTGGCGCCTGTCCTACGCTGGCGTAGCATTAGGGGGCTATTGTGGCGCATGTCCTACGCTGGCGTAGCATTAGGGGGCTATTGTGGCGCATGTCCTACGCTGGCGTAGCATTAGGGGGCTATTGTGGCGCATGTCCTACGCTGGCGTAGCAATAGGGTGCGGGTGTGGCGCCTGTCCTACGCTGGCGTAGCAATAAGGTGCGGGTGTGGCGCCTGAACTACGCTGGCGTAGCAATAGGGTGCGGGTGTGCCGAATGTCCTACCCTGGCGTAGCAATAGGGTGCGGGTATGGCGCCTGTCCTACGCTGGCGTAGCAATAGGGTGCGGTTGTGGCGCCTGTCCTACGCTGGCGTAGCAATAGGGTGCGGGTGTGGCGCCTGTCCTACGCTGGCGTAGCAATAGGGTGCGGGTGTGGCGCCTGTCCTACGCTGGCGTAGCAATAGGGTGCGGGTGTGGCGCCTGTCCTACGCTGGCGTAGCAATAGGGTGCGGGTGTGGCGCCTGTCCAACGCTGGCGTAGCAATAGGGGGCGGGTGTCCCGACCATAAACAAATGCTCCCATGTAACAGGTCTGTTTGGGGGGCACGTCTCCCACGCAGGTTCTGCCTCGCGCGTTCCCAGCGCCTGCCACCTGCGCGCGCGGCACGGGACCGCGCGACGGCAACACTGGATTAAGATGGTCAAGATAGTTCCCACGCAGCGGCGGCCACCAGCGGCAGGTGGGTCTGCAGGTGCAAAGTACTGCCAGCAAGGGAGCACCTCGCAAGTAATTCTTTACGCTACCATTTATGTAGTCGCAGCACTGCTCCTATTCATACGAAACTTGGAGCGTCAGAGTGCTGGCCTTTAACCTCTCCCCCTCCCCCATGGACTATTTGGTCTTGTTTCGTACCGGGTTACCCATACAAAAACTGCTGTCAAGTGCGGGGGTGGAGAGTGAGGGAGAACCAGCCCAAGATGTATGTCGTGGTTCGATCAGATATGGAGGTATAGAGGGATATCAGCTTCTAACAAGATCGTTAACACAGTTCTATCGAATAGTGCCTGGAATGAACTATTCGCGAAACATGTCAGCGCTAATGCGGCCCTGCTTATATTCTACCAGAGCTGTTAAAAGATTGCTAAACATTACTATTTTAAATAGTCAGCATCTTCTTAAATTCTTTTCACAAATTTCTTCTGCCGCACACATCCGACAGCATCTGGAATACCCAACAGGACAGCTGAGAGTTCGGAAGCAGTTTTATCATGTTTCGCATTTACTTTCATTTAAGTGGGAGTGACAGCTCTAATCAAATACTTTAGAGAAGATCGGTGAGTATTTAATTGTTTATCTGCATTCCTGTTTATTCGCAACATTATGTGTCTGCCCACAATAGTACAAACCAAGTTCCAGGCAGATGTAATAATGCACGGAACTACCACTATATGTAGAGACTAGTGTACTTCATAAAGGACGTTGCTGACAATGCTTTTATTACGAGAAACCGACAATTCACTAATGATGATCCAATAGATTACTATGTGCCCTGTAGAGCAGGCGATGAGTTCCAGTATAGTAGTTGGGTGTCGAGTTTCATGGGTATAATAAGTATATATAGTAATAGAATAAAATTCATTGCCTCCCATGATTGGTCAGGTTAGCGTAGTTTCCTTGTATACTTGCCAGCATGAGAGAATCAATTCTTGAAATGCTCATTATCCGATAGTTATCTAGTTAATTACCCGATACATTTTTACTTTCAATATGCAATGTTACCTGCGCGCACAAGAGTAAAACATTTTGAAATAGTTGTTGGTCTCGCATACCAAAAATAATTGCTGCACGAAGTACTTTTAGTACGAAGAATTGGATCTTTTTAAAGCTAAAGGCTTTTGACTCCATATTTAGAGCGTTTAGTGTGAGCGTGTAACGATCCGGTGTGAAGTATGGCGGGGAGATACTGGGAGCCCATCGCCGGTACCGACGAATGACCATGAACCCTCAGAACCTGTTGGTGGCTCCGCACAAAGTATTGCAAAATCTCTCTTCCATAAACGTGCAATGCTTTGTGAAAACAGTCGCTACGATCTCCTTTGTTTGGCGGATAAGCGAGGAAACTTGCCTTATCGCTGGGAATTTTCCGCCACCGGTTACTGAGGTAATTGCTGCATAAGAGCAGATCGCTGGCTTATAATGGTTTAGTAGTGCCAGTACCATCGCTGGTTGAGAGTTTCTCCTTGTTGTTATTAGCTTCAGAAAGAAGCTCTTTGCGTTACTAAGCAAAGGTTAGAACTCGTTAAGGCGGATTCACACAACAATCTTTTGGCTCCCATGGGTACTACTCAGCGTCCGAGTACCTATAAGCAACTTTCTGAGTTCTGATTCTCTCCCAAATTGAAGGCGCATCAGAAACTTTTTTACGGGAACTTGCGAAGCTGACGTTTTAGAAAAGCTTTCGTTAGTCCCACAGCTGTGTTAATAAGAACCAAAAAACATTGGGGTTACTGTTGGGTTTGTGCGGTGTAAACCCGCCTTTACATCCACCATAAAAGCAGATATCTCAGTCATGAGAGATTGCTGCACTTATATCGTAGATGGTGCATAACTTCTTACAGTTTTGTTACGTAGTTCAAGATATTCTGTAGCTATAATATTGCAATACACTTGTACGTGCCAACGTGCAGTGCTAGAATGATGTTTTTCTTCGATAACCGTAATCATTTATATGATTCATGAAGCACGTAACAGCCCTGCAGGATACGCTGTCCTAAATACATAATTCACAACATCAGCACGTTGCTCTATTGTAGCAGCAACATGATGGGTAAATAAAGTGTTTCGCGGCACCCGTTATCATATGTGGATGAGAGCGGCCGCGCGGTAGCACTGCTTTAGTCACTAATGTCCTTCACCGTTGATGATGATGATGGTACTAACTATTGTCCTTCCTCTTCTCCCATAGTGCAGCAGCGGCTACGTAAAGCTTTAGAGCAAGGACGGTACACATGCGGACATAATATGGGACTTGGAGAGTCTACGATCTGATGGGCAGCCAATACAGATTCCTCTACCTTCCTGAGACAGTTGCCGTACAAACACATGTATACCATGGCATGAACGCTTCCACTGTTGTTTGTATCTGTCACTATCCGAACGTTAGTGAAACATGGCAAGTGAAGAGTAATGCTTTACTAAAGTAAACGTTCAAACGTTCAGAGCAGCAAGAAAATCTCAGACGTAAGTGTTATCCTTAAGTAGTAAAAGGAATTTTTGTACTCACAACACGACTCAGCTGCTACAGCCAGCGTTCGGCACTGTTCGGCAAACTCACCTGTGAGGACAAAAAAAGCATTTTATTAGGCTGAAACGAAAAAAGATTGACATTAACTGCACCTCTGCAACGAAAGAATATAGATCATAGGTTTGCCTGCCTGAAGACGGCTAGACTGTCGACGGTTACGCTCTAGTGTGGAGGGGCCGTCACCGCAGGTGGGCGATGGTAGTCTGCGGCCCTTGAGGCGGGGCCGCAGAGTACCAAAGGGACGGACGGCTGCTGGTCACGCTAAATATCGCCGTGAGAAGCACTGCAGTGTTAACAATCATAAAACATCGACAGCCTTGTTGAGTTAAGTGCGCTGCAGGTCCCAACTTCTAAGCGTGCAATGGCGCTACTGGCAGGATGTGAAGTTTTACCCAAGTAAATTTCAAGAATGTCAATCATTTCGTCCGGAAGCAACAGTTCAAAAGACTTCAGGTGCAGCGAGTCGACAAAAACTCACCAACATTCGTCCATATTCATACGCTCATAGCAAAGCCGAAGCAACATCATACATACTACGCACAGCCTGCAAAGGATATTCAAGTACGAGAGTAATGGATGAAGACCAGATTTGAGTTAAGTCGTGTCATCTTTGCCCTCTTCGCTGCTCGGGAAAAAATCAGGGTTGCCAAAAGGTATCGTTTGGCAACAAGTATGATACAGTAACAGTGGTAACGAAGATCAGTCATCTGACATACTAGTAAACGAGCGTGCGTCTAAATCTAACAATGAGAAATTCAAAGGTAAACACAACAATTGATTTGAAATGAGGAAAATGTTTTGGAGACCTGTCTTAGGATTGTTATCATCGTCCTCGATTTCAATTTTTGCTCATATCTTCGCCTTTAAATTTCCAATAAGTTTAGGGATTACACTAGCACAGAAACAATAATCAACGGAACAGCAGCGGTGAACTTTCACGTAAAAAAGTCAAAAGTGCACTGGAGCGTTGAATTTTGTTTCGACCTGCAGCGTTCAGGTCAGCCCGGAATGGTTTTTTGTTGTGTGCTTCTTTTAGCAGCGTTTCGCGCATCTTAAGATGGCTAGTCTTTGATAGTAAGAAAAATCTCGATAAAAACTCATTGCATTATTGGGCAATTGCGAGAGTCGAAATATATTATCCTTTTGCCTCTTCCTTTTTCGGCATCGTGAGGCTTTGAGTGCGCGACAAGGAGCCTACAGTCGTGCAAGAAGCTGCTGCAAGGAAGCCCGGCTGCAAACAAGGCTTGGTAAAGCATTGAATGAATTGGGGCATCTCGACAAGGTCAGTACACGGGCGCCCTTTCCCCGTATCGCGGCAAAGTGCAGACAATTTAAACGCTTTACGCAAGAGCGGGGCAACCAGTTCTTATGTTGCTCCGGCACAGGTTCGCCGCGTGAAGGTCACACAGCAGATTATGTCATAGCGAGTACAGCCGCGTACACGGGTCTGGCGTACACGGGTCTGGTCGCTGCTGAGAGTACAGACCATCAGTAACTGACGGGAGTGCAGCCACACGCACAGGATTGTTGTCTGCAAATTAACGTCTACAAGTGCCAGCCATGCTGCGCTGTCTACCAAAAGTACTCATCGCATCATGTGAGACTCAGACATCAATAGCAGGGCATTTGGAGATGCAGGTGGCAGCGGCGTCGTACATGGAGCAGATACTCGATGACTGTGCAGGTGGCAGCGGCGTCTTACATGGAGCAGATACTCGATGACTGTGCAGGTGGCAGCGGCGTCTTACATGGAGCAGATACTCGATGACTGTGCAGGTGGCAGCGGCGTCTTACATAGAGCAGATACTCGATGACTGTGCAGGTGGCAGCGGCGTCTTACATGAAGCAGATACTCGATGTCTGTGCAGGTGGCAACGGCGTCTTACATGGAGCTGATACTCGATGACTGTGCAGGTGACAGCGGCGTCTTACAGGGAGCAGATACTCGATGACTGTGCAGGTGGCAGCAGCACCTCAATAGGATGTTCCACGCCCGGTCATGCTGTCAGTGACCTTACATAAAGCGCACCAGAGCAGAAGGGGGCGATTGCTTCATGCCTTAACGACATTGGAACGATAACAAGAGAACATTGGATGGCTCCCTGGGCAATGTTCTATAACCATGCAAGCCACAGCAGTTATCAGAGTCTTCCTTAGCAGTGTCGCTAATAGTTTTATCAAACTCTTCAGTAAAATTAAGACTAGCGAAAGACGCACTTGATCAGATTCTCTGGAATAAGAGAGTGTATAAATGACACTCATGCGTATGACAATCGCATGAGTACTTTTGGAATAGGAGTAAATAGTGTGTCATAGTGGCTAAAATGTCAATATAGCAACTCGTAACGTCTGCACTTTTGTTATCGTACTCCTATTGTGACCCTCGTTGCCCACTACGTTACCTCTTATTCGAAGCGCAAAGAAAAGAAGGGGCACGAATTACATCAAAGAAGAGAAATCCGCGCATGGAAACAACAAACACGAGGAGAATAGAATGAGCTACGGAGAAGACTACTAGCAGTTGCACGGACAGCGAAGGCCGCACAGTGGTGTTTTGGTGGAAACGAGACCACTGATGTTCATTCTCGGTTGTGAGACTCGTGAGTTGCTGTATCTTTCATTCATTTGGCATTCATAGCATTAGTTCAACTTTAGAATATGTTATGCAGGAACAATCAGAAATTTAGACACTAGCAAATGCCCTGCCTCTGATCTGTTGCACTTAGATCATAGAGACGAAAAATTGGAGGAGTTAAACCGAACGTTACGTTTTCGCAAGAAGCACAAGCAGGCTCCAGACTGAAACCCTGCTGTTGTAGGTAACTACTTCATCTAAACTACGTGCACATAAGGCAATAGCCCTGAAAGCACTGAACCCTTCATTCCTTCAGAAGTAATACTTACTGAAAGTTTGCAACCTTTTCGAAAAGTTCAAAGTTCCGCAACCTTAGAATGCTTACGCACCCAGTGGGTAGGAACAGGTTGTACTGAAGCCCACATCAGTGTTGTTAGGTTGAGCAATAGTTTCAATCAAATATTTTCTACACACACGCATTCTCCTCGTAAAATTATTGTGCCCCGTAAGCTTAGATTAACTAATACTTCCTAGAACACTGGATAGATATTTGACTTTTAGTAATTACAAAACAATTAAGTACCTATACGTGGACGAAGAGCAGGACTGTTGAGGTCAGCATTGTACTTTGAAACGTGTGACAAGGTAAACATAAAAAGTCTTAGGTATATTTCACCGAAGTGGGTCAACAGCTGGAGACAAACTGCCAACTTAAAAATCACTGCACTTTTTTCATTAACTTTCATTAAGCGCGTCCATTCTAGAGTTTTAATTTTCTATTGGCGTGTTTATGCACATAATTTATCCCCTGTTTTTCCAAGTCTCAGATAGAAAGTGCAATGAGCACCTGCCGCTGAGAATATTAGTCGTCTGCCGATTGCCCGATTTAGAGAGCAGTGAGACCGTCACACTAAGTTTCCAGCAAGGTTGTTCTCGTCACGATGTATGTCTAGGTATACGTGCGTGTGAGACCGTGTGTGTGTGTGTGTGCAAAACACAAAAGCCGTCTTTGTTACATCAGAGCACGAAGTGAGGTCAATGACCTGCCACAAGTGACATTGAGATGACATCAAAAGCTGTGGAGGAGGGCTGGTAGGTGCAGCGGAGGTGAGCACTTCACAGGTGACACGCCATTTCGGTTCGTTCCGCTTGTGCGGCAATAGTTCCCATCGTCATTTACCTTCTCAACTTTACGAAACTCAAGCTAGTATGGCATGAAATTTTACTAACTTCGACTAGGTCTATGAAAGTATATAGTTCCATTGCGCTTTAGAAGTCAGTTAATCCAATTCACGCTGCCTGGAACCCTCTTCTGGATGTGATTTCCAGGCTGACTGTCATCCCAAAAGTTTCTCATGTTTTCGCCAAGGAAGTTTTACACTTCACGAACGCGTTTCTTACTGCAGTGATGTTTCTTACTCGTCATGGTAACTTGTAAATGCAGTAATTTCTGCAATCTATACAACCTTTGGGCAGGCTTCACTGTAAAAAAAAATTTTACGTGAAATGACAGAAAGTATCCGCATCCCATTCACAGAATACTTTCAACTTTGTCTTTAATCATACTGGTAAGTATTAAGAGATTCCGTCAATAAGCGGATTCTTTCTGTTACAAAATCACAGACAACTTTCCGGCAGAAGTAACAGATTCTGAATTTGATTCCTTTGTTTAAGTGACTCCTTAGAAACGTAAAGTGTCTGGGCTGGATTCGAACCCACGCCTTTGAGACTCTAAGTTTGGAGGATGCGCCCTAGCCAATCGAGCTGTCACTGCTCTGCCTACTCTTTGGTGAAAAGAGGGTCATGTATATCAGTGCGCTAATTTATCGCACACTGCACACTTCTTTTATCTGTACTGTTTGTGAGTTATTCGTTGATACCTAACTCGGTATATTTAATATTCACACAGTATATCTGTTAGGAGCAAGTATGTGTGATTTGTGCTGATGGTTATATGAGTATTAGAGTTTGAGAGTGAATATTTTCGGAAACTGTTCCTTGCACGTTTTTGTCTACAAAACCAGAACGCTCAAATTTTTATATTGAGACATTTGCAACGTATGCTGATTATTAACAAAACAATTTCTTCAGTATCAGTACTAGATAATAATTCCCATGTTGTTTTTATTCATTTTTTATCAATTTATTTGTATCTCTCCTGTCACGCTCTATGGGGATGAGATAGGAAAAAATCATGTGCGGAAGACGGTATTTTGGATTTGGGGTCGCACTCGGGAACTCAAGCAGAAGGACCTGAGCCTGCCCTCGCCTGGGTGACCATGTTTGGATATGTTCAAAGGTGGAACGGGAGATGCCACTTGACTGTGTCATGTAATGTACGAGTATATATCAAGATTTTGAGGCAGAATGCTCACGTTTCATTCAAGAAACCCTCTGAGACGTAAAAAGCACAAGAGACTACGACCCCTTCCGTGAAATAGTTTCTAATTTTCTGTCGTCGTTCATTATGACAGCTCTGGCCACTAGTTTAGTATATAAATATATATATATATATATAAAGATACGCACGTATCTGAGAGGTGCTCAAGTTATGCGACATTAATAACTCATCATTGGTGTTGTAAACATATTCTGCAACAGTTAAATGCATGGGAAGTTCAAGTAAATTGGATAAACACGCTAATATAGAACTTTTAGACCTGGCATTTGACGGAGACACGGAAAATTTCCGCTAACACGCCTATCAACACAGACACTTCCCAGTGATTCTACAGAAACAATTCATTAATCTCCGTGATGAAGCAGAACGTAATATAGCTTCTGTGAAGTATGTGAAGTACAGGCCCTTCCAGCGAAACGGCGGACACTTTATGCTGCTCTTTAGAATGGAGAAAACTGCAGACACTTTTCTTAGTTGCTTCCTGTTGAAATATTGAATGTTTTTACAGTGTACAGGAAATGAAGCTAAAGCTCTTAGATGCTGAGGTTATGCAATGGTTTGATGCTTCAGAGCTGAGAACGACCACTGAGGCCTCTGGCACAGACGAAGTGGTTAAAGTGACGGTCTACTGGACACCGAAATCAACGCTTGGCTTGACCGAAATTTGCGACAGGTGCCCAGGCTTCGTCCCGTTTAGTCAAATTTCCGGCGTAGACTCAAAATTGATTCCCTGTTAGACTTCTAAAAACTCAATCTTTCTTCGTAAAAGGAAAATTTCGATTAGTCAACATAATCGGGCTGCTGCTAACACCTGCAACGCCCTTCAAAGTGACTAACCTAAAGTTCCTGTCTGCAGGTTCGGACAAGTTAAGTCTAATAGGCTTAGCTTAGCTTGACTTTGACGGCCCAATCCGAAGCTCCCCAACTGTCCCGTATACATGTCAAACTCATAACTTACTGGGCCCGTCCACTGTTTGGACTTAATTTAAATTGGAATCTCTTACGAGAGAGCAAACGACGTGACGTAGCTAGGCGAGCAGTGCCCACAGGTGAGGCGTGCGCACCCCACACCTGTGGGGTGCGCACCGCACAGGTGAGGTCGGTAATGCCATGGCTGTCGCTCAGGCACCTCGTGGCCACCAGGCTGGCATGTCGAGCACGGTAATATCAATACGATTTTTATTTCGAATCATGCATCTAGTAAGAAATCTGTAGTCCCGGTTTCTTCATATGCATCTACGAAAATAGATTTACTCGCCTCATGCATGGCCAAGTTATATTTTGTAGTGTTACTGCTAGTAAGTAATTTAACACGAAATTATTAAAAATTTAAAAGCAAAGACGAAGATTAAAATTGAAGTCATATTCAATAAAACGTTTCGGAGACCTGCTCCATCATCAGTTCTGTTATCACAGATAAAGCAGTAAAGTAAAATTAGTTCAAATAGTTCAGCTAAGACAAAGGTACGTTCATGGTCGGAAAAACTAAAAGCTTATCTTTTTCCGACCATGAACGTACCTTCGTCTTAGCTGAACTATTTGAACTAATTTTACTTTACTTCTTTAACTGTGTTTACAGAACTGATGATGGAGCAGGTCTCCGAAACGTTTTATAGAATATGACTTCAATTTTAATCTTCGTCTTTGCTTTTAAATTTTTAATAAATCTACGGCTCAAGCAGCAAAATGACTTTCCTAAACACGAAATCAATTACATTGAACAGTATATTTGCAAAGGATTTGTTAACCTCTGCCTGTTATACGCAACTGTTGACAGTTCATTCCAGCAATTTTTAGCTATTTTTGATGGCAAAATCTTTTCACAGATGACTTCATGTGGTTTAGAGAATTTTCTTTCCTCTATAGGTCATGTTGCGGTGAATAAGGAAGGTGATGATCAATCAGTGCAAGCAAGGTGTGATCGTAGGAACAGTGAAATGCTAGTCAGTGCACCATATGGGAGCTTGGAACTGGATCCAGAGACCAAATCGCCATTCTGAAATTATATCAAGTCTGACCGGATAAGATGTTGACATTCAGCAGCTTGCGCCCATTCTCTGGTCGACACGGGCAGGTATCAAACGAGGAGTAGAATTCAATCGTCACAGGATTTAGCTCCATTTTTTATTAATTAAACAAAGACGCCGTTGCGTAGTTATTGAAAATTTTCTCTGGTAACAGTCGGCTTGTCGCTGCAGTGATTTAAAATTAATGGTAAACACGCCTACGCATGGAAGCTGAGAGTCTAAATTCTGTTCGGTACATCAATAGTTGCCGATTAAGCAAAATACTACAGTTTAGAGTCTGACCATTTTATGAAGGCAGTTCGACCCTAGACAAATGCCTCTATAGCGTTGCTTATACTATGGGAATTTCTGAGGTATTGTTTGGCCATATCTTAGAAGCCCACTAACTGTAGGTACAGAAATCTCAGAAATACACACAGAATTAGTACCGTAATAGAGAAATTAGACCACGACCGAACTGCCTTGATAAGATGGCCAGACTAAAAACTGTTGTAGGACTCTGTACATATTTATTAGCTCGACTCATGAGTAGAAATTATAATTTGATACAACCACATTTAAATACATATACGAGTGGCTCAGCAAAATTGAACTTCAAAACAGACCCTGTCAAAAATAAATCTTTGTTTCTTTTTTCGAGCAAACTTTTTGGAAGATCATAACGCTGCCGTGATTCCTTGTTCTGAGTTTGCTGCTGAAGCAATCGTAGCAGGGCGCATGGGCCAATCCGTCAGTGACTTTACCCTCGAACCCTGCACGTTGCGCCCACTTGTAGAGGCTACAAATAAATTATAGTCCCGCAAAAATCTACATTTAATCCAGGCATGAAAGGGGTATATACAACCGTCTAGTTTAAAAAGGAGTTTTATCAAAAATAGAAGTAGCTACCTGAAACCCACCGAGACTGTCAGGCGGGGATAGCGTCCCCTCTCGTGCTGTATCACATATGCCACGTTGTAGAGAGTTTCATATTTATGAGTAAGACAGAATTAAACGACAGTGCTAATTGGACTTCGGTAGAAATGTGCTATAGCAAGGAAACCTGTGAATTCGGAAATTACACAACGTATGGGCATGGTCTGCTTGAGGAGACAAAGTTTGGTTGGCACCATCATGTCAGACGCGTGAGTGTGTCGTGTCAGACACGTAAGTGTGTCGTGTCAGACACATAAGTGTGTCGTGTCAGACACATAAGTGTGCCGTGTCAGACACGTAAGTGTGTCGTGTAAGACACATAAGTGTGTCGTGTCAGACACACGAGTGTACCGTCTCGGACACATAAGTGTGCCGTGTCGGACACATAAGTGTGCCGTGTGAGACACAGCACCAAGTCACTACACCGTAGCAAGGCCACGAGCGCGCAATGCTTGCTTGCAACATCCCCATGTTGCGACAACACACCTCTGCCTCCCCACCAAACACTGCGCAGTAACGCAAACTGTACATACACCGCACTGCACGTATCAGCTAAACGCTGCGTGTTTTGGAATCTTTTGGATTTAGTTCAGGCGACAAAACTTATCCATGAGCTCTGCACCTCCTTCTGGCAGAGACGAGCGTGGAACGTCGCCGTCCAACGGGCCCTTTCGGAACCGTCTCTCCGAGTCCATCGAAAAAAGTAGTTTCATAACATAATGCAATTTCTAAAACGAACAAGGCACTGCAGTAAGAACTAGTCATCATAAAGAGGAGAATAATGACTAGGGTACGAAATAATTCTATTTTAGCTTTGTACTTTAAAATCTATTGGTGAGCGCACGTTCCTCGAACACACCATTCACTTCGCCCCGTGATAATTTCATAATAAATCAAAGACTGCTATGAGAAGTACGGTAACTTTGTAACTTCATCATAGAAATTAAAATTGTTTCTAAATATGACTGCATTGATGCAAAAACTCTGCAGTCTTAGTCATCATCGAGATGATAGGTCCACCGTTTTCAATCCTAAAGTTACCTCAGTTAGTGATACGAAATTCTACTAACTGTAGTGCACCATGTTTACAGGAGCAAGGAGGTAGCAGCTCTCCGCCTGAGGAAATTTGCACGTTCTTAAATTTCATTCACAAATTCTTTCAACACTGCGGGCGTGAAATTTATTCTGCATGTTCTCGCTCGTTAACAATGAGCTGAGGAAGCGCGTAAATCCCTAACTATTTCGGTACTGTCGGCAAGCCATGCACCTGCAGTTTCTCTTGCGGCAGATTTTACCCCCACCTAGTATTAATGGTAACAGAAACGAAGAGGGTCATATCCCATTAGGCTGAGGCGCTGCTTTAAGTTGAGTTGCCTTGCGTAGTTTCTGTGATAACTGCTTGTTAATGGGAGTAGCTAATGTTTCCTCAGGTTCAATTTACAACATCGAGTTTTGTATCGGTCACTACGCTTTCCTTACTTCAACTGCCTGAGCACGTCGAGCTGCAGAACATTCGCTGGCACTCAGTGCAGTACATGTGCAGCAGTGCTCCCATTACTGAGCTGACCTATTAGTCGGAAAAACTGGTAACTCCTTCGCTAAATTCCAAAAATTATTAGAAAAGGATGATATACTAGAGCGCAATGGCGTTACCTGACTGCCATGGCGTACCGCGATGCAGGTACCTACCAACCCTCTGACGCTGCTACCATCGTACTTCTTGTTCGTAGCTCAAGCGTTTCATTATTTGAAACAATTCTGGGCTCTAATTAACTCCGACTACGGAGATGCCACAGTACCTCGTTCTGCGACAGTCCAGTCCCGGCCCAGGTATACATATACAGCCTCATTCATCTCAACGGACTACAGCAGGAATGTAAACCCTATTTTGACCTTAACCAGGGGCTTAAACACCAACCGAAACGGAAAGACTTCATCTCCAAATCAAGTGCCACTGCTTTCCCTAAGTTTTTTTTTTTTACCAAAAGAAGGCACAGGTCCGGGACGCACTTGTGCCAAAAGCTGGTCGCAGCACCCCGTGCAGGCTAGGCGGCAGGTGTGCGCCAGAGCGAGTGCGTTCGTGCATACGTATAGCTTGTAGACGCCCACGCCCTTTCTGAAGTTGCCACATACCACTATTCTACAGACCATTCTTTGTCGAA
>LQNS02001155.1:19108142-19121992 GCA_001587735.2 Parhyale hawaiensis | reverse complement strand
CGCTCTATGGAGGTTGAGGTAGTGCAGAAGTCGCTCTATGGAGATTGAGGTAGTGGAGAAGTCGCTCTATGGAGGTTGAGGTAGTGCAGAAGTCGCTCTATGGAGATTGAGGTAGTGGAGAAGTCGCTCTATGGAGGATGAGGTAGTGCAGAAGTCGCTCTATGGAGGTTGAGGTAGTGCAGAAGTCGCTCTATGGAGGTTGAGGTAGTGGAGAAGTCGCTCTGTGGAGATCAGCGCAATGGTAAGCTCAAGCAGACGGGCGAATTCAAGTGCTGCTGTTGGTGCCCGGACTCACGGCCGAGGCCTGCCCTGCTGGAGGTGGTACCGATTACCGTGCAGTACTGGAAATAGGTAATCCGATCCACTTAGCTGCAACTTGTCTGGAGACGTTTGTTGTAGAACTGCAATTTCAGTCGCCTCAAGCGTAGTTAGTTTGCAATTACAATTCGAGATTCGACGGCAGCAAAGAATTAGAAGCTCACAGTTAATTTTCCACATAAATTAAACTGAGCGGATTAGATTGTGTCTCTCCTTCCGAGCTCATCCACCTACGGCATGCAAGCGGGCATCCCAACGTGCAGGTCGATTTGTTGCTAGTGAATAACTGGCTCAGTCTTATGACTAAAGGTAGGGGAAAACTGCTGCAGTCTTATGACTGAAGTCAGCGGAAAACTACGGCAGTCTTATGATTGAACTTAGCGGAAAACTACGGCAATCTTATGACTAAACTCAGCAAAAAACTACGGCAGTCTTATGACTAAACTCAGCGGAAAACTACGGCAATCTTATGACTAAACTCAGCGGAAAACTACGGCAGTCTTATGACTAAACTCAGAAGAAAACTACGGCAGTCTTATGACTAAACTCAGCGGAAAACTACGGAAGTCTTATGACTAAACTCACCGGAAAACTACGGCAGTCTTATGACTAAACTCAGAAGAAAACTACGGCAGTCTTATGACTAAACTCAGAAGAAAACTACGGCAGTCTTATGACAAACGGGATTTTCTAACGTAACCCCGTAACGCAGACCGGCCCAGCCTCGGATGAATTAAATCGGCTGATGTTCTCTGGTATACAGAAGTAATTGTAAAGATAGCTGTTCATTCCACTAAAATTCCAAAATGTTTTCAGTTTCTTTATACATTTAGAAACTACGTAGTGATTTTATCCCAACTGTAGTTTTTATCTAATAAAATAACACAATTTTGCAATTCATCTGTTTCTACTTCTGATTATTTGTTTGCATCTGCAAGCTCAACCAATTCTAATAATTTATGTTTACTGGGCAGAAAAAAAAATCACTACGAATTTTCAGCAGACTGCTTTGCAGACAGTTTTCGCTATTTCAGCTGCTATTTTAGCAGTTTTCTATTAGTGTACGTTGAGGCAGACACAAACAAATGTGAGGTGAACAATTTCAGCATATGAGAAGCAAGAGCTGCCTTCTCAGGGCCCAGGTCTCCGCCAGGCAACTGGAAACGAAGAGAAAGATCATCACCGAAATTTAATTATCTGTTCCTAACAGCACCTCTAACAGTTCCTGTAAATTTCCATCCATATTAAACCATTTTAGTTATGTTGCTCACAGACAACAAAGGCCGGCATTATCATAACCTCCTCGGCAGAGGAAGCAACACTTCCTCGTTCAAATATATGACTGTGCTCGTTCTGTAGGTGTTATGATTGAATACCAAACGCATATATTGTTCTTTAATTTGTGCGGATTGTTTTCTAATTTGATAGTATGAGGTCTCACATTCTTCGGATATGTCCTAACACTCCCAGTCCACAGTTGCTGGATATTCAGGCTGAGGAGTTAGACAATTGAAAACCTCGAATAACGAAAGAAGCGCAAGGATAACTGTATTGCAGGGCATACACTCTAACCACTCTAACAAAGATACGCATATTGGTCCACAAACGGTCGAATAACGGAAATGCGCTCAGCCAACGAGTCTGTTTTCGATATTTCTGTAGTTTATTGGTGCCGGGGGAGCGATCTGTGAGCTTAACAGGTATTTCGAGTAACTGGATCACCACCGGGGGAGCGATCTGTGAGCTTAACAGGTATTTCGAGTAACTGCATCACCACCGGGGAGCGATCTGTGAGCTTAACAGGTATTTCGAGTAACTGCATCACCACCGGGGGAGCGATCTGTGAGCTTAACAGGTATTTCGAGTAACTGGATCACCACCGGGGGAGCGATCTGTGAGCTTAACAGGTATTTCGAGTAACTGGATCACCACCGTAATGCGTCGTATTGTGCAGCTGCGCTGTGTCAGAACACAGCCATCGTGTGCACAGCTGTGCTAACACAGAGTTGCTGTGCTGCTGTGCGCCAGGGTGAGGGACAGCAGCAGATATGTATGTGTGTGGGTGTGTCTGTGTGTGTGTGTGTGTGGGTGTGTCTGTATGTGTGTGTGTGTGTGTGTGTGTGTGTGTGTGCCGTGAGGGTGCAGCCAGTACATCTCGAGTCGTAAGTAATTCAATGTTCCCCGCAGTTGTAAAGTAAAAATAAAAAATAACATCAATGATAATGACTGCAACGTTAGAATGGAGCGCATTACAATCATTGTCCAGTATGCCAGGCATTCTGGCATACTGGACTGGCATTACTTTGCTGCTAAATGTGCTTGTAGCGCAAAGACCTATTTCGGCTCCGCAACTAGAACACAACATTAAACACAAATGAGTATTGCACAAATTGCTTCAGTCGCTGCCCCAGAAGCTTCTCTCCACCACTTTCAGAGCCGCTCATGTTGATGCTCTGGGTAAAACTTTATAAATGCTAATGCTGAAGCTCAGTGCAGACGAGACACAAAAATTCCAGGGAGCGGCATTTCGCCAACAAATGGTCTACCAAACTCGGCGAACAATTGCTTGAAGAGCGAATTTGGAAGGATAGGTCTAGGCCAATCGTTTTCATCGCGTTCGTGAAATTCGAAGCAACCTACAGTCCCATTTGCCCTGATATCTTTTCTCTACTTCGGTGTGTAACGCCTGAGTTTTTCTTAAAACTTTACAGTAAATTATCGCGACTCCGTCTGCAATGACAAAAGAATGAAAGGCATTTGTATTTAGGTGACAGCGACAGTCGCCAGCGCAAACTTGCATCTCAAAGCTTCGTTTACAAGCTACACGACCGCATGAGACACGCAGTAGTTGAGCTATATGCATAGGGCATGAAACTGGCGGATAAAAAAGCAACAACATTCATTAAGTTAATATTTTCCATTTATATTTTATGCAACTTGTAATAATTTTGCCCTAAGGCATTACAATTGCAAGAAAATGTGCCGGCAAGCTTGATAGGCAGACAAGTTTATCCCGTCGTAATCAGCGAAAATGTCACTCGAATGTGCACACCTTAATGGTAGCATCCAGCGTCGTGCTCGCCAGCCATGCATTGCTTCACTGCGAGTATATTCCCAAAGCCACTTTAGCCTTAGTTAAGCCTTCTGAATTTTACTTCTTCCTCTCCCATTCCCAACTTGTTGTTCCCTTACCCAGAGTTCCTCTGTGTTTTAGTTCCTCGCTTATCTTGACATCCAATATTTCTTGACAACTAATATTTACACCAGGGATTCCAGATACACTATAAGGTGTGTGGGCTTAGTTTGGCTGGACACAACTATACTGTAAATGTGTTTTCAGGTCGCCCCAGGTTCCAATTAATGCGCAGGAGATGATCCTATCCAGGAAATTACTAACAGCGACAACACCCAAACATCAGCGGCAACAGCAGAACTCTGTACCACAAAAGGAGTAACACATATAGCATTCAAATATAGAGCAGGAACAGCAGCAAGAGAGGCAGGTGACACAGGTATATGGCCGCTGCAGGATGGAGGGGCCGGGCAGGTGGTGTAGCGTCCAGAACGCTTCCAAGTTTCCTGTCTCTCACGACAGTCTGCGCCTTGCGTCCATGTCAAATTTTCTCCAGCGCATCGCACTGATATTGCATGCAGCAGGGCCGCCGCTGGACCGCTTGAAAGTTAGAGGGAAAGTCACATTCGAGAGCATTATTTCGCAGAATATTTCGAGTCGGTTCTTTGACGAGAGCAATAGTGTTAATATCGTCACAGCGTTAGATTGTTTGTGCTACCGAGAGTGGAGAAGCACTCTATATTATATCGGTTATCCAAGCATAGCATGACCATATAAATGCATATCAGCTTTGTACACAAAAACTCGCGCTTCAAAAATACTAACCTAGTGGAAAATACACCCCCAACCGTATCTATAGGCATGTTTTGTTAGTCTTTCAGGATTGAACAAGGAGATAGAGACTATGATCTGTTCTCAAGAGGAACAGTTAAAACATCCTTTTTTACCTCATAAATTAGTTAGTTTCATTTTGGTGGTAAGTTATGAAGTGATATTTATGTCTGCACGAAAATGAAATTTAAACAATGTTAATTTGAAAATCACTTTTCCCTGATATTAACATCAATAAAGCTACACAGGATGTTGCCATGAGCGGTAATGCCCAATGGTTGCCCACTAACTTTGCAGGCAGAAGTTACTGAAAGAAGCCCTGCGTTTATGACGACGCACATGTTCTTTGAATCCTGTCTTCAAGAACGCAAATTTTTATATGCATATTTTCAAAGCTCGAACTTTCTAATTTAAAACATACAATATGAAATTATTTTCATACAGGTGTTTCCTAGTGTTACCTATCACGGTCGTTATGGTAAGAAACCAAAAGCTATGAAAAAACAAAAAGAGAAAAAGGATGAAAGTTAAAGGCAAGACTCCAGCGGTTTCACAACTGACTAAAGTTTAACTTTTTAATTTTTTTCATAAGAATGTCAGTGAAATTTCAGTACAGAGTAAATCGAGCCCTCTGCAGATCATGCATCGCGTTGCTAACTACAGTTGTTATTATTATCCTAACTGCAGGCCCGCGTGTCAGGGAACGAATTAACTAAATGGCGCATTAAGCAGCCTCAGCCACACAAGAGAAGCTGCTGAGAAGAACCACTTAAATCACCACACAAAGTTGCGCCTAGCGAGAGAACTATGGCTTCGGGTCCCCGATCCACAACGCCACCCCTGCACGCTGGGGACATCAATGCGCAGGAGGAATTTCCTGCTTCTGCATTTCTGACGACCTTCTCAGAAAACTCACGGAGCCGCAGGACTCACATCCTTTCTTTGATTCCGGAGCGAATAAATCCCAGCACTGAAACACTTCGGGCAGTGATGAGCAACGAAACTACGAAGACAGCAGCACTGTAGAGGTAAAATTCAGCTCCATCCGCTGCGAAGGGCGCTTGTCTTCGTAGAGCGAGCACAGCAGGTTTATTTGAGAAGACAATCGATGTGAGGGCACAGATACACGTTCCGTGGTAGAACTGTTGGCGAGAGCTGGCCGGGTGATCTACTTGCAATAGTTATACCTTCACAATAAGGCAACACTGCATCCTAGGGTACAGTCGTTGGGAAACAGCAGTCACAAACTAGAGTTGCTCTCCGAAAGAGCAGACCTCGGCCATGCAACGCAATGCTCAAAGACAGAATGGTTGTCAGACAAAAAAATTAAAAAAAAAAACGATAGTTCATAACTAAAATTAAGTCATCGGTTGCTCGAGCTATTCCTCACAGTTTCTGCAGATGAGCTTACGATCCGTGCTCAACTTTTTGAGTTAAGTCGCGGACAGACAGTCGGAGAGAGACAGACAAACAAATCCCGGCAAGCACAAAACCTCTTTGGTGGGGAAATTTGAGCTAAAAGTTGAACACAAGCCTGCTGAGCGCGTAGAAAACTGAGTAGCATTCCCAGACGGCTATGGAATTGTCTTAATGTTACCACGAAAAAAGGTTCTATAGTGACAAGAATTTAGTTGAAATATCCGGAAGAGTTTTTCGCTAATTTTCTGCATGAAGTATTTTTAGTGGGGAATAATTTTTTCAGTAAACTTCTGCAGCGTGCAGTTTTGGAGAAACTTAGACGAATACGCTCTCAACGTTTCGTTAGTTGGCTATAAGAAGATCGATGACCCTATGCGCGCATATTGTTCTCGAACAGAAAAGAAACATCTCACAGTAGTTATTCTCTTCTTACTTAGGTGAGCTTCCATCACCTGCAGCCCGCTTCCCCATGCGCAAGCAGCGCCATATTGTGAACTGCTTCCAACAGCAGCCCACTGCATCACGCGCAAGCAGCGCCATATTGGGAACTGCTTCTAACAGCAGCCCACTTCCCCATGCGCAAGCAGCGCCATATTGGGAACTGCTTCTAACAGCAGCCCACTGCCCTACGCGCAAGCAGCGCCATATTGGGAACTGCTTCTAACAGCAGCCCACTTCCCCATGCGCAAGCAGCGCCATATTGGGAACTGCTTCCAACAGCAGCCCACTGCCCCACGCGCAAGCAGCGCAACATTCCCACGGTACGAGCGTCTTGAAGATCCCGCCTGAGCGGACGGACGGGCGGAAGACGGTGGCAAGCAGGCGGCAGGTGAACGGTGCGACGGAGAGTGCGGTGGAGAGGGGCAGGCTGGGGCCTGGACGACTGGACACTATCAGCTCTTGACAGTCACGGACGACAGCTCTAATACACGACCCCGTATAACTCCGCCTCTAATCGTAACTACAGGTACTTCGAACTTATGATTTTTTGTCTTCTGTTTTCAAACAGTGATTGGTTACACTGATCATTTCCTTTAGCAGCAAAGCGAGGACAGACCACACCACTGCGTGGTATCATTAAGATGTCCCATGACCATGGATATAGAGGGCACTACTGCTATTTCGTCACAGATGAAGGCCATGAGACGATGAGCTAGCTATACATACATATGGAATTTGCCGCAGCTTAGAGGACTTTCCGATTCTTGGAACAGTTATGGAGGACCGATGCTGTAACAAGAACTATCGAGCAATGTCCAGTAATTTGATCATGCTCTTTTGAGAGATACGGAACATGCAACTTACCAAAGTAAGCTAGTCGGGGGACACAGAAGCTAAAGAAATGCCGCATTTAAGCCATAACAAACTGGAGTTTATAGTATAGCGAACTGAACACAACTGCTGCACTGGAGCGAGGTGCATCACTTGTACCATCAGCAGGGAACGACTCCAACGTTCTCTCATTGACACACCGCCGCACAAGTTCTGAATCAAGAACAAGCGGAAGAACGGTCCAGTAAAAAATTAGCGGATGGATGATCGGCCGGACGAGCGGTCGGAGGCAGGAAGCGGATGGTCGACACCGTCCGAGAAATTCGGCGTTTCCGAAGTTAGTACATCCTGCTCTGTACCTTTTTGTGAAGACTTCTTGTGATGATATCCTCTGCATGATATGGAAGTGTGGGACTGCTTGTGTTGATATCCTCTGCATGATACGGCTGCGCGGGACTGCTTGTGTTGATATCCTCTGCATGACATGGCTGAGTGGGGCTGCTTATAGCACTAACAAAATGTTTGCAACAATGATTTCAGACACCGTTTACGGCTTTATACAGAAACATGACAACCTTTCCTCTCGCGAGTGCAGCAATGTCCGCAGATCCGTTCCAAAAACAAAATCCCTTTATTGAAATACCGTTCGCCGAAATAGCGATGAAATGGGCTTCCGTGAAAGTTGTGTCCTTCAAACTCGTTCATGTTTCTCTTTCTCGTATTTTTAGGAACATATATGACTTCTATGTGTCTAAGTATGCACCACATTGATAAAATCTTACGTAATACCTGATGCGAACAGGGATTTTTCGATTAACACCAAGTGAAATACTTGAATAATATTTTAGTAGTTTTTCTATAGTAAGCAAAGCTGCCCTTCCACAGTAATTAGAAATATCGAACACAGCTTATCATTAGAGTTAAATGAGATACAGAAAGCTGTTGAAAGTATCAGGATACGCCACTTATGTATGTACATCAGTGCACCACAGGCTCCACCGCTGCTTTGGTTAAGGCAACGTCTTCGCTATTCAGGTTCAACAGGGGAAATAAGCTTGGTTCTTGAGTTTTCCTTATTTCCACGATATTAACACCTGTTTCCTGCACTATGGCATCGTGAGCAGGATTCCGTTAATAAGAAAGATACAGTTTGTGACGGAACAAATATTGTGCGCAGGAAGCAAAGAACGAAACGGCAGGACACACGAGCAACTAGCTTCGAAAAGTGACAAGATCAATGACGTCACATCGACGAACGGTACGGCTGAGCAGCCTATGAGTATTTTAAATAATTTTGCCAGAAAAATCGTTGTCAGTTGCAAATTTTAGCCCTTAAGCACATAAATAAATTAAGGGATCATATACTAGTTGAACATTAAGCAATTATCAATAGAAAATTGTAGTGGAGGCAGGTGGAAACTTTGACAGTACCATGCAAGATCTAAGCCGATATGGCGCCCAGCTTTAACTTTTTCTTTGAAATGAAGCCTTATTGACACTTGTTACATATTAAGTTCACACTGCTCTTCACAAGACATATTTAACGTATCATTAGATTTTCTTCCTTAATTCGTTCAATCTCCCACTCCTGACTGGCAAGCTACTTGAGCAGCGCCCATACAGTAAACACGGTAAAATGGTTGCCGTCAAGTACAGGATGTTCGAGCAATAACACTTCCTATGGTTTCTTTCGCGTCAAGAATATAACACTCTTATATTTTTGGTTAGGATTAAGAACGCAACCTACGAAGGACTGAGGTCCAACCCTCAATTATAGCGACTCGTCGGTGTGACGTCATTCGGCGACAGGTCGTCACGACTAAGTTTTATTTTAGTCTCATTGAGTTCTCCCGTTACACTCTTTGCTTCCTGATTATGCTAGTCCAAATTCTTTCAGTAATAACACTGGGTTGCGTTTGATTTTTTCACGAGGTAGATGGTTTTGCAGCTTATATATTCATTTAACTTTGTGCACTGATTGAAAAATTCTCATTCATTTTGTCCAATAACGAAAAATTCTAAAATCTTGTACATGAGGTTAATATTTGTATGCAATAAGCATAATAAAAAATTAACCATGATACATAAGAACAACATGTGTCAATTGCAATTTTGATTTCCAACTATAAATTCTTAAAAAGCTGTCGCGTCGCAGAGGTTTTCTTCGTAGCACTCTGTGAGATGCATACAGAAATTGGTTAATTAAGGGCATCATGCGCCTAAATCGCTGTACTGCTGCACAGAATTACCACATTCCAGATACCTCAGCACTAACTTGTGGAACACAGCGGGAGACGAGTGTTAGAGACACACATGAACTTTATCAGCGTACATTAGAAAGTTAGGCAACTTGACGAGCGACAGGTGGCTTACCGCGACCCTGAAATGCCGAGCTTAATGTACAAAAGCGAAATTTTGCAAATACAGAGCGATGAATAGCTGAATGGTTCGCTGTTCATGGAACAGGAATCAATTTATACCAGTTCAACTCACGATATTATATGATAGAGCGTGCGCAGCCTGAGCATGTAGCCTCAGCACAGTGAGCACACCTTCCCTGTACAGCGAGCAGCAACAGTACGGACCTACGATACCCGTTCTTTTGTACGAACCTCGCGCTGCAAATGACCCGTCTCTCTGTACGTATATACCACGCGCTGTAAACAAACATTGCTTGTCCAACCGAGCAATGGACGCAAGATTCGCAGGCTTGCCGCACCACGACGCTGAGGCGGGAAACAGTTCACGGGGGATGTTCTCATCCGCTCCCCCCACCNCCCCCCCACCCCGCCGCCTCTCAGCGCCGGTCGTTACGCGGACCTGCCAGCGCGACTCGGCTTCCGTCCCGTGACCTTGAGGGACTCCGCTCGCGCGCTCCTTGTGTCGGTGTGTGTGTGTGTGTGTGCGAGTGTGTGTGTGCGTACTACGCTCAGGAGCGCATTAGGTACACAGTGGCGGTTACGAGCGTCCGTCCGAGGGGAAAACACACATTCATTTGAGAACTGCATCAATAATTGGGCTGTTTATCAGGTATCTACAGGCCGCAACGCTGCTTATTCTCCATGGCATATGAGCTATGGCTAGTAAGTGTGTTTTAAAGTAAACTAGAGAAGCATCTAAGAGCGTATACTTCGGCCAAGCAAGACAACACGAACAACAAAATCAACCTGGTCCTGAAACCAGGATTTTTATCTTATCATCACCATAATTTGGGCATTTGTGCCTCATAACATTTCTATAATGGGGGTACACACCAAGGCAAAAGTTGCTGCGTCGCACAACTTTTCACTTTGGCCTGTCGCGTTGCCATGACTACAGCTTACGGCGTCTGAAAGTCACGCTAAAACTATGCGTCGTTGTAACTTTAAATTGACTCAAAAATAGAAGGTAAGAAGGTATGCTCAACGCTTGACCATTGCTATTTGTTACAGCGTCCCAACTGAAAAAAAAAACATAAAAACAGGAGATGTTCATGTTGGTGCTGGAGTCCCGTGCAGCTGAAGCCCAGCTCGCGGCACCGTAATCAGGAGTGCAACTGTGTGGAGGTGCAACGTTTGCGTAAGTGCGCACCCACCATGACTGTTCCCGTATATATTTTTTTCTTTTGTTCAAGATTCGCCAATAAGTTTATGAGTAATGTCCTGACAAGTTAGTAGACAAACATATAGTAAACTCAAAACGCAGGAACAGATCATCAGCAAATTTGGACATTTGTGCCTTTCAATATTTCTAAGAATTCCTGTAAATTTCATGAACAGCTGCTTATAAACATAAAAAGTATAGAGACAAACAGACCAACAGCTCATCACGAACTTCGGTCGGTTGCTATTCGCAACACTCCCATCAATTTTTACAAATTCCATGAAGATCCGTTCACAGCTTTTTGAGTTTTGTTCAGACAGTAAACAGACTGATTAATCAATGCAAAAATTCGGTTAGTTACTCATCGTAAAATTCTCCAAAACGCCTGTAAATTCCATGAAGATCCGTTTGGGTACGGCTTTTAGAGTTATCTTGGTGACAGAGAGACAAACTCTGACAAATATAGGTATAACCTCTTGGCGAAGGTAACAAGAACACTGACTGCAATCTCCACCCCGGGAACAGCAGATTAGCAGACGAGTGTTCCTGGAGGGCAGCAGCACTGACGTAGCTATAGCACAATCGTCCATAAGGAGACCACCATCACTAATAATAAGAGGTGGCTCAACGCACTCAAGTAATAACATGAAGAACAACAAATAAAAAAATTTAACAAGTGCTAGAACGCATTTACTGCAATCGTTGCGGTATTTTAGGATCAGCAACTTCACATACAAGTCGGCAAGCGTCTCCCAAATTACAATAAAGGTGCGTAAGCAGATCAATTGCCTAAGGGCTTCTTTAAGACAGTCACCAGGTTCTAAGAAGCGCCGGACGCCCGCAATTAAAACCACCGAGCACCCGCCGGTGCTTGAGAGAACACAGCTCTGGCGGCTGCAGAGAGGCGATATTATCGCAAATGCTAATTTGACAGAGCGTTGAGCGTTACTTTGTTGCGACCTCTTAATTGTGAGCGTTATTTCGTAGCTGTAAAATAAGAATGTGCAGGAAAACCATCGTTAATAGCTTTTCACTGTTGCCACTTACATCGATAACGATGCAACTATACAACAACTAGAACTCCTCCTAGCGTAAGACCATAACCCGCAGTGGGGGCAAATTCAACGCAGTCATTTTTGAAGAACAAGGTTAGGGCACAGCCCGATCCCAGAGAGTAGAGCTTCAATAATAACATAGGGAGAAAATAGAACGCCTCGTGGCGTAAGACAGTCTGCCGCGGTAGAGGCAAATTCAACGCCTTAATTCTTGATGGCCAGCTAGGCCTAGTTTTTTTTGCGTGGGGCACATCTAGGTCAACCCACCAAACTCCCTACAAACAATTATGAACATTGTTCAAATCCTGCGACCACTTATTGGGAGAGACATATGTATATTTTTACAAATATATATATATATAATTAAATCTTCAACGAAAACAATATCACCTCTCTCACTTTGTTCGTGGGTAATAATGAATAGCCGCATTTGAAATGGGCATTTTGCACTGTTCTGTCTGCGTGAGCATGCACTATAGCCAGTTGACAAACTCATCATGAAGAGCTTAAACATTGCACTTTGGTCAGAATCTCTCATGACAGCGGCATACAAGCAATGAAACATTGCCCTAAGGCAGCACCTAAACTCTAAAGTAAGAGCACAACGACATACAAACAATGAAATCTTTGCAGCTGCCTAATTGAAATCAATAAATGAACTCCATCGCGGCTTTTCCCTAGCAACGGTAAACAGGTTATGCCCGGATCTAATTATTGGTCTCCCTCAATGGCGGTTGAAATCAGCTGTGTTAATTAATTGCGTCACCTCTTCACTGAACTATTTGCAATGTTCTCGCAATAGCTGCCTTGTATATTTTCAGGTACGAACAGTCGATGAGAAATTGTCGCAACGTTTACATTTTTATAAGGCCAATTAAGCAGCGGTCCTTTCACTCGTACTTACCCATTTGTGCCAATCATTAACAGATCTTACGATACCGGTGTTTTATTTATGCGGTAAAAATTGTACAGACTAAATTGTTAAGTTTAAGTCCAACACAGAACATAATCACAGTTCAGACGATTAACTGGAACAATAAAAGCTGTGCAAGAAAATAAGTCAGAAGCACGACAAACAAGAGCAGTTTGAAGTAGAACGCCTCGTGGTGTAAGACCATCACCAGCGAAGGGGAAGGAGCTAAAGTGCTGAGACAGCAGTATTGACATTTTTCACGTCTAGATCAACCCTTGACTTTCCGGAACAGATTGTGATGACAGCTCAATTCCTAGAGGAAGTTTTTCGGTGGAGAGACAAACAAATATATTTATGCAGACATACAGAGCGAAAACGTTTTCACTTCTCTCACTTTCTTTGGGGGATTATAAAAAAAGTTACGGCTGCGCTGGTAAGTGGCTGTACTTCCGAATTCATTGCTGTAGTTGAACGGAGGCTCGCGCTGCAATATAATCCTCATACAACAATTGGCCCACGCGCAGATGTCGTGCATCTTATTGTAGGTGACTCAGCAGAAGGCTGAGGTCTTGAAGTCGAAGCCCAGATGGCCTGCACTGAATGAAAGAAGAAGCGCCTGCAGACCGGATGAATGAGCGGAGTACGGGTGCGGACGGGTCCAGAGCAGTTCGTCCAACCAAGGTCAGGACAGGTGCACCGCAGTCCTGCCTGCCGGGGGCGCTGCAGCAGCTACGCGGTGCTGCCTGCCGGGGGCGCTGCAGCAGCTACGTGGTGCAACGCAGTGCTGCCTGCCGGGGGCGCTGCAGCAGCTACGCGGTGCAACGCAGTGCTGCCTGCCGGGGGCGTTGCAGCAGCTACGCGGTGCACCGCAGTGCTGCCTGCCGGGGGCGCTGCAGTGCAGCACCAACTAACAGCTAGCACTACCCTCCAGTACGTATGAATTCTCATGTAATGTGAACTCTCGCAAATTATGCAGCGATATTCTTCACTGCGACTAGCTGTCCAATTCCCAAGGTTTCTATGACACGCAATGAATGCCTTCGCGAATCGCTCTAGCTAACAGTTCAGCGTATGCCTCAACACGATCCTACTGCTCAGCGCCCGACTGGACCGTTTTCTTTCTCCTGTAGAATGAGACCAGGAAGTCAATAAGAGAGACTTAATTTCTTAAATCGTCTCTAATACACACACTTGAGGCTGCAAGAAAAATAGTAAGTTGGTGACAGTAAGCCATAGAACCCCGGTACACGGTAACTCTGCTGCGGAACCCCGGCACACGGTAACTCTGCTGCGGAACCCCGGCACACGGTAACTCTGCTGCGGAACCCCGGCACACGGTAACTCTGCTGCGGAACACCGGCACACGGTAACTCTGCTGCGGAACACC
>LQNS02001155.1:19091404-19104846 GCA_001587735.2 Parhyale hawaiensis | reverse complement strand
AGCTTAAATACAAATTTCAGATACACGGAGCACAAAATTCTAATCGTGAAGGCCCACACTACAAAATAAGGAACATATTCAAAAAGAAATAGGGATAGTTCAGTTGAATAGAAAATTCTATGTACACTGGAAGCCATAATACAGCACACACACCTACACACGCACACTCCACGGCACCGATCGAAGACCGGCAACAGGTCGACTCGACCAAAATGATAATGACGCCTGGCAATGCGAGGTTGCCATGTTTTATTAATACGGGGATAACCAGGAAGTGCAGCTCCTTCGTCTTATCCGCCGCTCTGAAGCATTATTTAGTCAGTATGCACGTCACTCAGCGCAATAATACGCTGGAGACTTGGACTGTTTCGCTGTGGCTTTAATACCAGCAGCGAATTGTACGACAGAATACGGCCAAAGGCAAAAATTACAATATGATACGCACATTAAACTTAGATGATATTTCCATTGCAGCATAGCAAGAGCTTCTTCAGGTGCAGCACGACCTGTGCGTGAGGTCCTGTGTACAAACAGCACGCGTAATGCGCGCAATGGCACGACAAGGAACGTGAGTCAGTTTCGCTTACTGTCGTCGAGACAGTCTAGTTCTGTCTGCTATAACTTGCTCCCAACTTTAATTCTAAGCGTTCAATTCGACACTTTACTTCGACTTCCAGGCACTTGTAAATCGATTGGGCTTATACGGCAGATTAACGGTTCGTATCGATCAGAAGCAGTCTATGGCAAGAACAGTGAGTGGCGCGAGTATTTTAAGGGCTGCATGTTCTGTACAAATTAAAGCTGATCAGATTAGATTATCTCGTTCGAAATGCGCAAATCGATGAAACCAGAAGTCTGCCAATACAATTGCAGTGGTGACAGCTTCACTAGAAAAGGCATCATAATATGCCCAGCGTGATAAGCAGTATGTCGGTACGGAGACCGTCCACGTGTACAGGTTCCCTTTCTGTAAGTCACCTTTGGGTTGCTACACGAAGGCATGTATGCAGAGTACTGAGGCCATTCAATAACATCGTATAGTATGATTTTCCAATTCAAGCTACATACTCCCAATAGCTGTACGACAGCGCCGTTCGTGATTCGCGCTCCAGGGGAGATTTCTGTCTACATAGCACGTAAAAGCAAAACGTGAAGTCAACTTGATCCCACACCCCAAGGAATGCACTGGTTCGTGCTGCAAATATTTATCTGTTGGTCCTGAGGCTGTAGTCGACCCGAAATCTTCAGAGGTTTGGCGAAGGAGACGGAAGGCTCAGGTGAAACTGCAACCTCGCCATCACCATTTTTATTATGGATCATGCCCTCAGAATAGCATCTAAACGCCGGAAATTCTGACTCAGTAAGCAGCGCAGCGAAAGAATAGACCCATCTGGTAAACTAGTCCGGGCCCCCGAGCTAGCGTCTGCTAGTCCGACACTCTAACATGCTGCGGAGTAGGTGCCATTAAGGTGCAGATATGTGAGAGAGACACACACGGCGGGGACCGTCGGTGACTCAAGTGTCGAAATGAATCTGAATCACTCGTAGCTACACGGCTACGCGTGCAGCGCTTTGCGTGTTATGAGAAATGAACGGGGACGTTACATACTGAAGATAACTAAGCAGAGCATTAATATATATAGTCCCTGATTCAACTAAGCGGAGTAATACATAGTGACTTTCACAGTCACTTGAGAGAAGTGACTAATTTTTACCATGCCGGGAGGTCCGAGTGTATAGCCCTGCTGAAAGCTCTTCACAGCACATGGGCCTAGAGCTATGTATGCTGTGCGTGTGTAGGTGCACTGAAAAGTTTTTGTAGCAGCACATGTAGTGAGGGTACTTCCTGCCGTGTACTCGTGAGGTGTGACTGTTGGAGCCGTGTACCTGTCAGGACAGTTACAGTAATGAATACGGTACACGCAGAATCGCGCCTGGCTTAACCTTGCTTACCGTACTAGGTTAACTCTACTTAACCCCACTATGACAAATTCAATCTAGCTTCATGTACGTTGTGTAAGTAGCAGTATCTTAGAAACGAATGCCAATATGACGTCACATACGTAGGTGCCAGGACAGGCTGCCCTCACAGCTATCTATATCTAGCTGCTCTCACAGCTACTCCTAACTGCTACACTTGTGAGGCTGTCCTTATAGAGCACATGCACGCCCCGGCCGCGTGCGGAACGGCACCTCGACCTTGCTGTTTTTTTTTTTTTCGAGATCAGCTTTTCCTTTGCCCTATTTATGCCCTATAGGAAGTACCTAAATATGCAAAAGAACAACCAATTACTCTTATTTCAGTCTTTTTAGTTTGAAGCCGCCTAATTTAAGAAATTAGCTAAGGCATCCTCAGGAGTCTGACGCAGTTCACGACAGGTATATTTTCAAGCTAGACTTTCCTCATAACCTGCGCAGCTTCGTGCAATTAATAAAGAGGCCACTTAGAGGTACTGCAGGAGGGTTGCGGTATGAGTCACCACATGCATGAGCCTCAACAGGGTTCGATCGGTCATCATTTTGCACCTCCTTGCTGGTTGATGCACGTCAAGCTGACATATCCTTATTATTCATTAACAAAGATATTTATCCACCCCATTGAGCTCCAGACTGTCACTACAGCAAAAGCAACAATTAGCGTGCTGTGAGAGATACTGACAGAGGTTCTCAGTATTTCTAGATTTCTGCAGGCAGATAATGACTGATCGACTTCGACCTTGGAAGGTCGCAGCGACGAGCTGTGGAGGGACAGGGCAGGCTGGTGGGCAGCAGCAGCAGCACGCAGGTTCAGTTGTATTCATTGATAAATTATCTTCTTTGGTAACAACAAAAATTGGTGCTGCGATATTAGAGGCCTTTATATGTTGACTGGGATCGAGAGCCCGCAAACCAGCTATGGAAGGGTTGCAAACAAACTCCCTTCAGCCGTTTTCAGGCCGAAACTTTCAGCCATTGGCTGCCCCTTTTGCGCGACAAGGTTTTATAAGAAAACATAATTCAGCTTCAGCCGGCAAGCTGAAAATACATCATTATTAACTGCATTAAGGCCAGCAGGACCGCTGACCGTAAAGCCGGCAATAATTAGGTCAGCGCCACACACTGTCCGCAAAGGCTTTAAAAAAAGGATGTGAAGCAGGTAATGTTTGAAAGAAATCGTTTCCACAGCCCTGAGTCATAATCCCTTCTAATCTCTTATCCGGTGACCGCGTGCCCAGGCTTTAACTGTACCATAAATTTGAAGTTCTGATGAGCTGACAATGTGTAGAGGGCAGAAGTAACCAGCACCGAGGGTGCTTAAGAATTCTTGAGCTAACTTCCGCTAACCTCTTGATCGATATCGCAGTGCTCCAGTAAACACCCGCGCTCACTCGATCTTACACTTGAGTTTGTACACCTTGCGCAGGTACATTTCGGCAGCATGTTTGTGTGCAATTTTATTTGTTTTGTTTTAGTTACACGGACAAAATCTCGCGCCGCGAAGAAGCAGACTTAGCTACGGTTTTAGCTTCTGCTGCGGCCTTGAATTTTGATCGGGTAGGGATGGCGGCAACGAAGAGGACGTGACACACTCGACTACTTGCATGCAGTGCCTCTGCTGCCGAAGTGGTAATACAGTGAGAGTAGCGTATCAAGTCCTCAGGGTATTCGAAGTATTGATATAATTCTACTCAGAAGCCTATGATAGAGCACGTTGCTTCTATGACAGGAGCTCACAGGTCTTTCGATATCAGTTATCCAAGTCCTAGTGTTGACTAAGTGCATCACTTGTATAATAACACTTGCCTAGTACATTTCAATGATGATCTGCTCGAACACTGAACATTAGACCTTATTTTTACTGGAACAGCTAGAGCTCCCAGTAGCAAAATCAGGACACATATCGCACGCAGTGTGTTGGACAGTTTTAGATTTAAGTGTAACAGGAGCAGCTTCCAGTAGCAAAATCAGGACACATATCGCACGTAGTGTGTTGGACAGTTTTAGATTTAAGTGTAACAGGAGCAGCTTCCAGTAGCAAAATCAGGACACGTATCGCACGCAGTGTGTTGGACAGTTTTAGATTTAAGTGTAACAGGAGCAGCTTCCAGTAGCAAAATCAGGACACATTTCACCAGGCAGCGAGAGGCGTATGTGCGTGCGTGCGCTGCAAGGTGTGGGCGTTCAGCACTTCCGGGATGGAGGCCGTTGCTAGGGAGTGGTGGGGTAGAGGGCCCGTTGCTAGGGGTTGTGTCAAATGGGGGTGTTGACGAAAGGGGTGGAGTGGGGGTCAAGCACATGAATCTTTCTCTTTCATGCATTCTACCGTGCGCTGTCTCTGAAGTTCCTATTTTGGGATGTCACTCTGCTGCTCGAAACGGTAATGGCAGTGCAGAGGCCAATATTAGGACGATACTGAGGGCATATAGTCACTGCTGTGATACGTGTTGGTAAAACACCCACAGGCCAATAGTACTATAATATCATCAGTACTATCAGTAACAGTATATAGTATCACTTGCTACATATGAGTAGCAAGAGCGAGTAAGCTCGTGCTTCCTTCGCTTAAGGCCAAACGTTAGTCAATTTAAAAGGTGTCTCGAATTAGAAGTAGACATTAGTTTGCTAACTTAAGAAAGTATCCACTTTGATGCATTATACCTATTTTAGCTTCCATTTACACACAGGCATATATTTCCCACAGTTAGATGTAGAATTTTTGTAATTTAACCTTTCATGAAACTAGGACGTAAATCAAACTATGGTATTCTTTGTCACCGATTCGATTTGATTTGTACTTTTGGTCGGCAAACGAGACATGTCTGTACATCGCCTCAACGTTACTGTGTGCCCAGGCTCCGCAGTTCTATTGCGATATTGACACATTTACTGTCTTCGTAGAGCTAGAAGCCAAGTACAAACTAGTGCTACTAGTTACGTGCCTACAACTGCAATACGAAACGAAAGAAATTGGCTTTTGGACAAACACTTCCTCGTGAGCAAGGGGGACGTTCGGGGCACGCGTCAGATTTGTGGGAAAACCCTGCGTTCCGGATAAGGTGCGCGCATTCTGAAGATGGGTCCTAAGTTGTACAGCACTTACGAACTATTGTCACAAAAGAGGCGGTGTTATGTAACTAATAAAGGCTCCAGTGAGGCGGCTATCGTGTCTAAAATCAGCAGCGCTAGGTCTAGCAATTGTTTCTAAATCAGCTACTGCAGAGTTCTAAAATCAATACTACTTAATATCACTGTCGGCTGGAGAGAGTATTTCTCCAAAGGGAACTACCAGTACCGTTCTTTTTAACAAACTAGAGATTTGGGCCGTCAAAGCTGACGCCAGAGAACATGCTTCGGCACCTATACAGTATCTGTTGCTGTTGTCAGGCTTCGGCTATTAAAAAGACGCTCTACACCCGTTAGAGCTGCAGCTTCAGTATCCTATCAAGTTAACAACCATAACGGCAAACAGCTCCTCTTCGGAGAGCGCAGTCAATCTTTTCGAGAGAATCAAAAACTACACTCAAAGAAGATTCTTTCTGTTTGAAAAAACTGCATAAACAGGACAAATAATCCAAGATGAACTAATACCTCGTGTCACAGGTGCATCATTTTTACAGAGAAAAACATTCATATGTCTAGCAGCTTCTGACCCATATTTTTGAAAAGCTACTTTGTTTAAATATTTAAATTCTGATGCCTATGGGCCAATTTTAGCATGGGTAAAGATTGAAAAGAGAGTGCGAACCTGCGTCGTATTAAACTAACTCTCTTGTGGAAGCGTACGTCATCTGCCTGCCTCCCATCAAACATCAGTAGAACTACCCGCTACACGGAGCTCATATTTTGATCGACATCTCCGTTTGTTAGTCGAAGGTCGAAGTGCCGCCTAGCGTATCCCATGCACGAGGGAGACGCTAAATAGATAAGCTCGGTATATTTATTAACACACATTGGGATTTATTTTATAGTTTTGATTCCAATTACTCATGCCCCCAGTAAATGACGGCAGAAAGAATTACTGCAGGGTACTTCTTCTTGTAGTTCTACCCTCACGAATCTGTTTCGCTTGTCCGTTTCACAGTGGCAGGACAGCAGAGTGTCAGACTCGCAGACGCTCGTAACGAGGATCGCGCCTCTCTGCCAAAAAGCAGAATCCCTGCCGTGCTTGGCTTGCTGAGCTGACAATTCCAGCGTTCAGGCGCTATTGCGAAGTCACTCACCCAAACCAGAAATGAAAATAGTCTGGAAGTCGCAGTTGTCGAATGTGCCTTCCGTCTCTGACGTCATAGTACTGACAATCATTGGTTGACTGCAGCCGTGCATTTGTCTGTAACCAGTGGACATCTGCCATCAGCACCAGCTAATGTATTTGGATATCCAAAAAAGTTTGCGGTCAGATTGACGTTACTATGAGTTCTATTCAATTTGTACGTCTTCAGTGCAGAAAAAATACCCGATGTATTGGAAGGAAGTACAGTCTGGTATCTAAGAAACCTACAACTTAGAGGTGTACCAGACAGATTCAATTCTGAGATTTCAAAATTTCAAGGAGGCAATGGCTCCTTACCTCCCAGCCGATAGATTTTGCCTAATCTTGTTCTTCTCATCGGGATGAAGGGACCAACCAGCCAAGCGAGTAAACAAGCAGCCAACAATCTGTATTACTATTATCCAGTATAGGGCGCCGCTATATGAGAACACTATTAACGCGTCAACATGTATGTAGATACGTAGTGCAATGCCACCTCACCCTGCCGCTCAGTTAGAAACTCAAGACAAGTTTTGTTGGACAAAATCCAAGCCACTTGCGTAGTGGAAGGATGTTACTAAATACCTCACTGTAATAATATGCTAAACCGAGCACGCTGAGAGCACATAGCTCCACTAAACTATGTAATGTTGAAGAAAAATTTCAGTTGTTTCTGTTACTAGGATTTTTTTTATTATCACCAAAATTTCGTAATTTGTGTCTCTGACATTAGTAACAGTTTGTGTAATTTTCTTGAATATCTGTCCGTAATTTTTTACATTATATACTGATAAATACTAAGATAAATATATGGTCATACACACAAACAGATTAACCGATCATCACCAAAATTTGATAATTCATTATTCATGCTTTTTAACACTTCTAACAATCTTCACCAAAAATAACTCATCCCTTACAATCCCCGCAAATTTCGTAAAGGTCTATCCATACATATTGAGTTATCTTGGTGACAGAAAGACAAAGAGTTTGTCTACTTGAAGAGGTTAATTGATGACACGAAGAATCTTTTGCTGATGTATTTTGAGTGACAGTACACACCAAAGTGAAGATTCAGTTGCTCAGAGCCATAAATTTAGGCGCTAAAGCACCATCGGCACTTATGATAGACCGCACCGCTGTTAACTTAAGTTCGAGCAAGGCACACCTGAGGACGGCAGTCGGGCCGACCCTCAGGCGGGGACTGACTTCATACCGAGTCAAGTTCATCTTACCCGATTAAAACTCCTCCCACGGCCCATAAGGTTAACCAGCTAGAGTTGGACAACTGCTGCAGCTCAACCTGAGTTTAAGGTAACCAGCGTAACTCCACCTAGAGATCGTGAAATATATTGTTCTCCGTTGTTGGCTCGTTTCGTGGGAGCCCCTAAACAAGCTGATGGCCTAGCTCCAGGGAAATATAAACATTACAGGGCTCAGAAATTTCCCCTGTGGAAGAGTTTTCTCGTACCATTTATGTTCGAAGTAATTTGGAATAAACTTGGAATGGCTTGGAACTTCCCAAACTTTGGTAAATTATGCGACTTGTATGAAAGCGTACACCAGACAAGGCGGCACGGATCGTGTTCCAATCATGACAGCTTACCACTGTTTCTAAGACATCCCGCTCTATTATAATTATAAATGCATGGAAACTCGTGGCTTCTGAGAAGTCTTTGAATAAATGCGGAATATTAAGTAAGGTCGTAATCTTGATTGCATCACAGGCCGGCAGGTCACCATACGCTGTGGTGCGTGTGATGCCAATAACGGTGATGCTCAGGACAGGCCGGCAGGTCACCATACGGTGTGTTGCGTGTGATGCCAATAACGGTGATGCTCAGGACAGGCCGGCAGGTCACCATACGGTGTGGTGCGTGTGATGCCAATAACGGTGATGCTCAGGACAGGCCGGCAGGTCACCATACCGTGTGGTGCGTGTGATGCCAATAACGGTGATGCTCAGGACAGGCCGGCAGGTCACCATACGGTGCGGTGCGTGTGATGCCAATAACGGCGATGCTCAGGACAGGCCGGTTGAGGCCTCCACTCCTGCATACGCTGCATAGCATACCAGGGAGGTCATGTGTGCAGTGCCAGGGCACACACAGGGCGGGTGTGCAGCAGCACTGCAGCTCAGCAGCGCAGTGTCGGGGTCATGCAACAGGCGAGTTCCAAAGCCTGGCCTCCCTCTTAGGCATCCGATATAGTTATTTACTTCCTCCTCCAGCATATTCCTAACGCTCGCCTGGTAAGCGCTGGACCAACGTACAAAAGTATGAACATGAGCGCGTTGTTAGCAGACGAGTTCCCATAACTTTTGGTTTTTATTTGGGCTACTAAGCGTCCGATTACTTTTTGTGACTTTATGAAGAATTTAGTGACATTTCGAATGCTGTCAGCGAGTTGATATTTCGCAGGTGCCGCGGTATTTGGCTAAGCAGCCTGCTTCCCGCGCACCGAAGCTATTGAAATATCTTGTCGCCACTACTGCGCCCCCATCTCTACTTGGGATGCGCACCTCACAAGTCCTTCCAGTCCTTTCTGAGTATCTACCAACAATCAGATCATTCATATTCGCAGTGATACATTCCAAAATTTTCCAAGCACATATGATAATGAACCATTAATAACTTCGTTGTATTAAATACAAAGGTAGATGGGTAGCTCGCTAGTGATAGTCGAACTCATGCATGGCTCGAATTTCACCTTCACTGGACGAAAAAGTTCGTACATCCCTTTCGCTCCATATCTTTCCCACGTCATAAACTCTGGCTACATGCTTTCACAAGCAGCATCATCTTGCCTTCTCACCCTAAGATCTTTTAAAACTGTTTTCTTTTAATTTTGTGTTAACACCAGTGCCGAATGCTTCCACAGCGAAGCAGCTCCAACTTAGTTTAATGAAAAGTCCTTAGCGTTCATTTCTACGGCAGATTCCGAAAGTATTATATAACTTTTATTATCCGCTAATGCAGTCAATACGCTGGCAAAGTTCTATGTTTTTAACCTGCAATTTTTATGGCTGGGGTATGAATACCGGACACCGAGAACCAGTTTCAGGGTATCGCGGATTGTCTCTGTCCTCCCAACCTCCGACTGTTCCCATGAGAAATCCGCTCAGGGCAACGATGGGGGATCGAACGCGTAGTTGCCACACTTACTCAAAGTCGGAGCCCTTGACCAGTCGGTCACCTGTAGGAGTCAGAACCACCAGTAGTCCAGGGTGACAGCCGCCCTACAATGCTGACTGCTACGTTAGAGGATAGATCCTACGTCACAAGATAGGTCCTACGTCACAGGATAGGTCCTACGTCACAGGATAGGTCCTACGTCACAGGATAGGTCCTACGTCACAGGATAGGTCCTACGTCACAGGATAGGTCCTACGTCACAGGATAGGTCCGACGTCACAGGATAGGTCCTACGTCACAGGATAGGTCCTGCTCACCAACTAGGTCCAAGCCAATTTCTACGGACAGAAATTCTAAAGAGGATAGAAGAAATGAACAAAATGTTCTGCAGCAAGGAATGAATTTTGCCATAGTATTCTGCTGGGTTGCTACGTTGAGGCTCGGATATGATCAAGCACAATGTTGGTATTTGGTATAAAAATTAGTTGCTATAATTATTGGAGTCTTTATTTTTAGCCTCCAATACACTAGTGAACAAGTAGTTTGTTTCTATGATTCTTTCAAATGTATTTTTTTTATCAATTTCCCAATTTGTGATTCGAAATTTGAAATCGGTTTTGTCCGTCAATCCCCAATTTTCTGTAATCGCGCTGCTACTTGCAGCTCGCCTGCGATATTCTTGCAGAGCAGCCCCTGGCAGCAGTGAGTTGCGTTACATCTTCTCTTGTTTTATTCTTTTACAAATGACAACGACGCGTGCCTCACAAACTGGACGTGATAACCAAATTTTAGTTGCAGACAGTAGTTCTATTTTAGAGGTCTCAAAGCTCTTTAAGCCTCTGAAGTATTCTGAAGCCTCTCTATAACTTTGAGTATCAATAATAGTACCGACTTTCGCACAAACACACTCCTGCGGCAAAGCCCGCCCCCCTCCCCCCCCACATCTCTTAGTCCTAGGAAAGGTACTTGTTGCAAATGTAAAGGCAGAGTATCCATTTATGAATCAGCAGCTAGAAAGTTCGCACACGCTGGGACAGCATGCATTTTGTAGAGCAGCATGAGCCGTTATTTTCCTCCAGTAACAGTTATGGGGCCCTGATGTGGCCGCAAGTCGTACCAATGGTCAGCAGTCACTTGTAAAACACATCGTTTCATCAGTCACTTCTCGCGCAAAACCTTTGCGCTAACACGATCCTTTTTGCCTTAAGGAGCTCTGCCCTCGTGCTCGAGATCCCATCAGGCCCACGCGAAAGCCGCAATGTAAGGAACTGTCCAATTCTATATTCAAGGAGAGGTCATAACCACGGGCTGTGAGAATGACGTTGTTCAGCAAACACTCGGCAAAAAATTATCTATGGTTTTAATCTAAATGTCGTGCTAACTACAATGGCTTACCGCAGTTTAACGATAATTTGATCCAACTCCAGGTCTGCAGATAAAACGCTTGTAGTTGATCCAACCTCCGGTATGCTGATAAAACGCTTGTAGTAGATCCAACCCCCGGTATGCTGATCAACGCTTGTAGTTGATCCAACCCCCGGTATGCTGATAAAACGCTTGTAGTTGATCCAACCCCCGGTATGCTGATAAAACGCTAGTCAGGGGTTAGAGGTCATCACCGCGACGTGGCCACCTGAGGGTGCGGCAGGGCCGTGTCCGCAGCAACGTCTCTGCATGCGGTGGGCAGCCTACTGGAAACTTCTCGTACTCGACACTCATGTTTTGTCACAGTAGATGCCGCCGTGCGAGTGTACGTTACAAAAGAATAGGTGAAATCAATCACACTTTGCAATCATAAACGCTGTTCAAACACTTTGGTGTGACAGCAGATGTAGAGACTGCAAAAGCGTCAACAGAATTAAAGTACAACCATACGCGTCTCTTCTCGGAGCTGGCCGCAGCTATTCAAATGGAGACTGCGGCGGACCGGCTGTTGAGAGCCTGCTGAGCCTCAGCTACTCAACGGAAGGACCGGACCGATTGAAGAGCTGCGTTTGGGCATTTGGGGTCTATGGGCTGCAACCTTACCAGGAAAAAGGGTCTTCGAAGCTCGGGGCTGCAACATCTGCATTTCTCACTTTTAAAGACATCTGCAAGGGCACTAACGCGGCTAGCAACGAGAACAGATGAGAAAGCCGGGGAGAAGGGGGGGGGAAGTCGTCGTAAATAGTAAACCTTCCGTCATTTCCCGCCATAGCTCAGACCGTCTGTTGTTGACTGCAGCCGTTCAGTTCTCAGTAGCACAAACCAGTGCATGTGAATTCCCATTTGGGGGTGTGTGATCAGGTTGACTTTACCGCTTCTACCTCTCATCTTTATCGCCCGTCACGGGTCATAATCACCCAAAGGGTACGTGAACGGCACGGTGTGACCGGATGAAGATGTGGTGCAATTTACTGTATGGATGGTAATTTACAGAAATAGTCTCTTTTCTAAAGAAACTCACCCCCACCCCGACTGAGGAGTTCACAGTCTAGCCATGAACCCACGGATTCACGACAGCAATTAGAAATAAAGTGCTTTAGCTAAATTTATCGCAATTCACTGAAGAGCGCGAGTGCCCTTTCTCCGGTAGAGATCAAGATGACGCTTGACTACTGGCCTGTAATTGATTCGTTTTCAGAGCAGATCCCCAACAAAATGCCTTGCTACAGACACATTGTTTGGTACGTTTTACAAACTGGACTTGCTTCATCACTGACTCCTGTGGGGCTCCATCACTGGTGTCAGCGTCATTGACTTCGCCCTAATATCATGCAGAAAATAAGAATTTGAGGCCTCCACGGGGGGGGGGGGTGTCCTCCGACGTATACGTCCAAATCTTCCTTTAAGAAAGTGCCCACTACTGACGCGCTCGCATCCCAACACAAATGAGCCCGTAAGTGAGGTTGTAGATCCTGCCGCCAAAGATCCGGTTGGTGACTGTGGAGGTCAGAGCAGAGTCTTCGCTGGCTCAATGAAGGCGGCCTTTCCTTACAGCTGCAGCAGATGTTCCTGTGCCGTGCGGGGCCAGACAGAGCAGCTCTGTTGCCCCCGACAGTGTGGTGTGCGAACAGCGAGGAACTTGCTGCACTCTCGCCTGCTTCCTGTCTCTCTGTACTCTTCTTGTATCCGAAACTTTCTTATACAGTTCAATCCCTCGCTCTGATGCAACCCATTCACACGCCTCTCTGCTTTGCATACAAATTTCGGCAGGCCTCCCTAGTAACAAGTGCCGTCCGGACACAGTAAGTGGAGTGGTACATTGGCGAACGAGTTTTATTCGTTTTGTTGATCGAGCTGTTGCGTAGCGAAGCAGATTATACAGGACTAGACGCATATCATCACTCAGGAATCTCGTCAGTTGGTTCAGTAGTCAGTCAAGGTACAGTCGTCTAAAGCCATCACTCTTTTGAGAAGCTGATGCTTCTGAGTGGCTGAGGCCCAGCAGCGCAGATGGCGACACCTGCGGGTGCCCTGCCAGTCGGAGCATCTGCTTGCATACTCGCCGGCAATGTCGGACGAAGTGACTATATGGGGCTGGCAAATGCCCTCCATACCTTATTGTCAATACCGGATTTTATCTCGTGAGCTCCAATGACTTTCATAAGATGATGACAAATTACTCTGACCTTGTATGGTATTTTTCGGGCACTGACACGGAGCAAAAATAGCAGAAGATGAAGACAAACATCGGCCTTTGGAAATAGGTACCGACAGCCTGCCTGCTTTGCATTCATTACATTGCAGCAAGCATGCAAACATTATGGTACAGATGGCGTAACGGCTATGTCAGCCAACAGATCCATGTGCGGTAATACCGAAGAGGAAATGAGTGATCTCGCGCTTGAGAAATACATACAATAAGCTTACTACAAATCTTTCTATGTATGAATATAGCCTTTTGGCACCTCGAATTTTTTGCAGAAATGATAGGTGTTGCTAGCAGCACGCAAGCTGCAATATAATCTTTATAAATGACTAGCTGGACCCGTGAAAATATTCACGGTTTAGTAACTTTATTTTGAGGGTTTGAAAATTTCTTGATGCCGGTATGCTTGTTATTGGATCTTAATGTAGTTAGTTGCAAATCTAATTGT
>LQNS02001155.1:19071094-19086251 GCA_001587735.2 Parhyale hawaiensis | reverse complement strand
CCCAAAGAAACACAAGAGTATTGCCCCAACACTGCTGTCGAAGATTGCTTCAAACCCCAAAGAAACACAAGAGTATTGCCCCAACACTGCTGTCGAAGATTGCTTCAAACCCCAAAGAAACACAAGAGTATTGATGTGTCAGCTATCTATGCAGTGTTTTTGAATAGCTTCAATAGAAATTATCGTGAGGCGTGTAGGCAGTTTTGGAGGACAGACAGAGATGCTGCGTAAAGCTTGAAGTATGGCGACGTCCTTGTGACCCTATGCGCACCTATCTCCACGGGTCATCTGCACTGGTCTATTTACTGACAGCCCTGCACCTACACTGCGCATCCTGCCGGTACCTACACTGCACCTACACTGCGCATCCTGCCGGTACCTACACTGCAGCTACACTACGTATCTTGCAGGTACCTACACTGCACCTACACTGCGCATCCTGCCGGTACCTACACTGCACCTACACTGCGCATCCTGCCGGTACCTACACTGCGCATTCTGCCGGTACCTACACTGAACCTACACTGCGCATCCTGCCGGTACCTACACTGCGCATTCTGCCGGTACCTACACTGCGCATCCTGCCGGTACCTACACTGCGCATCCTGCCGGTACCTACACTGAACCTACACTGCGCATCCTGCCGGTACCTACACTGCACCTACACTGCGCATCCTGCAGGTACCTACACTGCACCTACACTGCGCATCCTGCCGGTACCTACACTGCACCTACACTACGCATCCTGCCGGTACCTACACTGCACCTACACTGCGCATCATGCCGGTAGGTAGAGAGGGAATTCCATCAGCTTCACTAATAAGATTAAAATATTTTGTTATGAAATAGTTTACTTGTATAAAGTAACCCTACATTTAACGTTCCCTAAGACAAAGTGTGATAAATGGAGGAGTACTTCAGCAGCAGCAGTAGGCCAAGAATTGTAGTCTTCTCTTGCTAGCAACTTCATGAAAAGTTTTGGCATGCAGTGAAATGTCCTTTGCAATATTAATACCAGGATCGGATCTGTATTGGCATGGCATTCATTACGGGGATCAGTGTTCGGCAGTGCGGGTCAAAAACTTCAAATCGGCCGGATATTTTTTAAGGTGATTCTTCCCAGCAGCGCTTCAGACCACTTAAAGATGGTTTCTTAAGGGTTTTAGTACCAGTCTTTTGACGTACGAACTCGTAGTGTTACTACTAAAAGAAGCCTGTTATTCCACTTATAGAGATTCATACAAAGAATTTGTGCTGCAGAAATTCACACTGCGTGCGACATATGAAATGCAGTTGGTACTGTTAAATGTCCACGCTATTACTCGCGTAGAAGACCAATGTAACAGCTTGTTGATTGCTCATATTACGAAAGCTAAAGCAATGAAAAAAGTTCATATATGTCATACGAGGAGTAAGTGCCATCATAATCATCCCAGTCGACAGACAAAGGAAGTAGCCCCGTCCTCATAGGCTTGGGGAGAGATACAAGTGCTGCAGCTTATGCGCTGCCTTTAGCTGCCGAACTCGTCAGGTCAGTTAGTGTTTTCTGCCTTAGTCTGTTTTCTTCTGGAAATCACCACCGCGATTAGCTTTCGGTCGTGTCGGCCTGCAGGCATTTAAGGCAGGCGTTAAGGGCTTTCTGTTTCTTGGCTACGTTTCGTGGTTTTCCGTGCTGCACAATGCTGCATTTGACCTGCCCGTGGTGGCCCGAGCGTGAAGTTTTAATAAAAATAAATACTAGGGAATTCTCCACGTGCCTGCGGTGTATTACTCATGTAAAATTAGAGCAACAAAGTCGCCACACTACACAGTCATACTACTGCCTGTGGTGCCCGTGCCACGTTACTCATGTATGACCGATGTAAAATTAGAGCATACAAAATTAATGTGTAGAGCATTCTCGTGCTAAATGTGTCTGGTGAGCAAATGGAACTTAGCCGTAGCGACAGACCAACACAAAGAAATATCGATATAGTCATTAGCGAGCTGAGCACACGTGCAAGGCTGCAGACACGCGGCAGATTATCTAATGCACGGCTGAGAGTACCGATGGAAAGCTCCAGCACTGCAGTATGCAAGAGTATACGGACTGTCTTTAAGGCCAGAAAACTGGATGCTCCGAATTGGACTGCAAAAAAAGGCATTTCTGTAACTCGGGAGAATAAAAAGTATTCAGCACGGGGAGGTTGTTGCAGCATTTTCTACGGCCTCAGTGTAGTCGACGTATTCTAATCTGCTTGGCTCTAACGTCTTCAAACTGTTAATCATTAGTTTCAATTCGCAACCAACAATTAAGTTTCAAACGGTAAACAAAAATTGATTACATCTGAAGCCTGATCCAGGTGATTAACAGGCCGCTTAAGATTGAAGCTCAAGACAAATTAAAGTCATCTGAATTAGCTTATCTCATTTACGGTAACTAATCGCAGGCCTCTAGTGCCAGTTTTGTGTAAAATGAGCGCGATTCTGCCTGCGAGGTGGTCTGCCACGAGTGAACGTGTCCACAGCCTCAACACTGGCGAAATACCAGAGCCTCAACACTGGCAAAATACCAGAGCCTCAACACTGGCGAAATACCAGAGCCTCAACACTGGCGAAATACCGGAGCCTCAACACTGGCGGAATACCAGAGCCTCAACACTGGCGAAATACCAGAGCCTCAACACTGGCGAAATACCAGAGCCTCAACACTGGCGAAATAAAAGAGTCTCAACACTGGCGAAATACCAGAGCCTCAACACTGGCGAAATACCAGAGACTCAACACTGGCGAAATACCAGAGTCTCAACACTGGCGAAATACCAGAGCCTCAACACTGGCGAAATACCAGAGCCTCAACACTGGCGAAATACCAGAGCCTCAACACTGGCGAAATACCAGAGCCTCAACACTGGCGAAATACCAGAGCCCCAACACTGGCGAAATACCAGAGCCCCAACACTGGCGAAATACCAGAGCCTCAACACTGGCGAAATACCAGAGCCCCAACACTGGCGAAATACCAGAGCCCCAACACCGGCGAAATACCACAGCCTCAACACTGGCGAAATACCACAGCCTCAACACTGGCGAAATACCACAGCCTCAACACCGGCGAAATACCACAGCCTCAACACTGGCGAAATACAAGCCAATGGCACAGTTTTAGCGTTGCAATTACATTGTAACGTTCAACTGTGAAAAATGCAAGTGTTGCTCGATCTTCGCTCGGAACCAAGTCTGGATGTTAGGTTTCAGCACGTACACAAATTGCATTAGACGTCAGACCGGAAGGGCAGTGACTTTAAACATTTTGGTTTCGCCGTTCAAAACCCGTAGTTTCTCATTCGAAATCCAGTGTCAAAAGTTTTTCGTTGGCCACAAAACGAAATAACTCTTAACGGAGCCAATGTGGTTCCATAGGGTACTCTTTGCACGGTGATGGTACTTGTAGTATTAACCGATAGTGACTCATCTACTCCGTAGAAAAGATCACTAGCGCATACCAGTCCAACTCTTAACTTCGAAGAATTTTATAGGAGAAATAAGGTGAAGCTTTGCCGCGGGGCAGAATAGCATTTTGGTTCTGAATATGGCGTCGTCCATTTCGTAATAGACGGGGTAGTAGTAGTAGTAGCTGTTGTAGAGCATTTCGAGAACTCATTAGTATGTCAGGGCTAGCAGTAACTCTCAATTTGTTACGTGGGAGCATAGAAAGTTTATTTCTGGAGCAGAGTAGACCAAAGTACTCCCACACATAAGCGGTCTGGAGAACGTAAGCGGTGATCGATGGAAATTACAGCTCTGTAGCCATTGCTGTAGCTCTTTTCTTCAGCGCTTCAATAGATGACAGCGCAGATTGCAGCCTTGGTCCGCACTAGGGTATGCTGCTTCGTCTATCGAGCAAAAGTGCGGATAAAGGTGCACGCAATGTCTTCCGTAATGCAGAGCAACTAATACCAAATTCCACTTCGTACAGTGTTTACGATGCAGAAGCATTTAGTATGAACGCTGCGTCTGCCTGCGAGCGTAGTCTGACACCGTTCACCACTTCGAAATTCACTACGCATGAGGCATATCAGTCAAATGACAACATCGAATGCAAAAGATTATTTGAGCAAAAAAAGTAGATAAGCTGACTAATTTAGCACTTTTGCTATTAATACCTCCGCCGAGGAGGTTTTGCTTGTCAGTGTTTGTCCGTTTGTTTGTCACCAAAGTAAATCAAAATGTTATGGATGGATCTTCATGAAATTTGCAAGGAATGCTGGATATAGTAGGAAGGACAGCTGACGGAATTTTGGCGACGATCCGTTCAGTCGTTTGTTTGTTTGCCTTTTTTTTTTTTGGAAGATGACTCAAAAAGGTATAAGCGGATCTTCATGAAATTTGCAGGGTATGTTAGGAATGTTAGGCAGAGCAAATCATCAAAGTTTTGTAGTTACCTTTTAGTCTGCCCGTGCGCTTGTTTCACGTTTGTAATACAGACCAAAAGTAACGGATCTTCGTGAAAGTTAAAAGAATTGTTATTAATGTTAAAAGGCACAAATCACAAAATTTCAGTGAGGATCTGTTGGTCGTTTGTGTGTCTGACTTCATGTTTGTCTTAATATTTGTCAGAACATGACTGCAAAAGTAAGTAGTAGACGGATCTTCAAGAAAATTACAAGAACTACAAGAAACAACAAGTAGAAAACGTAATGTACCTTCGGCATTGAACATGGAAATGCCAGAACATAGAGGCCCCGCGGATCAATAGGGCCCTCCGTAGGGTTCGCCACAAACTACACTTGCTGGTCACAGTTCAGGGTAATGAGTAGTACCCTCTCGAACTTTACACATAATTTATGACAGCGTCACATGAAATATGCAACGAGCTCTGAAGCGGTCAGCAGCTGCTGCTATTTTCGTCTCCAATGAACGACTCTTATACTAATGATCTGATGCAGGGGAGATTTCGGTGATGCATGGCACCACGGTCCAGCGAATCTACCAAGTCCATCTCTTTCGTAGAGCAAAAGTTTTAATGGGCAGAGCACTAGTCATTATGTCCGCAACGCCCTGAGATCGGAAAAGACTTTGATGTTCTACAACACAACACGAAACCCGGCAGGTGTATAGAGCACGATTCCAAAAATATGGAATAACGAGGGGAAAAAATCTGAAGACATTTGGGTTTAGAACTGCTGCTGACATCCGCTGATCCACTAATGCAAGAAGTTTACAAGCGGTGACTCTACTGTACATAGAATATATTTCATTGCACAACCACAGGACGTGACCGCCCGTGCCGCAGGGGAGGGTCATGACTTTCCATCTAACCTGAAGAATCCAATACTCAATTGATGCTAAGTAAGGCTAGGCTACACGTACTCCTCACTACATTCTTTAGCAGTATGTATTTCATCACAACAGCTACCTAAAACACTTCATGGTGTTCGCTAATACATAAAGTCGCTTTCAAGAATCTTTGCATTGTAAAAGGCTCTGTTCGTATCCGCGCATCCAGGGGCTGAAAAAACTAGTAAAATATGAAATATGGATTGGTGCACATCGTCATGAAATGTAGGCGCATATTAATTACTTCTAGGGAACCCCCGTTTTCTTAGCTTTACTTCGCTATTTTGCTCCGAAGAATAACTTTTCCTTCACTAGCCTCTGCTCAACTGGCGCAGTGTAAGTTCAGAGCACATGGAACGTTGCTGGGGGAAGGAAGTAAAATTCACTATCCAACCATTCCATGGTGCAACTAAAAAGCACTTTTTACGCCGTCAATACTTAGATTTTAAATGTGGCAAAGTAGCGAACCTTCTCTCCCCTTGCTGCTGAGCAAATGAATCTCTCCTAAGCAATCCTGTTTGTGGGACGGAGATTCCTACGAATTAACTAAGCGAACTAGCAAACTGACAAGCCAACAAGTGAGCAACCAACAAACTGCTTTTTATATAATATATAGGCGGTTATCCTAAAGAAACGTCTTGTTTTTATTGTTAGTGTAGCGTAATTCGCTATTTGGTATGTAATAATCAAAGGGTCAGGCTCCTCATCCACGATAGGAGTGACACACGAAGAGAAAGAAGCAAGAGACATGCAGTACGCCACGGCACGCGAATTAAAGTGGCTGAGTCTGTCCCAGCATAGAAATTGTCACGTCAGGAAAGACGAGGAAGAGCATAAGAAGGTCGTCAGTGAGGACGAGGAAAATGAAAGAATGACAGCGAACACGGATAGTACTTCCCGCCTGCGCTATCTCTATTGCATTCTATCTGCGTACGCTAGCCTCACTATCGCGGTATCGTGGTAACTTTTGTACCATTTAATTTTACTTTGTATAAGTTATCTTTGCCCCATTTGCGACAGTCAAGTTCATTAATGTACAGGACTATGCACTTCCTAGAGCTGTGTGTATGCACAGTGAAAGCACCGAAGATTGCCTCTTTGATACGAGTACAATATATTTCGCCGTCGGCATAACAATTTCAATTTTAGGAAGCAGCAACAGTCGCAAACATAACTTATAGTTTTGTGTTGAGAGCTGGCAGAATTACAGGCATCAAACCGTTTTTACCTTCAAACATTGTTACGCAAGTATTTTATCCGCTTTAAATATGCCAGCAAGGCGTATGCAGCTGTTGTAGAAAGCTAGATAACAGTGTGGTGCGGACTCCAATGAAAATTTTATTGTTCAGAAAATAATTCAAGCTAACGGACAAAATACCAGGTCAAAACCTTTGCTACTCGTCCAATGCATTTTTGTACGGGAATTTCAGACATAACATAGCAGATTTAAATAATATACGCTACACGTTTACGATATGTATAATAAAATACAACGGCTGCAAATGACTTCAGTGGGAGAAGCGAAAGCAGAAAGAGCAAGTGATGGCCGTGATGCGATTCTATTTCCGGTACCAAGGATGTTGCTGCTGCAGGAAGGATATTTGTATCCGCTTCCTATAAATAGAAAGCAGAACAGCTTCTCTGAGATCTTAGATATAATAGACGGGCATCTGGAGGAAAAGCTTTTACATGTGGTCTTTGCGCGATGCATATGCTACAGGTTACTCTCCGTTGTGTAAAGCGAAAGCTAGCTATGAAATTTAGTTAATATTGCCACAGTAACTAGGCTATCTTATGTCTTTCGTTTGCATATGCTGCTTAATGTTGCTTTTAGCTAGAATAAATGATTCAGAACTCCGCTATGAGTGCGCACATACTATGTAAACATAAAGTTTATTGGGTAAGCCCACGTCATTGCGCACAGTGAGAAGAATGCACGCTTTCAAGGCAGGAACCTTAGAGCTTAGCAGCAACATTTTAACATAAGAGCGCACCGGGCAAAAGAGGCTCCGAACTACAGTCCTACAGTAAAAAAAAAAAGAGAGATATCACCAAAGTCCCCCGCAGGGAAGCAATTAACCGAAAAGATGACGATGAGCAGCAGCAAGAAAAACCATCAGTAGGAAATTGATCGGCGAGCGGTTAGTACCTCAAAAAATGAGTCCTTTGTCTACTCTGGAATATTTTGTAACTCTCGTTCGTAATGTTCCATATAACGCCACTCGCCTTTAGCCAGCGCTGACAAGTGTTACTATTTGACCCACGATACAGCGCGCTGAAAAAGTAAGAAAGAATTAAAAAAACAACCGTACGAAAAAACTGGGTGAGACAAAGGAAGCACCGCCGCTATCAGTGAAAGTACACCTGAGTGAGGCAGACGTCATTACGAGCTCCGTAAATCCGGACAAAGTTTTTTCCAATAAACGCAGCAGCTGCAGTTAATTTGCTGATGAGGGATGGCGCTCTGCGAACTACAGAGCAAGTGCACTTCATCGCTTAACTTGGGACACACAAGTTGGTCGTGCTCGCGTACTTAGGGTGAAACATGTATACAAGATAACGCTTGTGCGGATGATGGATGGTATCATTTACGGAGGTGCGATATGAGTGTAGAGCCTCCTGTGTACTCAAGTGTAGCGCTGGTACTGTTGCCACTCCTTGGTACAGTTGCCACACCATGGTACCGTTGCCACACCTTTTTACTCTCGCCACAGTTTGGTACTCTCGCCGCAATTTCTTCATGTTGCCACTTCGCAATTTATCCATTTATGAAAAAGTCTTTATACAAAAAAATGCCTCCCTATTTATCTATCTTTTTTGTAACTTCTAGACTACTCTTTAATGCAACTGTAAAACTTTCACTTAAGTTACAACACTTCACCAATATGTAAAAAAAGTACCGACCGTTACTTTTTTCTTTTATTTACCTTTTGCAGCCTGGAGTTGCACAGATTTTCGAAGTGCATTCTTGATCACATCATAAGCTATTGCCGGACCTGGCCCGGACTTTGAGCAGTCAGGGACCGGCAAGCGTGTGCCGGCAACAGGCCGGTGGCGGCGGCGGCAATAAATAGTGGCTGGCCAGAGCGTGGCGGGCGAGTGCATGGGTGGGTCGGTCCCCAGCCGATGTATCCCTGGTATGGGGTCCCAGACTTACTCATATCAGCCATAAGTACTGATGTTGTCTCACCACGCCAGAGCTTTGCATCGTCCACACAGGGGCGGTAACTCAAATTTTGGAAACCATCGCTTCAATATACTGATTGGCAGATTGCTGGCGGCAGTTTCGAACTGCACTGCTGAACTGTCGTGGAAATCACGTGAGCTCTGACTGGCACTGCACCATTAACTGTAGATTTGCCTTACACGATCTGATACCCACGACGAGCCGCCCAGGCCGAGCAATGAACAACTGCTGCTGCAAACAAACAACAGAGGCGCCGCCTGCAGCCGCTGATTGTAACACGATAAAGAATATAAGCGATGCAGTATCTACACGCAGGAGTAACTTTATCAGAAAGTTGGTATGTCCTAAGTAAGCTTCAGTATCCAAGATATTACTTACAAGGCAAATAGATTTTCAAGCAACAGTCGTAAAATTAAACGCATAGAAGCCTAGTGCTTGGTACACATTCGGGAGAAAAGGCATGAAATTTCTGGCAATTTCACGAATCAAGTGAATGCATCGCAATAGACGTTTTCGATGAGCACTGCATAAACTGCGACTTACAATGTATACAGTTCCGTCAGCTGCTGAAGAAATGGAACTACGTACGAGTTCGCTGCACAGCAACATACCTCAAAGCAATAATTCGAAGTGTCTTCTAATTAGCTATCGAAAAATTTAGACTGCTCTCACTTTCTTTATTGTAAATTATGATACATTAAGGTCTGGGTACCTAGCCAACAGATCGCGAGCGGCGTAGCCTAGCTAGAAGTGACTTTGAGCATAAAGATTCGCACTCATCAGCGCGGTGAGTAGTGTATAGGGTAGCGACATGCTTGTTTTTGAGGGTAACCTACCCTCGCGGCTCCCCTCGCCCGTGAGCTTCCGGTTTATAACGGCCAATGCACTTCCGGTTTAGCGGGGGTCTGGGAGGGGCGCAAACCGGAAGTGGGCGGGGCCTGGGAAACCGGAAGGGGCGGCGCGATGACCCGGCGGCGCAAGGGGAACCTACCCTCAAAAACAAGCATCTCGCTACCCTATACACTACTGCGGTGAATGTTGGAGGTGGCTTTGACAAAATCGTGCCCAATCGCATGCAAATTTCTTCGTAATGTCCGATACAATCCAACGCTGCCGCGGGAGATATTGAATACACGTATTTGACTCTGCAGTAAAGCAGGGATTGGAAGGGACGATTTTAGCTTGTGGGTCAAGAGGCTTGTGGTAAACTTTAGGAACCGGTCCAGTAAGCTGTGTTGCGTATAAACAATTGATATTTTCAATGAATTAGCCCGTGATACATTATCAAGTTTACCCCACATTATCCAAATACACGTTCCGTCAGAATGTCAACATGCCGCATTCGGCGATAAGGTTGATATTTTTATTCTTGGTAAATGGTATCGTAGACATGATAGTGAACGAAGTGCCAGGGCGACGATTTGGTGATATAAGTCGAAAAGAGTACAGATACACCCAGAGATGGAAACGTGAAACACCATTGGTGACCGAATATAAGAGCGAAACGTATGCAGGGTAGCAAATACCAAATTCGAGCCTGCGGCCTGTTGCACGCCTGTGGCTGCGCTACAGATCCCTACCGCTGGACACGCACACACACACACACACTGTACTCACCGAGCAGCTGCCGCTCTGCACCCTGCATGCTCAACACCTTACCTGTGAAGAGATTAGAATTAACTTCGGTAATATGACTGACAGTGAGAAATTTACAACCAGAAACGTTGATTTTGTCATATGTGCCTCTGCTAGCATCATTTTCGTAAAAACATCGTCGCTTTGTACCTGCCACAGCTCGGGTGGGTAAAGTGGGCAGGTGCTGGATGGTAGGTAAGCTGTGGTACGTAGTGGTATGTCTTCGGTTGTGCTATAGCACGCCTGGTACCGAAGACTGCGACCATTTTTAGTTCATCAGAATATGTGAATATGTACAGTTTTTGAATATGTCATGCTTCAGTTCATTAAGTTACAAATATTCTCAACAAACAAAGCAGGCAATAAGGTTCAGTCTGAGATGAAGTGGTAAAAGAAACCCCCTCTTAACAAGGAATTTCAAGCACGGACTCAGATTTGAATTCCAACTGAAATGAAGCTCTGGTACGAAAGATTGACCAGTAGAGGTTCCCACTGACTATGAATCTCATGCTTGACTGACAGTGGCACTGATACTAAGGCCATGGGATATAGCTCATGTCATGCAGTTGTTGTACTCTCTGGGATTTTCTCATTGTTCGTGGCATTTCATCCTCAACTATAAATTTTCTAAGTTCGCTCAACTTTTGCGTTCGCGTATTAGCCATTGATATTCTGCCACTGAATTGATGACTGTCGCATCGCTCGGCAGCCCGGCCTACGCACGCGGGAGATCACAGAGTGGGAAGAAATTTTCCCACAGTAAAGAAGATCGCGGGGGGGGGGGTGCGGTGGAAGGGCGATGCGTTTTAAAAATTGCACCGTGTAAAGGGACTTTGTTGATAAGCTGACTTCCCTTGTGACCGCCCAACCTGATGTCCACCTAACCTCACCTAAGCAGGACCAACTCTCCCAGTACCCACGCAACCTCAGCACAGCAGACGTAATTGCGCTTGTGTCCACCAAACATCAGCTTTGCCTGACTAATTTCCCGTACATGCACGTAGTCTCACGTGGATCAATCCCATATGTCCAATTGGCAGCAAAAAAAGCCGTACATCCACGCAGGACAGCGGCATCTGTAGGAGCGGCAGGGCGCCTTTAAGCCGCACCATGGATGCCACCCACGACTCTCTACACCTTGACCTTCATTGCAGCGCAGCATCGCCCTGCAGCGGCCGGCGCTGGCAGTCACATCGTCAACCTTATCATTTATTCACGCTCAAGCCAGTTAAAAAGAGACTGCATTACACGTTAGCTTAAGCCTCCCTAGACAGAACGCGGTGCTGCAAACAAGACGAGGAGGGGATATAGAGCATGTCGATAGAAACGCCGAACCTACTGTATACACGAGAGTGTTCTTCCATTGGATCAAAGTGCATGTGAAGAAAAAGTCGGTAACGCAGAGGAAAAAGAAAACATAAATAAATTTATCAACATTAGTTGAATAAAAGTAGAAGAAAATAAAGTAGGTACAATAGAAAGATGTAGTGAAGGACTGGCACAGGCTAAGATAATTTAGGGCGTCCCACGGGTGCTCGACTCACCATAAAATAGGATGAGCGATTCGACATTTAGAAGAGTAGGGTATTCAGTTAACTAGCGCATGCATTCCCCCTTATGGTGCTACGGTATATCCAACCAAAGAGGCAAAATACAAAATGAGTATCAAGTTTTTGTAATTCTGTAACATAATATGTATTTTTATTTGATAATGATTAAGTGAGAAGATGCCACGACAGAAATTAACAAGCCACAAACCCAGAGCAACTACAGATAATTTTTGTCAGTTCGAGGCTGCACGTTGTAGTTTGCAGTTTCTAATCATATATGAAACTTTGGTACTTTGTACACTTAGTTTACTGTGCCATGTGCTTTCTATTGAGAGATTTGTGGTAAAAAATAAAAAAATAAGATGCTCATCAGTTACTCGCTTCAGCTGTCAGACCAATATTTATCTGTCAGACCAATATTTATCTGTCAGACCAATATTTATCTGTCTGACCAATATAGCAGTAGCCATGTACTTATCTGTGGCAGTACACCTGCAGCAGCTGTTGTGAAAACACCAACGCAACAATTTTTCATATCGTGGAGTACGAGATTTACCGCACAAGATCATCTATTACCAAGGTAAAAAATTTGTCATATGGCAATAAACTCCGAGTATCTAAATAGTTTTTCCTTAATTGCTCTCATGAAGTAATTGTTCCCAATTTTTTATTAACCGTTTTATGTCAACTGTATACTCATTTCAGGACGTTACAAGTGATATTGTTGATACAAAAACTGTTGTTTACTTGAGGCATTGAAATGGAGCACAAAAGTTTTTGGGAATAATTTTTAAAATGCTAAACTGCCAGCTGTACGGTTGACAGCACTCAGCTAAATGCGTTGTCTCCGCTTTTCACAAATAGGGAGAACTTTCACTCTAATCAAAGAATTTATTATTTTCTTATTAGACATAATAAAGACAACTTTTGTCAAAATCTGATGAAAAGTAACCACAGAATTTAGATAATGAAAAAGGAAATGTGCGTCAACTGTTAGCATCTAGCTGTCTTTCGCTGATATTGTTTAGGGTCTCTCACTACATCCTGCTTGCCCCTATAATGCTGAATTTACAATTTCTAGCAATGAAAAAGAACCACTACAGGCGCGAAGACAACAAAAACAATGAAAGAATCGCATACTTAGGATCTGCCTATCTATGAGTGCTTTAGCATAGTGTATGTTATTTATTTTGGTTCTACACTCCTTGCTTAAATTTTGACAGAATCCACTTATTTTGATCCTTCCCATCATCACAACTATTTTTTTAATGATGGGTAGAATACTAATTCACAATTTCCATGAACTCTACTAAATGAAATTGACCAAACACTCGCACATACATTAAAAAGGGCCTTTGCCTTTATTGCTCCCTCAATGTGTTGGCTGCACTGTGGCCATTCAGCAGCAGAAGAGCGGATACCACATTATTACCTCCGCCACGGAGGTTATGTTTTCGTCGTGTTTGCTCTAGTTGCTAACTTCGCTCATTGTACAATCTTGGGGAAAATTCATGGTTTGGCAGTCCTGGGTGGAAAAGAATTGATACATACACCCGTAGATGTCCAATATGTGTTTACAAATGAGAGGTCGCAACGTAGTAACATCAGGCATAAGCAGCATAATAGATACTAGCTCAGTGTTACTATAGTCTGCTACAGGCAAGAGGGTAACATCTGAGCTACTCCAAATATTTCGACTGTCCATTTTGGTTTCCAGTTACTCCCTTAACCCTTTACCGGACAACTAGCCATATGTGATTACTTCCGTGATGGCATTGCTAAGAGAGCACTTGGAGGCGCCCGATTATGAGTTAGATTAGATTAGATTAGATAGGCGGCAGTAGACGAACCAAGAGGCCCATTCCCAAAGAGACACCGGGACTAACACCCCGGCTTCTTTGAGCTATTGCTACAATAGCCAGTCCATAGCAACTAACTTTCAGAACGAACACCTTGAGTCCTCTCTTGGTCTTTGCCGAAGCGATAACTATTTTCTAAAATAGTTTCTAATTCCTTGCAAGAGCTCGCTAGCTGCTGTACGATCCAGTCAAACATAAACTGGACTAAACATTTGGATTGACTGCTGAAGAAGTAGAAGTAGTAATGAGATTTTGCATCTGAACATGAAATCGCTGTATTTGATACTAATGTGATTCTTGATTGTGGAGTCTGGATAGACCGCTGCTAGCAAACGCGTTGAGATCCTGTTGCTGACGTCTTCGTCATGCGATCTGCAGCTGACATTAGCTACAATTCTTGCAGCTGCATAGCAGAGAGATAAAAATAGCGCTCTATCGCTATCGAACATTCATACTTTACTGCACAGGCCAATCTCTCGGTGACAGCTCAATATACTACAAAGCCACTGGAACGGACATAGCACAGAGCTAGGCGATGAGCAAGTACCTAAACTAAGCGCTTTCTATTTCTGGACTGCAGTGGGGCACGCGACGCTATTGGCTCCAGCAGCAGCGCCTGCACGCACACGCATGCACTGGTGGGCAGAGCACAGGTCGCTGGCCGCCCACCTTGCTGCCTCTTATTGCACTTTTTAAAATGAATTCAGAATCATCGTTGCTTGGAGTCGACGCGTTGGCAAAATGAAATGATATTGGAAGTTGGTAACTCTTTTGAAGTTTTCTTAGGACAAGAACCGAGATAAGAGACCAGCAAAACACTCTTTCCGTCGCGGGAGTATTGTTTTCCTCCTTTCAACAACAAGAAGCGCAACGTATGGCTTGCACAAGAAGCCCAAGAAGAGTTTCCACAACACTACAGCAAAACATCAAGTGGGTTAACAATCAAGAATTGTCCCGTTCTCCTAGCAATAAATCGAAGCGAAAACGATGAACAGCAACAATTCTGGCGCAGAAGACGAGAGTGAGAGGCAGATTTCGTACGGATAGATAGTGAACGTTCAGTAAAGCTAAAAATTTGGAGAGTTTTACTGGAATATACAGAGTCAATGGTTGCATTTCTAGGACTGTCATAAAGACTGTGGGTTAATAGAAAGAGCCAGTGCAGGTAAGCGAAGCTAGATATACATGAAATTAGTCTTGGTCAAAGTATAGTTGAGTGCAAAATAGCTTTTGAAAATCTTTTACAGGCCATTCACAGAGGCTATCCGGTAAAGTCAATAGAGACAGAGTTGATTGTTGAAGGGGATGCTCTCCATACCAGCCGGCAGGCACGCACAGTGTCTCCCGCACACCTACACAGACACCCACGCCTTCCAATTCTTATATTTGTTCTCTTTCTTCCATAGCGAATGCAGTAGGGGCGGCCGTTAAAGCTACACTGGCAACAGGCACCTGTTGCGGTGCTGTCCTGCTGGCCGAGGTCTGCCCCGGCGATCTATGTGGGGTGTACTGGTGCCTGCTGGCCGAGGTCTGCCCCGGCGATCTATGTGGGGTGTACTGGTGCCTGCTGGCCGAGGTCTGCCCCGGCGATCTATGTGGGGTGTACT
>LQNS02001155.1:19052677-19071085 GCA_001587735.2 Parhyale hawaiensis | reverse complement strand
GCGATCTATGTGGGGTGTACTGGTGCCTGCTGGCCGAGGTCTGCCCCGACGATCTATGTGGGGTGTACTGGTGCCTGCTGGCCGAGGTCTGCCCCGGCGATCTATATGGTGTGTACTGGTGCCTGCTGGCCGAGGTCTGCCCCGGCGATCTATGTGGGGTGTACTGGTGTCTGCTGGTCGAGGTCTGCCCCGGCGATCTATGTGGGGTGTACTGGTGCCTGCTGGTCGAGGTCTGCCCCGACGATCTATGTGGGGTGTACTGGTGCCTGCTGGTCGAGGTCTGCCCCGACGATCTGTGTGGGGTGTACTGGTGCCTGCTGGTCGAGGTCTGCCCCGGCGATCTATGTGGGGTGTACTGGTGCCTGCTGGTCGAGGTCTGCCCCGACGATCTATGTGGGGTGTACTGGTGCCTGCTGGCCGAGGTCTGCCCCGACGATCTATGTGGGGTGTACTGGTGCCTGCTGGCCGAGGTCTGCCCCAACGATCTATGTGGGGTGTACTGGTGCCTGCTGGTCGAAGGCTGCCGGCAATGGTACAGTAAATATGTCTACGGTGAATCCACAGAACACATTCAGGAACGCGTTCAATAAGCCGTATTGTCGTAAAACATTTTGCGACAGACGAATTACCAACTGAAGCACGTCACGATACTGAGCTTGCTGAACACTCTTCCTTATCCTCTCTTCTTGTAACTGGCGCTTACTTGTAGAGGGCTTGATAAGTAGACGAGCCAAGGGCTTCTCCTTGCCCAATAACGGCATTATTTAACAAAGCTTGACTGCACATACAGTACATGAGAAACTCCAATTTACGCAAGTGTTGGCCTTTTTGCAGCACACAAATATGCTTATAAAATGAACGTATGAGACTGAAGCATACAAACTGGACACCTTCAGAGAACAGGGCCACAAAAGGGCGAAAGAAATATTATCTCTCCTTCGCCCCTACCATAGTGAGAGTAAATGAAATGTTAGATGCATTTACCGTAGATTTTAGCTCTACTTTGCAACACGGTTAGGATTGGTTAGACGATGAATCTAAGAACAAGAAAATAAAAAAATACAATAAGCAATTAAATACTTAATACTGACCGCTGATTGAAGTTCCCCAGCACAGAAAGTTCTAAAATTGATGACTGCTGTAACGTTCCATACGTTAATGAAAATTATTGCAATTATTGAGAGAATTTCATCATTTATGTCGTAATGGCTTGGTTCATAACACTGCGTGTCTATGATGAGATGCAGCCAGTCACTATTATATACAATCAGACCAGTGCCATGCAAGCTTTAATAAACTAGCCGGAATGAATGAGTGAAACACTTCGACCGTTGGAGTAATCCTAACGTTATGGATATGGTGATTAGTAAAGCTTGTTCTCAGAGATTTGGTGGTCGGGGTAACAGAGTACAAATTTTAATGCTTAAACTGAAACAGCGTATGGTTCAACTGCTGCTGAATTAGGAAGATAAGTGAAAATAACGCCATTGCCACCCTTTTTGTGACTGGGGGTTAGCAAAGTCCTTCTATTATTGTTTGCCATGTAAAAAGAAAACGGAACTGTTTTCTATCACCAGCTGCTTTCTTTGTAGAAAACTACTCAATAGTTGAGGGATAACCCTTTTAACCTTGTACCACGAAGTAGTTTTGCTCTAGACTTCGTGTCTAGACTGTAGAGTCATGGACTATATCCATTTTTCATTTTTTTCTGCAGAAAATTGAACGTATTAGATGCTACGCACATAAGTGCATCTTAGCAATTTGATAACAATGAGCGATATTGTCTACCAAGCTCACAGCAAAACGAATTACTCGTGGATTTGTTCCTTGTGGAGTTGCGAGCCGTTATTGACTAAAATTTTTGAATGAGTCTTTTCCAAAATATTAGTTTTGACATAGAAAAGTTTCTTCCACGGTATAGCAATTTTTGGGAAACAGATTCCAAGATATCTTAGGATAGTAAGTTAATGCTACACGAATAACATTATTACTGTAGAGAAATGATAATAATGCTGTCCTAACATATTTAACGAAATATGACAGCAAATCCTTATCATAGTTCCAGTAGATTATGACTGTATTTGTTTTAGCGAAAAGCAGGTTATAGCAGTTGACAAAATTATATTCGCTTAGTAAATAGTCTCTATACATTCCCAGCGCGCACAGGGTAGTTTGTGATTAAATAATTTTTAGTGATACACAATGGGGACACGCGAGGAAGATCGGAAGGTTACTATAAGCACACTTTCCCCACCCAGCCACTGTCACAGCTGATATATTGATAATATCTTAACGGACGAACTACGCTATACATATAGCCATATTAAATGAGGATACCTTGGCAGGAGTGACAGCGAGTGTCGCTTGTGGGTCGAAATCACGGGACCGGCCACTGACAACATGCAATCACTAAAAATTTAATTTAAAGTAGGGAAGCTGTCTCAAAATATTGCCTTTATGTAAAGGTAAGCAAGAGCGCAAAACTAAAGCGCAAGTTATGCTCCATATAAACGTTTGAGGTTAGAGCATTGCGCTAAATTTTGAAAATTTGCACTTTGTACCCATGCTCTGATTATTTTTGTGTGTCCTTAAAGCACGAATATATTTCCATTTTTCGCTAGTTAAAACCTTAATTGCTTACCGCACATTGTGGAGTTCTTAATTAAAAGTACATAAATTATCTATCTCATGATGGTGTAATACAACATTTAATTAACGTTATACGACTATTATGAAAGCAACGCTACACAGGCACTGCTGGCTAAAATATATGAGTTACACAGCGCATGTGTTTATGTATCAACGGTGCTAAGGTTATGTCCAGAACGACACCAATTTATCGCCTGTAAAAGAGCTTCATCAGTATGAAACCCGTTCTTTCGCGTATCCTTCTGGTGCGGCATACCAGTAGCTGATGCAGTAGCTAGGGGACTGCCACCACACTGTCAGTGTGCATGTTTTTATGTCTGCTCTAGTGCAAACGCCGCTAAAAATATATGTTCGTATATTTGCTAGTGTCGAGAACTGGGGCTTCACGTGCAGAGCACAAACCTCCGCTAAGAACTGTAATATTACAAAAAAAAATAATAATAGGCAGAGAGGCGAGTTGGTAAATAGACTAGCGGATCATTACCCAAAATTTAATCTTTTTTTATTTCATTGTGATATTCTTATGAGTTCTGTTAAATTTTATAAAAAACCGTGCATAACTTTTTCAGATACGTTGCTACCACAGAAGAGACAGGCAGAGAAGGAAAGAATCAAAAATGCGGATCGTATTTTCCTTTTTCAGAGTATGAGATAGATTTGGATCTTCTGTTACCCTCAAGATCGTGTGCGCTACGTTAGACTAAGACCAAATATTAATAGACTAAACTAGCATTCCCGCGCCATCAATAATAATATATTTAAGAAGGATGCACAACGGCCTACTCAAATTATCACAAGAGGTGAGAGCTTTCTGCTTCTGTTAAGCTGAGCAGCGCAATCCTTCCTTTGAGATGACATAAGAAAAATATGACTCTTTATTAGCAGCCAGTCAAGTATCGTTATATATAAATCTCAGTCCCGTATCATGTACACACAATGATACAACTTCAGTAGATCTAAATTTTCACGACGAAAGCAAATTAGAAAATAAGAATTGCTGCAACTTCCATCCTGAAAATTGTTCTCTCTATACTTCGTTGTTTATTTATTCAATTTGCACATCTTGAACTGAGAGCCAATAAAGTTTTGATGTTGGGAGAAGAAGAACATCAGACCCTATGAGATCGCTAAGATGAACTGTAAATAGCCTCACTGTTCAGATTCCAACGTTGGCAGAGTAACGAGTATATTCAACTTTAAACGCAGGCTTTGTCACTGTGCCATCTTCATAAACTTGATCTAAAGTAGCCAGTACTATTTGATACAATTCTTCTGCTGAATGTGGTAGATGAAAGGCTATATCTTAATGGAGTTTTTGATCCTGTCATGCATAAGCTATTTAGTGTATTGTTTTAGCTGAATCTCTTCCTAGCAGTTGAAGCTTAACACTGAGCGGAAATCAAAACATTTTCAGTTGATATTACAGCCAAATTTTGATCCTGATAATTCAGCTAACTGCTGGTATCCACGACACAGTAAGCACTGAGCAATTCCTGGGAATTCATTTGACTGAACTATATTTTCCTGGTATTGCTCGACTTTCAAGCAGTTCGAAACTGGTATTCAGGCTTTAAATGCAGGGGGGAAATTTTGCTTTCGCCAACTCATGATGACACAAGTTTCGCGGATTTAATGGAAAATCAAGTCTAGAGGTATGAGGCATATTTTTTGCAACAAACCTGTACCGCAAGCAAGCACAATAAAACACGTCGCAATAAAATACTGCCGTGAGTTTGACGGCTTGGTACTAAGGTATTTAGGACATTTACTGTCTAGATGGAACATATTGCCACACTTCCTATGTGTGATACGAGCCTGAGTGCCTCACTGAATCACAAAGCCTTAGCTCTGTGGAAGTTCCACGGGTTTCAGCAAGTTCAATATTTTACTTCTATTTTAACTGCGCAAATGGACGATAAGCTGACCTTCGGAGGCAATGAGAGAGTTACCAGAGCAGCAGTACTCACCTTTATAAGAGTCGCTGGGGGAATCGAGAGTTTCTTTCTTCAGTTCGCTCTTGATGTTGATGTTATTGATGAGGGCCGATACGTCGCTGGAAGGAGACGCTAGCAGCTCTGCACACAAGACAGTTTGGTTACCTCAGTGGGTAGAGAACGAGGAGCTGCATCATTTGGGCTAGTAGTGGGCTGTAGTAAGAATCATATGTTTCCAGCCCCACTTGTAAAGTCATCTAGGGTGCACCAAAGTATGGCGCTGCACAGCCCCACACCAGAATATGTGTAACTAAACACTCTAAGAGCGCGACCTCCGCCAAGCAAGGCAACGGTAACGAAAAATTCAAATTGGCGCTGAAACCGTGATATTCCTTGTATCAAGTCCAAAATGTAATCATTTGTGCCTTTTGATAGTATTAATAGCTTTTGTAATTTTTTTTAGTTATGCTGCTAACAAACATTATTACTAACATAAATCCAACGTACAAACGAACCAACCGATCTGCACCAAAATTTATTCATTTATGTCTTCTAATATTACAAGCAACTCCTGTAAATTTCATAAAGATCCATTTAGAACTTTTGAGCTATTGCACTAACAAGCACAAATCAAACGCAGCAACAAACACACGAACGAATAAACATATCATCACAAAAATTTGGCAATTTAGTTTTACGAAATAAACCTAACAAATGTTGTGAATTTCATGAAAATCCATCCATAACTTTTTGAGCAATGGCATTGACCAAAATAATGTAGACAATCGGATGGACGGATCTTCACCAGAAGTAATCATCTTTTCCTCCTAACATACTTAGCAATCCCTGTAAATTTCATCCAAATCCGTTCATAACTTTTTGAGTTATGTTGATGACAGACAGAGAGATTCACAGGCAAACAGATTCACAGACAGACAAATCAGACGAAAACATAACATCTTTGGCGGAGGTAATTATTCCACATTACTGATGACATTATACTTTCTCTAGTTTACATATTCCTACTATGGAACTTCGTAACAACCCACTTTAGTAGCCACGACCCATCACTGCGCATTCATAACGCGTAGGTTGGGCTAATCGTAGAGTAGTATGAAGTAAATGAAAGATTAGCCCCGTTTTGCAATGGAGTGCCAACAAACTCCTAAAAACGAACTACTGCCAGCCACAGTGGGCCACTCAGCTTCCTCCATTGATGCTACGGCGTTTCAGCATCAGCGATGCGACACAGTAGACCACCTGACGAACTGGAGCTCTAGCCGAGCAAGTAACACAAAGGCGCCAGGCAGAGTTGACTACTACACTTCAGTAGACTACTTGGAAATTCAATTCAGAGTAAGCGTGTCTTTTATAAAAGATGGATAAAATTTAAAGTTTTCGATGCACGAAACCTGCTAAGCCTTACCAGTAATTGACTAAATAAATTTACCCTTCAATTATATCGAGGATAATTATCATTACTTAAAAAGGTACAAATTACAAAAAAAAAATCAGCTGCCTTTTTCTAACAGTGCCACATCTCATTACTTGAAGCTTACACTGGAACATACATGAGCCATGTTCAATTGCGTACATTCCTGCCCACAATTACTTCCTTGCCGTGCTAATATAAAAGCTCAGTAAAACTGGAACCCTCCAACGTGTGTTGGTGAGGGCAGCATCTCCCGCAACACGCAAGTAAATAGTTAGAATCACCTGCCATGTCTGAAACAACGTTTAAATATTCGCATTAGTGGCAGTGAAGGGATACTTTACCCTCTCGTGTGCTGACCAGTGCAAATAACGACAAGAGAAGCGCTCTGAGACCACATACCTCCACCAAACAATGCAATGTTAACGAAAATCAAAGTAGTCCTGAAACCAAAATGCCTATTTGATCATCACCAAAAGCAGGTATTTTGTGCTTCTTAACATTCCTAAATCTCCTGTAAGTTTCTGAAAGATTCGTCCTTAACTTTTTAAGTTATGTTCTTACAAACATATTGTCAGACACACAAGTGGATGAACCGATTATCACCAAATTTGGTCATTTGTGCCTTTTAACAATTCTAAAAACTTCTATAAATTTCATGAAAATCCGTTCACAACTTTTTGAGTTATGTTACTGACAAATATAAACACAAACATAGAGACTAATATATACAAACGGACCCAAGGTAGCAGCGGACCTTGCGTGCAGCACAGTTGCTCTGAGAGCCCCGGGAACGATACCCAGGCCAGGTGACCGATCTTTTGTCATGGCGCTCGGGGCGCTGAATCAGCAAATTTGTTTGGTGTGGCGGGTCGCTGAACTTTCCGCTGAATGCGCCATAGCTCTTAGCGACCCGTCGTAGGCTGTAGCTGTACTTACTCCTCTGGGGTCAGTCGGCCCCAGCCAGTTGGCCCCAGAGGCCGCACGAACCAATGAGTGTGGCTTTCCCAGAGAAGCGTGGAGTCAAAGTTGGCTTTATCTGTTATCTTTAACGGATCATCACGAAACTTGGTCATATGCTCCCCGTAACACTCCTAAAAATCCGTGCAAATTTCATAGAGATCTCTTCGTAGCTTTTTGAGCCATACAATATTCTCAAGAAAATAGAGACAGGAGGCTAACAAGCAAAGGGTGGAACGGTTGTTCGCCAAAACTGAATTATCTGTTCCTCCTAACAGGCCCTGTAAATTTGGTAAAGATTTGTCCATATCTTTTTGAGCTATCTTGGTGCCAAACAGACAAACACCAACAAAAACTAAACCTTCTAGGTGGATGTAATAATGCTATATAAAGTATTCATAGGTATAAGGTATCAAGGGAAAAACAGAGTCTCATCAAATGAATAGTAAGTGGAAATGTGGCGGGATATCAACATCGCGATTGGACAACATTTCGGGTTGTTGTTGTTGCTGTGTGAACTCTGTATGCATACAGCATACGCTGCCATTACCCTGTAGTGTAATATTATCGCAAGACATCATAGAACAGAGAAGTATCTAGCATTGAGGCCTTGGCAACAACTAGCGCAGTGGCATGTTCAATGCCCCTGTAGGCGTAGCCTTGATGTTTGTCACTGCACTTACGCTGGATATTTCTGTTTCAGCTGATAAGGAAGGCAAAGGTTTCACTGCTTACCTGCAAGTCTGGGATTGCCTGCTACAACACTACTGCTGCTGCTGTTATTGCCGTTGCCACTGTTGCTGTTGGTGGCTTCTCTCTTAACAACATCAGCAGATGATGAGCACACAGAAGACGAGACTCCGTTTATGTCATTGCTGTCCTTTAGTAAACTTGCAAAGGATTGATCAGCCTGGAAAGGAAAAGATAACGTAAATGTGTGTATCACTTAACATTGAGAGCATCTAGGCTCCTTGTCTATGAGGAGTACTGTAGACATTTGCAGAGAAACGTAAATATTTTTGGTCCCAAGTAAAATTCGCTCAGTAGATGACCAGACATCTTTTTATGTAAATGCTCATAGTATTTTGTTATTTTACTGCTAAGAAAGAGCCACTTGAGCCTCGTCGTCAGCACTATCTCGTGATAGCAGGAAGAACAAACGAACTATCTCATGCTGTATCGGTAGTACAAAAGATCCGACTTGCTTTCGTTCTGATCTCGCAATGATTTTAACGAATTTCTTAGAGTTCAAAATTGAATTTAGTTAAGCAATAATTGAAATATTCTTCTAAGCGTCATAGAAATTCTGTGAAACTTCCAGGCTCGTCAGCACTGAATGTACTTTGAAAAATAAGTTCTATGATTGCGAAAGTCCATTTATTTTACGCGAGCGTTCTGCTCTCAGCATCTCATGCTACAACATGACGTTACGGTGTAGGGTGCGACGTCATATGTTTTACCCTGGACATTTGCTGATTTTTACATTAACTTCACAACCATATAGCTTGCGCTGCTCCTTGACGGGCCGGCCGAACAGGCGGCACACTGACGGATAGTGTTCGAATGGAAGTGTGTTCTGAAGCTGTTGCTCGGTAGATACTCGTCTAGAAAAGAAGACCACTAATACCAATGTAGAACACAAGGCCACAAATACCAGGGTAGAACACAAGACTACAAACATAACTGGTGAACACAAGGCTACCATCCGATCCTTTTGATATCCGTCATAATTTCATGCACTAATTTGCCACGCTATTGGAAACTATATCTAATTGCTTGCTTTAAATCTTGCATTCATGAAAAGAAAGATAACAAGGCAATACAATCAAGGAGCCATTAATAAAGAAATTATTTATGTATTATATATATTTGAGGGGTAAGAGTCACTGGTGTCGTATAGGCAATTTTTAAGTCTATGAAAATTGTCATTTTAAAATGCACAAATTTAAATCATTACTTCAGGTTTTAAAAAGAAAAACTGTCAGTAGTCGCACAGACACTTCCCTGGAGACTGAAGCGCACTACTTCACTTGTGCAAATGTTCTGATCTGTGAACGGCAATACACACAAAAACAGATGGACAGGCCAAGCGCAGGGAGTCAACAAACATACAAAGAAACAACGTATCAATTTAATGACATTCCTGTGGACCAAGGACTTGAAAGTGCTCGCCATTTGTTCGTGAGTATAAATTTAGTTTCAATCTTTATTGTTACCTAATACTGGGTGCTTAATAAAATTAATTTTTCAATTAGCTGCTGTGTTTCGGTATATGAGATACATTCGCAACCCATAAAGGATCTATTCTTTTGTTTGATGCGTATTGAAACAGCAGCCAATTAAAAATGTAACTTTTTTTTTAGACACCTAGTATGATGCCGTCGTAGACGAATGACGTTAAGTTCTAATAGGCAAGCGTGAATATTAAAATAATCTAGTTTACGTTGCCATCAAGGGTAACGTTAAATATGTGATGAATCATTTTATCTTTCTGGCTTGTGGTGCAGGCGTGATTTATTTATTCAACAAAAGTTGTTGTCTATGCCAGCATAGTTTGGGGTAGTAGAATATGTTTTCGTGTCAAAACAGGACCAAGAAATTAGAGTTCAACCAAAAGAATTTACCAGAAACGCTCAGCATGGGTACCAGTTTCGCAGCCATGAGAATTGATAATATGTGACCTCTGCTCAGCGCAAAGTTTCACCTGCGAAAGGGAAACTTAACTAAAGAAAAATTAGGCAGAATGGATCATGACCGACGTAAATTACAACTCAGTAGGTTGGAGCATGTGCAGCAAAGTCTAAAAATGCTGCTAAAAATATATAAATCCATATAGGGCAGTGGAAGCTACAGAACCGAATTGAATTCAATACGGTACGCATCAGTGCCTGAAGAAAAACTTTACTGTAACGGATACCGGATTTTTTTGCTCCTCTCCGCGTCTCTACTGCATCGTGAAGAACAACTCCCCATTTGCTTAGTTGATCATCAGCTTACTTTGCACATCGCAAACTCACAGCAAACAAGTTTTGACAAGGAGAGAAAGTAACGAACCATATCCATGAGAGGGCTAGGAGCTAATTCTGATATCTTTACTTGGATTTCAAACTTTGTACAGTTAGAACTGCCATCGATTCTGAAAAGTCAATACTTTTTATATCTTCTGCAACGCACTGGGTCAGATTTTCTTATGTCGATCTGCGGGCGAGAGCAATAGGTTCGCCACAGTCTCCGACCTCGCCTGGCTGCGTCAGACTGTAGCACGATACATATGAATATATAATTATACAAACATGCATTGCTGCCCATTACTCCTATATCGTTTTCATAATAACAGAACTTAACAATATGCACATAAACTATCAGCGAGCGTTCCTATCTCCTCGGCCCACCGTGCCGTCCTTTGATACGCAGTCGTATTCTTCGTATGCTTGTCTTGTTCTCCCGTGATCTTTACTCTCTGAACTACGCGTGTCTCCACCAGCAAACGTGCCGCAGTCATCGAATTTCCCCGCATGTTCATCATTTTGTAGAATAGAACACAAGCCAACAAGTGTTGGTGTGTGCGAGATTCAATAAATAACGTATGGATTTATTCCACTTAATTATTTTCTATAATTCAAGTGACCTGCGTTCCTCCGGAGAGATACGGCTGAGCAGGCGCTAGTTGGGTGAAGGTGGGACTGTCTAGGGGCCCTGGGGTCAGTAGCCCTCCACGCAGGTGCTCCTCGTCCTGTTGGTACACAAGAGTAATTAATATCTTATCGGTTCTTATACACGACATCCAACAATTTATTCACGCCCGAAGATATCGCTAAGTATCAGGGTGCGGTTACGTTTAACACGAATCAGTTCGTTCTTAGCGAGATGAACATGATAGGTTCATCAGCCTTAAGAGTCCACGTGGACTAAAAACATCGGTAATCAACTTTCTTCTCTAGTGGTGCTTAATATGTGTAGCAGAGCGGCCTAGTGGAAACTGATATGAAAACATGACAGTAAACTAGAGGGCACTTTGAGAGCGCATACCTCCGCCAAGAAAGGCAACGTTAACGAAATTGGTTGAGAAACCATGATTTTCTTTGTATCAACACAAAAATCTAACCATTTATGCCTTTCGATAGTATTAACAGTTTTTGCAATTTTCGTAAAGAACCGTTCTTAAATTCTTGAGTTACGCTGTTAACAAACATTATGACAAACGTAAGTCAAACACACACAAACAGACCAGCTGATCATCCCCAAAATTTAATCATTTATGTCGTTTAGCATTACTAACAAGTACTGTAAATTTCATAAAGATCCATCCATAATTTTTTGAGTTATTATGCTAACAAGCATAAAATCAAACGCAGCGACAAACACACGAACGAACGAACAGATCATCACAGAAATTTGATCGTTAAGTCTTCGTAATATACCTACCAACTCACATAGATTTCATTAAAATACGTCGATAACTCTTCGAGTTATGGCACTAAGAAAAATAGACAAACAAACAAACAGATGAACGTATCTTCACCAAAAGTTAACCATTTGCTATCGATAACATGCCTAACAAGCCCTGTAAATTTCATTATGATCCGTTCATAACTTTTTGAGCAATCTTGGTGACAAACACATAGACAAAGAGGCAGACAAGCACGACAAAAACAAAACCTCTTTGGCGGAGGTAAAGATCTTCGTTACTGGTGATGGCTGCCGCGAAAATTATGTGGGAAAAACTTTAATGAACTACTTACTAGTAGCTATATTGGGAAGACTAGCAAGCACGTGCTCTAAGTACCTCCGCCCAGGGGTCATATTTTTGTCGTGTTTGTCTCTTTGTCTGTCTCATTGTCTGTCACCAAGATAACTCAAAAAGTTATGAATGGATCTTTACGAAATTTTCAGGGATTGTTAAGTATGTTAATAGTAACAGATGATTACCTAACTTTTGGTGGAAATCCGTCCATCCGTTTGTTTGTTTGCCTATTTTTCCGCAAAGCCATAACTCAAAAAGTTACGGACAAAGTTTCATGAAATTTAAATGAATTGTTAGGTTTATTACGAAAAGTAAATGGCCAAATTATTGTGATGATTTGTTTGTTTGTTGGTTCGTTTGTGTGTTTGACTTATGTTTTTCATAATTATTTTAGCAGCATAACTCAAAAAGTTTTGAACGGATCTTCAGGAAAATTACAGAAATTGTTAATACTATCGAAAGGCACAAATGATTTAATTTTGGTGTTGATACGAAAAAAATCATGGTTTCAGAACCAAATTTGAATATTTCGTTACCGTTGCCTTGCTTGGCGGTGGTATGCGCTCTCAGAGTGTTCTCTAGTTTCGTTCGTAGTTTTGAGTTCTGAAGAAAAAATGAGATGTTTGCTAATGGGCCCAAACTCGACAAACAACTATATACTGTTCTCCAGTATGTATCAAGACTTGCATCTAGCACTGAACATCTTGAGCAGTTAAATCATTTCATAGCGCATCATGTCGCCTATATGTACATTGTTCGAAGACATGTAAAGTAACGAAAGAAATTGAGAAATATTATTTTTTCAAAGCTCTTGGTGCAGGAAGTACGGAACTATTGTGCAGGGGCTTCAGAATATTTTCACGGGTGTATTGTGATCCGACAATAAAGTATTCTATTGCAAGGTTGACAGATACGTTTGTAGCGCAGCTGCAATATTCATCTGCTCATCAGTGAATAACTTTCTCAATGGATCATCAAAATAAGAAAAGTCTCACAGCCCCGTTAATTATTGCGCAATAAATGCCTCATCTTCAGACAGACTGCTAACTGATTTATATTGTCTGGCACACTTATGATCAGAATAATTTAAGAGAAGCTGCAAGTTTGTGTTGTGTCAAAGACAGAGCAGATGATCTGAACGGCGCTGTGATCAGGAGATAAAAGACATCGGTAGGACAAACACGTGCTTCAGCAACAAAGAAAAATTTAATCTAATATTGAGAGTAAAATGAGATGAAGCACCAAAGGTAAATGATTTAATGTCAGTAATTTAGGGTAAAACTTACATCGGAAGGATAACTAAACTAAGCTAAAAGCAATTTTTTTCTTATCCTGAGAGTATGTTCATTAGGAAGACCGGATAATTGCTCTTAATTTTGGGTAGCAGAGTCCTAATTAGAAAGTTTTTTAAGCTTGTGTCTATGACTGAATTCATGAATGAACTGCGCAGCACACAACATTGCAAAGCGAGATACAGGAAGCTTAGGTCCAAAGCTGCAGTAAAAAACTGTTGTCTTATACAAGTTGGTCTTGATAGAATGAATGTAGCAGAACTGACATGCAATACTGAGCAATTTTATAGTCAAAAGTGTTAGTTATGATTTAGAAGACCCTCAAAAATATACAACATTGTCAACTTTGGAGCTTCTTAAGAGAACTGCAAGGCTTATAGTATGCGCGTTATGCGTGTTGCAGTTGCTGTGATAGAAGCTGATAAGCTAGAGTATTGGACGGTAGAGAGGGGTATTTCAGTAAGATCAGTTATATTATTACATTGCAGTTCAATAGCACACATATGAAATGAATTTATTCGGGAATATATGCAAGAGAGGCAACTCACCAAATACATATCAGGTTCTTCCTTGATATTAAAATTAGACGACATAGAAGTGAGGGAGCTGAGGCTAGACGTGTCTCTCCTGGACCGACAACTGGAACCTTTGTTGATTGTATGGTCACTGTTGCCGTTAGTGCTGCTTATGCTATTGCTGTTGATGCTACTGCTGATGTTGCAATTGTTGTTGCCGTTCAGCATCATATTTCGGTCGTTGAAATCGTTAATATTATTGTTGTTTAAGTATTGGTTTCGGAGGATGTTATCATCGTCACTCTGAAATAGAGAAGATAATGTGAGCTAATGTTGTGCTTTCAGCTGTGGCTGAGGTGTTGCCTAGCGGGGAGCACAGGTTTGGTTGGTTATTTTCGCCAGTTGTGCCGACTCGCGCCCAGTACAGTGGCGTTGCTGCACAGTTCTATTACGGGTTATTTATAATTCTTTCGTGAAGTAGAGGAGGGTGATTGCCAGTATAGTACTATTGGTAGTTATCCTCGACTTCATGAAACAATAGCAAATACTTGTTATTGAGCCGAGCAGTATCCCTACTTCAGCAGCCACGAGGCAGAGCCTCATCACAGCTACAGGCAGACATTCCCAATCTTATTACTCGACACTCGTCCACTTGGCAAGGCCGCAATTGAAGATTTTGGTAAGTCTGCAGCCCTCCTGTACTCAGGTCAGAGATAGGGTTCCCTTATTGGGAAATCGGATCAGTATTTCAGAAAATTTCATGCAAATAAATTTGCCGGGAAATTCAGTGAAATACTGATCCCAAGTGAGTACGCAGACACCGAGCCAGTGGTGCAGCTGCCAGGGTTCTGTCTTGTTATTGCTTGCACCACGCAAATAAGAAAATTTTAGCTTAGAAAATGGAAACTTGCATCAGGTGAAGCTGACAAAAGAGATAGTATTAAACTACAGCTATCACTCTTCTTCATCCGCTATCTACAATATAATAAAGACCAATGTATATATATCCGTTTATTTATTAATTTATTATTTTTATTTACTTATTATTCTGTTTATTTACCTATTTATTTGTTCATTTCTGTCACGCTTTAACAAAATAAATAGGTGGAAATTAGCCCAGGCTTGAGGCTGTCCATGGTCATCCTGTCAAGCTTTGTTGAAAAGTGAGTGGTAGAAAATAAACAAGGTAGTAGACGATGGCAAACGCATTTTAATCAGCGACACTTGAGATTTAGACAATGAAGCTATCGAAGGCTTAGTCTGATTTGTACAAGTATTACCGTCTCCATATGTCAAATCTACGGCAAAGTATAGGGCGACCTTATGTCTAAATGCACTTCTTGCATTGCTGAAGTTGAAATCTCAACACTGAAGATATCTGAACTTCCATTAGCACTCTCATGCATCTTGATTTTTAGTTCTCAGTTTCCTCCCACAGACTATTTCGTTTCGTCAGCTTTTCTGTCAAATTTGATGCAATTGTCGTCGAAACCAAAGAGCTTCAATAGAGAAGGAGGGAGCTTTGTGGCCCAGTTACAGACTTGCAAGCGAGTCAACCAGATCTCTTATGGCTGAGACGCTCATTGGTGGAAAAGACGGGGGAGCACTGAGTTTCTAGGGGAGCAGCAGACGAACCGAGTTGTTGATATGCGATTGGTGCTTAAGTGACTGGCTGCAGCCATAAGAGACTCTTTACTGATATGCGATTGGTGCATGGGACAACTGGCTGACAGCCATAAGAGACTCTTGAGCTTCAACGGGCTAGGCTACTGGCTCCCTCCTTCTCTATAGAAGCTCCTTGGTCGAAACAGCTTTCAGTAACCAAAAAACTATCGGAAAAATATGACACACTAGCGTATCTATGATACCTAATCGAATCAATTATTTTGAGTGTTGCTGAACTGCCTGCAAAGTAATTAATTTTTGCCCGTCAGAGAGAGAACACAAGAGTGTCGAAGCTCAGTAATTGTGAAGCCGTGAACCCTCATCTGCATGATCCTGAAAGTTGGCAATTGTATGAAGAAAAGCTTGGTTAATGAAGCAGGATCCATATAAATTCTTCGCTGACAGCGCGGGCACTCTAGTTTTGTAATAACTCCTAAGCAGAAGAAAAAATCGTCATTTACTACGACTACATAGTGGTGAAGCTTGGTACTGTAGATATCTTATGACGTTCCATCACCACGGGTGTTCGTTGACGTCAATGGAATTAAAAGCATTAGCGCGTACCAGATTATACACAGATGTGTACTCCGTGTGGCACAGGTGTTGTTAATAGCCACAGTCATTAAGGTTGGAATCGGCACTAAATGCTGGTAAATGTACTTAAGTAGAAAAATATGCGTGTAGATGTTTATACAAGTTAAAATAAGTATAGTAGTTCTAGCTAGCAAAAGTTGCTGATGATAGTGCATACAGGCGTAATCGGAATGCCCTTAACAAAAAGTTTATAGAGCACGGGAAACAGATAGGCTTCTCCTAATTAGAAACCACTTACATTATTGACGTTAGGGAAGAATTGTTCTAGTGAAAAAGAATCACTGATTGGTGTGTAATCGTCGGACTCCAGACTTCGACCGAAGTCGTCTGTGTTGAAGTCTTCATTGCCGTTTGTAGAGAAGTCGTCACCATCAGTGAGCACACCGTTGACGTCAGCAGCAGACAGTCTGATCAGCCCACCCCCCTCGTCAGCCATGGGGTCTATGGAACAGCCTGGCGTTGCTGAAGATGATGATGGAAGGCCAGAGTCGTCTCGGCCCTGGGCCAGCGTTGGCCCCATGCCGCTGCTGCCTCCGCTAGAACTGCTGAGGAGGCCCAGCCCACTGTTGGTTGTCATGCCCCCCGATGCGACGGAACTGCTGCCGGTCATGGGCCCAACGCCGCCTATGGGGCCCATACCCAGGGGAGTTTGTGATGAAGAGTGCAGGTTAGGGTTGGTCCCACAGAAGTTAATGCCACCACTGGCATCGTCCTGCACAATGTACAAAGGGATAAGAAACCGGCCGGCAGCACTGAGGGCTGAGGAAACTAAAGCTGACATTATGAGAATTTGAATAAAGGAATTTGATCCAACGCTTATATATCTGTAGGAATTACGATTGAAAACAAAACGACCAAAATCTCAAGAGTTTCACTAACTACAGAAACTCGACAGGTTTTATTCAGAAGTAAAAACTGTCGCAGGGTGCACATAGGTATTTTGGAGGCATTTTTATATACTTGCGACAATTCTGCAGACAGCTTAGAAAATCAAGACGGTAAAATCTAGACACCATATAGTTAACCAGGATAACATTGTCTGACTTTTCTTTACTGAAGGCATTTCGCACGACAATATTTTGGTCCCTGTACTCTGTGCTCAGCGGCCGAATGTATTGATCCGACAGCTACAACGAAGCGAATGCGAGAATGTATGGGCGACTGTACCGCAAGTGTACGCAGTGTCTGTTCAGAGAGCTCTCAAGATTGTGTCAAGGGGACTTTGGGTCTGAGAGCCCCGCTACTGTCGTGTGTGGGCAATAGGATGCCTCAATGAAGCTCTGTATCACCGAAAACACGCCGGTGTGTCGGCCAAAACATTAACTACAATCCTAGCAGTTGCATCAGCTGACGTAGCCAGCGTCGCTAGCAAAGCATTGGATTTCTCTTCAGATATGTAGAGAATCAAAACTAGGAAGTGGTGTACTATATGTTAATTGATACAGCAACACATTTGGATGTTGAGTACTACCTTATGGGAACCAAAAAGCTATTGTGTGATCCAGCCTTGAGATACCGAGACGTCTTGATTAAATTGTACATCTATGTATTCTAATCATCAAGAATAGATCTATGAGCACTAAGATATCAGTTAGTAAAATGTAAAGACAACTATTACTAAATCCACATCACATAAAACGGTCAAGTTGAGCAACTGCAGGAGGGAGCGAGACACACAATCCTGGAAACATCAGAGTAGCAGCACCACTCACTAGTGCGGAGGAGGAGACCATACTGGAGGCACTAGTGTACAAGTACCACTCACTAGTGCGGAGGAGGAGACCATACTGGAGGCACTAGAGTAAAAGTACCACTCACTAGTGCGGAGGAGGAGACGATACTGGAGGCACTAGAGTACAAGTACCACTCACTAGTGCGGAGAATGAGACCATACTGGAGGCACTAGAGTACAAGTACCACTCACTAGTGCGGAGGAGGAGACCATACTGGAGGAACTAGAGTGCCAGTACCACTCACCAGTGCGGAGAAGGAGACCATACTGAAGGAACTAGAGTGCCAGTACCACTCACCAGTGCGGAGAAGGAGACCATACTGGAGGCACTAGAGTGCCAGTACCACTCAATAGTGCGGAGAAGGAGACCATACTGGAGGCACTAGAGTGCAAGTACCACTCACCAGTGCGGAGAAGGAGACCATACTGAAGGAACTAGTGTGCCAGTACCACTCACCAGTGCGGAGAAGGAGACCATACTGGAGGCACTAGAGTGCCAGCACCACTCACCAGTGCGGAGAAGGAGACCATACTGGAGGAACTAGAGTGCCAGTACCACTCACCAGTGCGGAGAAGGAGACCATACTGGAGGCACTAGAGTGCCAGCACCACTCACCAGTGCGGAGAAGGAGACCATACTCGAGGAACTAGAGTGCCAGCACCACTCACCAGTGCGGAGAAGGAGACCATACTGGAGGAACTAGAGTGCCAGCACCACTCACCAGGGCAGAAAAGGAGACCATACTGAAGGAACTAGAGTGCCAGTACCACTCACCAGTGCGGAGAAGGAGACCATACTGGAGGCACTAGAGTGCCAGTACCACTCACCAGTGCGGAGAAGGAGACCATACTGGAGGCACTAGAGTGCCAGTACCACTCACCAGTGCGGAG
>LQNS02001155.1:19014192-19028679 GCA_001587735.2 Parhyale hawaiensis | reverse complement strand
ATCTTCACCAAAAGTTAATCATCTGTTCCTCCCAACATACCTAACAATCCCTGTAAATTTCATCCAAATCGGTTCATAACTTTTTGAGTTATCCTGGTGACAGACAAACAGACAAAGAGACAGACAGACAGCCAGACAGACAAACAAGACGAAAACATAACCTCCTTGGCGGAGGTAATAAAGAACCGCAGAGACTGTAGACACTGCCAAGCTTCGCCTAAAATCAAAGGTAAAAGTTTTGATTGGTTGGATCCACGTTTCCTTCGTCACTCTCGTATAGTATTATATCGGGAAGCGAGCAGCCCAAATGAGCTTAAAAACATATCAAATTGAGGAAGTCAAGCAATAATTGCGCATTGGGGTCACATGTGTTAAGCAGAGCGCTGCGTACTCAGGTGCTACGCATTCAGGTTCTAAGGTTCTACCAATTATTTCATTTCAAAGTTCGCTATTAGTCCAGGCTCTAGGGAGGGTGTCTGTGTTCATTTCTCTTTCACAGCTCTACCATGTATTTTCCTATTCCATATGATGAGGACATTAAAAAAGTCTGGTAGAACTTTCGCGACTGGTACATTTTGGAGGGGGCACAAAATTATCAATTGTAGACTGATTCTTCTGAAACTAGCTCAGAATATGTATTTTTTTTTTAAAGAAACACATTTTGTTCATACAACTAGGCCTTAGTTTTTGAGATATTGAGGTTTATATATAAGTAATTATGTATATATTGGAAATTTACCGAATAAAACCCAAAGGGTTTTCATGCTAGAATAAAAACAATGACGGTTTTGGAATCTTTGAAACATTCCCAACAAAGCCATTCAGCCATTCTTTCCATTTTTGCCCTCATAATATTTTTTTTATCACAGCTGGATTCTCCATTTTCTATTTCGTTGCGATCGCTAACTAAAATATAGGGAAAAAACAATTAAGGGATTCGGTTTTGAGCTGTAAGAAAAAAATGATATGAGGGTAAATATATAGAATCCAGTTCTATAGTTTTCTTAGGAATGTTTCGAGGATTCCAAAACTGTCATTGTTTTTATTCTAGCATAAGTAGGACCTAGTCATTGAATTCTATTCATTTGAAATTTAGAAAATATGCATAATTATTTATATATAAACCCCAATATCTAAAAAACTAAGGCCTAAATCGAAAAAGTTGTCATGAGAAAATGTGTTTCTTTTTCAAAAATACATATTCTGAGCAAGTTTCAGAACAATCAGTCCACAATTGATTAGTTTAGCCCCCCCCCCCCAATGCCCCCCTCAAAAATGTACCAGTTGTGAAAGTTCTACCCGACTTTTTTTAATGTCCTCATCGTATCGAATGGGGAAATACATAGTAGAGCCGTGAAGGAGAAATGTACACAGACACGCCCTAGAGCCTGTACTATATCAAGATAATTAAATTGCGAGTTGCGCGTTTAGTTGAAACTTTAAACATTAGGTATCACTCTGTAATATTTTTTTTTCCTTTTATAAGCTTTTGAAATTATTCCATCCCGTTGCACAGGCTCTAATTTCGCTCACAGGTACTTTCACCATCCCTCGGAAAAATCATAGTCGGATCGAAATGATCTGACGCATCCAGAGCGTGGGAGTGATTGACTTTTTGTTCTTATCCAGCAGAAATGTAAACAATACAGTGGAGAAGTGGGTGTTGCAAGCCCACTGTCCGCTCCACGTTTCAGTTCACTGAAAATATACTAAAAGTGTGAATAGATTAAAATGTTGAAAAATATTAAGTAATATCAAGATAAAATGTAACTGTCATGAAGCGTGTATAATTAAATTCGAACACCTTCACTCTCAGATAGAGAAATACTGTCACAATAAACTCATTGATAATAGCCCAGCTATCAGAGTAAGATTGTTTATTCACTAAACTGAATATGACAACGACTGGAAATCGCAATCATTTATAGCATAGGTAACGTGTGGCAGTTACAGTCTAAACGCCACATGGCAGCCACATTAGACCAAGCTAGAACCAAGGTACATACCTCGTTTCTAGAAGGGCCCCACATGACTACTAAGTGGCATAAAGGCAGTTCGCTGCCAGGTGGCTACCACGTGACAAACACCATGTGGCATCCACTAGAGGCCCAGCTATAGCCACAGTGTGGCCGCGCTCTTTGGCCCATTTACACGAAAAGGTGTGGGGCCAAAGTGGCAGGGCCGACTCAGCCATGTGTGACAGGGCCATATGCGGCCCGCGTGGGCCTCATGAGCTACCTAGCGAAGCTCTTTTCAGGTTTTAAAGTTTTCCATTTACTGGAGAATGTTTTGACGGCGCTGGTCCTGAGCAATTTCTGGCAGCACTCGCCTAATCTATAAATGTAGAATATATACATCATGTATAAACATTTTGTGACTCCAGATAGCCAGCACTTCGTCAACACACAAAAGCTTCCATTCCAAATTTATACATGTGTCCATTAATTAATAATTAGTTATATTTAGTGCGTTTGAATTTTTTCAATGGGCAAAATTGCCATCACAGTAGGTATTTGTGAACCCCCTGACCCCCTCTCACCACCACAGTAGAAATACGTTACAACACCCCCGTCACCCCCCCTCCCCCCCCAGGGCAGTAGCCAGGGGGAGGGGTTGAGTGTCTGTAACCTCCTTAGGTGCCAAGTGTTAAAAATTCCTAGGTGGATTTGGAAGTTTTGGTACGAGGTCACATAAATAATGCTTGCATACTACAAGAAGTCCGACTCTTAATGACATTAACACATCTGGATAATGATAAACATATCATCATAAAGATTCTGTAACCCCTATACCCTTGAAGTCTGGCTACGACCCTGCTCCCCCTCCCTCACCTCTAACAGTTATTAGTAGCAGCACTTTTTAATCCTTTTGAAGATCACATATGTACAAAATGTAAAAAAAAATCGTCCATGTATAGAAATCCTACAAGAAATTGTTCCAAATCTTGAGTTAAGAGCACTTTTTTTAAGAGGGGCGTGAATTCCCGTATACTGTGTTGTTGCAGGAACAATGAACCTCATGTGGTGCAGCGCCCTGACACGTCGTCGTCGTGCAAAGCTGCAAACTTACGAATTAGAGCATCGTTTTACTGCTATGCTAGAAAGCACCAAATAGTAAATATAAATCATACGATTGTACTGTACACACGAATAAATAGTGCAATAGTACCGCTGCACTGCATACAGATGTCGATAGTACCACTGGTGCCTAGTGCCACAGCAGTACTAGTACATGTTCAAAATCATAACACAAATAGTTTACGGTTATATGCTTAACTTCTGAAGACATATGAACCGAACGAGCACGCAGTTCAGCTTGAGCCCAATATGAAACGTCATAAAACACCAAGTTGCAATCACAAAACGATTCACAAACGCCAACGAAGGTTAGCGGTCACATGTTCCGTGACCTTCACTGGACTGACGAGCGCGAACCTATCACAACCTTCCACCACCGCCGCCACGGCAGCACTGAGTGCCACCATCCATCCCCACTGCCACGGTGCCAGCGTGTTGTCATCCATCCTGCCTCACTCCGAAGGTTGCGAATTATATTGTTCCTTGGAATCTGTACGTACAAGACACTCATGTGTCTTACTCTGTACTGAAAGTTAATAATTATTGCTCCTTATAATTTCGTTCGGTAGTGTGTGTTAAACTCGAGCTTAGTTGTTGCGTAGAATCATTCGTAGCTGCTCAAGGCCCCCTAGAATGTGTTCCAGGGGGCCTTGAGCTGCTTCAAGCAACACACAATGTGCACGTTGCCTTCCGAATACGATACGAAGGTTACGAAATGCTTCTTAGAATTATTCGTTGGTGCGTGGGTGACTCAGCTATGGAAAACGGTAAGAAACGCTAACAAATGCTCCTTATAATGAATCGCAAGTCCTTAAGGAACGCATAAATATCTACATGGCATTGCCAAGAAAGTTCCGGAGGTTATGAAATGTGCCCTAAAATAATTCGCAGGCGCGCACATGACGCATGAATAGCTACGAAGTTATACGAAGACTGTTCTGGGAGCACAGGGCAAATGTGAAGATCAGGCATGAAATTTCTTAGCAAGCGATTGCATTTCCATCATTGAGATCATGTTCGTCATTATTTTCTAATATCCTGTAACGTACATTACAAGATGAGATGCGCGTCTCCCTTAGGTACATGAATATTAAATCGAACACTGTAACATTACATAACAGTAACAAAATTTTCTTCAATAAAGAACCACTGCGGTTACTTTAGAGACATTTTCTGCACTACAAGTAATTGTTTTCATAACTATGGACTGCCCTGACTGGCAGCCGTGCTTATTTCTTCTTAGTATGCAGATTGTGTTGTCGAGGGCATCATCCATAGTTTAACAGTTGCTAATGTCACATAATTTATTAACGTGGCAAAGCAGCTCAATATACTGTAAAGGCGTAAAAGATTTCCGGCCACAGCTGCCAGTTGTAGAAAGTAAACACTCTTCAGCTCTGCAGGTCACCTCTATCACTGGGCTAACTCCCGTCTCTCAACAGCATAGTTTTATAACGTACCGCAAACAATAGCTACTTCTTCATTATCCTAATAACGCATAGACTACCTACCTTAGCTTCGTAAGTACCCCAAGTTACAAAATCTAAGGCAGGAAGCAGATATTCATAGACAACTGCCCCTACTCAACATGCCGCGTGAAGTTTCTTTTAAGGTCTCTCAAAACGTTGTAGAATTTATCGTCACACCACAATAAAAAAAAACGCAAGTAGCACATCATTGTTGGCCCAATGCACAATACAAGCCGCAGGATTCTCAAACTGCGGAGTCATTTTTTTTAATACTCGAAAACAAACCGTTAACACTGTCGTATATTTCCGTAATGGTGTCTGTGGCTTGTCAACAAATGCAGGTAAATAGCGCAAACTATCGATTACAGAGCCACAACGACGGAATTTCAAAACGGCACTTACTTTAAAAACAACTCTGGCAGCATTAAAGGGATGTTCCGTTCCTACTCTGTGCTATAAAATGACCTAACGCCTCATGCTCGACCTTATTTCGAACTTGAGTCGTACGTGTTGGGTGCGCCAGGCTGAGTCGAATTTTAGGCGCTAGTCGCCAATGTGACGAATTCAGTGCTCACGACTTAAGTTCCGGACAAGCAAATGCTCATCGCATTCGATCATATTGACAAAAGTTTGCGAGTCACAGATGCCCTCAATCACTAAAGGTTAAGTGCTACAGAAGTAAGCGTAGCAAGCAACAGTAGGCTGAGACACACATATACATTACTGGCCTGCTACCACCTACGCTGTCTGTGCTAAGTTATTTACTTCTTTAGGGAAAAAATGCACACTAAGCCAAAAGCTAGGAGAACATTAGTCCGTCTGAGCTCTTGACGTCATTTTGCTCCATGACAAGCAACGGTCTTGATTGGAGGCGCACCAAGCCCTTTATGATCACGTGATCAGTCTGAGCTGCCAACTGCTGCTATTGGCTGACGCGACTGCCAATGTCATGTGGGCGACACCGAGTTATGAAGACATGCTTGAGAGCACCTATCTGGCCTCTACCGGAGCCCACACGCAATCGTTTGGAAATGATCAATAGCTAGCCTGAAAATTACTCTAGCTGGAAATCTTCCACAGGTTCTTCACAAAATAATATCAGCCTCACTATTGCCATCTCAATGAAATCATAGCTACTGAGAGTTGAGCCGAGTATTAAGGGAGAACAGCAAGACAGACATTCAGCAACAGCTGTGGAATGAGTGTGGACGGTTGCTGCATTAAGAATTACCAGACACTGTTTTAATTAAACAGACGCTCGGTGATGAATTACAGAAAGTGATCAGAGAGAAGACTGAAATTGCACGTTACTTCAGACAGCTTACCGAGCAGACTCATTCCGTAGTATGCAGAGATAAGGTGATAATCTAGGCCAAGTCTTGGACGGTTTTCCACTAATGTGCAATTTAGAGGCTTAGTCTCAAGATTGAGCTATGCTGAGAGAGAGAGGAATATCCTTAAAGGGTAATCATGCATAAAAATAAAACGTATAACTAACGTTTCAGTTTGAAAAGAAATCATCCAAATTTATTCAAATCTGTTTCCCTTTTCTTCCTCTTTGCGGATGCCCTTGACCACCACCACCCTATCACCCCCACAGCTGCCTGCCTCTTACAGCAGCAGACACAATACTTCGTAGCAACGCTATTGGTGAATGGGTTCCAGCACCTTTGCAAAACGGCTGTAATATTGCTGCACTTGCAATAATTATCTCATCTATCAGTTTATAAGACTGTTTATGCAATGTCAAAGGAGCTTCAAAAGTATGATGGAGGTAGAGCGGTTATTCAACAATAAAATTTCATCTTGTCTCCGCATAAAAAGCGGGCGCGGAACGAAAAACTCCACGGGATCAGCTCGTGATATTTAACTAACTCGAGCTTCTAGTAGGTGGACTGTTATTTTAGATACATTGACTGTAGCCCTATGTAATGAAACACAGTTTTGTTGATTTGTCATTTGCTTGCGTCTTGCTTGATTGGTTAGTATATTCTTCAAGAAAGGATGGATTATGTTGGAGAAAACTTTTCTACTGAAAGCCATATGGCCAGAACAGGAAGATATTGGAGCCCAATATGAACAGCCCATAAGTTCCTTAAATATGCTCAAAGTACTAATAGGCGCTCCTTAATTGTTTATCTTAAGCTTAGGAGATGAAAGGCCTTGCTTCTGTAAGTCGTCTGTTGCTCCCGGTGCTTCACCTGTCGTACATTAGTAGGAAAGTAGTTTTCGGATCCCTTTATCTTCATTTTCGTCCTTTCTCATTAGTCGCAATTTTTCGATTAATATGGTTTCACTCGGGAGAGTGAGTACGGCCCAGTCAGAGTAAACCTCAGAACTGAATGTCACATTTTCAATCCGTTTATGGGCATGATGAATTTATCAATTTGTAACTAAGACGCGAGTGTGATGAAGTCAGTCTGAAGCTGATGTTTTGCTTTATAGTTTAGAATATAAAAAAATGCTGAGGCCAACTCACATTCGTTGACAATATTTTTACTGCCGGGAACATAGTAAAGCTTCAAAACAAATAGCTTCACTAAAAATAAGAGGAATACTTAGGATGATTTTATGAATATTATTGCTACAATATGAGTGCTGCATATAATATTTCGCAGCTGTAAAAAACAAGACTACTTCATGCGTTCAAAACTTATGATAGACACCCTGTTCAAAAATCAACGCCCTGAAAGAACAGCTTAAGACTTGTTAAACTCAATGAGTTACAAAAGACAGCTTCGTTGAACAGCTCGCGAACATAAATTTTAGTTTATCTGCTAAAAAAATAATATACCAGAAAACACATGAAAATATAAAAATAATTTTATCTGATCACGGACATCGACATATGAAGACTCTTCAGCCACTGTATATCATCGAGGTCAAAAAATTGCTAGTCTGTTAAGGAAAAGAGAGGTTTGAAAATTTGATTATTTACTTACCAGACAGTAAATTCGAACAGTTCAAGTGTTACAATAGTCAAACCAGCGTAAGTAGTCCATTAGGGGGGGGGAGGAGACTGCATTGAATGCAGCAGCGCCAAATCTAATCTATTGACTAATGCACTTTGAGCATTGGAACATAAATATAATTTTATCGATAGAGACAAGTTATACCACGCGCTCAAGTGAGATTTGGCAAAGTTGCTTTGCGTTCTTAGCCACGCCCATCGTACTCCTTACACTGGTTTGACTATAGTATATAACGTACAAATTTAAATAAGTTTTTCCTTCAAGATATTTAAGTGTGAGGGCTGCCAAAATGAAGAAACAAGTGAATATGCAGGCCCATTTTATGTTCCTTAGTTTCTCGCAAACCAATAATTTTCTAAGCTTTCAATTTCAACAGATATCCAAACATAATTAAACGATTCGTGTATTTATATATTTATTTACAATAGTTTCCGCGGTGTCAATTATGACAGTGAGAGTTTTTGAAGACCCGTCTTCATTTAACATACTTTTGTGACTGATATGCACCTCGAGAATAGGCAACAAAGGCCAACAAAAATCTATACTATAATAAGAGAGCCGTCTGTCTGTCTGTCAGCCCGTCCGTCCGTCTGTCCGAAGCCTTATTTTTCCCCTATCTAATACTGAAGAAAAAAAAAATTCAAAGCACCCAACTGTTCTTTTTGCCAAACCGTATCCAGGATACGAACCCGGGAATTCCCGGGTTATTAGTGAAGGCCTGGTCACGGGTATTTGTGAACTGGGTCGCTTTTTTTGTGCATTTGGTGGTCAATGTGGTCTTGGTGAACTTAGTCAAGGAGCTTGTATAGAGAAGGAGGGAGCCAGTAGCCTAGCTCGTTGAAGCTCAAGAGTCTCTTATGGCTGTCAGAAAGTCATCGGATGCACCAATTGCATATCAGTTTCTCGGTTTGTCTGCTGCTCCCTCGTGAAACTCACTGCTCCCCGTGACATCCACCAATGAGATCTCACAGCCATAAGAGATCTGGTTGACTCACTGGCGAATCTGTATTTGGGCCGCAGGGCTCCCTCCTTCTCTATAGAAGCTCCTTGAACTTAGTGGACTTGGTGGACTTTATGAACTTTATGGACTTGGTGAACTTCGTGGACTTTGTGAATTTTGAAGTATTGTGAACTTTTTCGGTGGAATGGTAAGATGTTTTCATATACATATTTTCATGATTTATTCAACAAAAGGGTTGTGTTTGGTGCACTAGTTGTTATAAAAGATGAGTGCTCTGTATCTCAGGTTCATCTATAGCATTGCTGAATTAAAGCAGTTCCTCGCCGCGTATCATAGATACCGAAGGATATGGCTTCAGTACACCTATGTTCATTTTACTCTTGAAGCGAGAATTCTTCAGCAAAGGAAGACAGCAAGCTGAAAGAATTAACTGTGTCTCCTGCTCCGTGAAAAATCATCGTTTGCTCTGTGCTTTGTCGATCGGCTGGCTAGTGAATTTATGCATCATGAGATTAGAGTAAATATATGTTCCGATGCATTGAGAAAATGATAATATAAATATCATATTCTTGGCCTCGATAAAAGAAGCTGCAAATATCTTCATTGTTTCAAGGTAAGGAACTGTTTCAAGTAAGAAATACTTTCAGATAATAAAGGGATAAGGTTCTCACCTTTGCTTTGTCCCGCAGCCTTTTCATCAATCTCCATGAAAACGCAACATGATTATGAAGTCTGTAACCTGGCCCATATGATCTGCCCTGCTGCTGTTTCTATAACTATAACTTACTTCTTCATTGCTTAACTCACCAATGAACAAGGAGCCCGAGCGGGCTCTTTCAGTAACATGATTCTCACAGAAATGGTTCTTTAGCCGCTCAGTAAAACGTTTAACTCCCGTTTTAAGAGCTGAAATGTAGCTGCAAGAACAAAGTATTGGGTAAGCTTGAAGGCGTGCGGCGTCAAGAAGAGGCAACGCTCACCTACTCAGTGCAACGAGCAAAATATACCATATAAAATGAAATATGGTTATAGTTGCAGACTCCTTTGTTGTCATAGTTGCCGCTTAGTAATGATGGTTGACGGAGCAGTGGCACTTGATATTTGCTCCGGAATATGATGAAATAACCCAGACAAGTAGAAAATATGAAGTCATAACTCACATGGCAGTGCTTTACAAAGTATTATTTGCTGCCAATAAAATAAGCAGCTAAAGTACACAAGTCGCTGTGCTTAGCTAAATATGGCGGAAGGCGACACGTGAGACACTCAAGGTTGTCGAGGCAACTTAGTACATGCTGCTTTTGATTAAGAAATTCTTTCGGAATAGCAGAGCCCGTCTTAGACAGCTTATTTGTTATTATTCAGTGAAAATTGAACAAGAGACGTATAAAGCCTTTATATTCTCAAGAATTTCCTTGGAAGAAGACTAGAGAGAGCCGCATACATTGCAGTTACTGAGAGAACTTATTAGAAAGAGCGATTGTACCAAGGGTGAGGTATGGAGTCTATTGACTAACTGTACTGTACATGTAAACTTACCGTATGAAGAATATCATCGGCACCTACATTTGGCTCTTCAAGTGTGGGTCCAGGCTTTTGCCTCCTGTCCTCAGATATGAGTTTAAATCTGTAGTACATTGGAATACTGCGAACAGTGCACTTCTCTCTTAATTTCACGGAGACACCAAAACAATAGCAAGCTGTGCACTTAGTGACTTGGGGCACTCAATGTGTGTATGTACTTACTGAGGGAAACAAAGGGCCCGATTTAAGACTCTCCATGCTGCCGTTCTCACATTCAGGTGCGAGTGCTGCAATGGACTCTCTATATTGCGGCGACATGGAGATTTTTTGCCACGAAAAGGTCGATGATGTGATACTATCCTCTTCATATAGCTAACTGTTGACCTTGCAATTTCACATGCAACTTGCGAATTGGAAAAGAAAGAAATGTTTGAGCGGTTGCAAGCAGTAAAATACTTCATACCGAGTGAAAAAGCTCTTTCTACAATTTTTCACCTGCTGTAATCCACTGAGGTCAGTGCAAATATAGACACTTCATTATAGCCCGCGGAGCATCTGCGAGGATATATAGTTTTCACCGTGTCTGTATCAGTTCATCCAGCCATCGTTCAAGAAAGTGTCTTCCCGGAACCCAGGGTCCCCTTCCCGCCATTTCTTCTCTTCAGAACCACTGTCATGTGTCGCCTAGGAACACAGGGTAGAATTTCTATCAATATTAGCCCACACCCCCCCCCCTACTTAACACCCAACCCACCCAGTTCAGCTTGGTGGGTTGCTGACTGGGAGGTGCCGATGTATTGACATCGTTGGTTCTACTGTACTTTGCATTTTATATTTAGCAATTTACTATTGACAGTATTGCATGGGTATGTAAATTAGACAAGGCATGTGGAAATTCCAAAGAATAGAAGTGCCATTCTTCTATCATGACTGGTCCTGTTACGTGGATGCGAAGCGCAAACAATATATGCCGAGTAAGACAGCAAATCTCTGAGCTGTGAGGAGCACCAACATAAAAACTAACTCCCGTCGCTCTCTCCCAAGACAGTATTCATAGATTACGGTAGAAATCAAAACTAGGGCAACGATGAAAAACATTGTATTATTAAATGCAAGCTTTCGATTTCTGCTGAAATCATCTTCAGGCGACGAAACTAAAACTGACCTAAAAGTTCGGACTTATAGCCATCTAAGTGGTATCACAGTGGTATCATATAACTACTGAAAAACAGGGTTCACATTAGAAACTTTCGTTGCCGTCGCAGCCCGTCGGCCAATGAACGATGCCGCTACGCTACCGACTGAGTGAGCTACGGTGAGTGACGGCAGACCGCAGCTGGTAGGCTAGTATTTTTGACGCAGTCGACGCGGTCTTCGGGTGAGCTTCATTTTATGAAATGCTTGCATCAATTGCTCTTTGATACATCATTTGAGCGTAAAATAGTGTTATTTCCATACATAAATACAAATTAAGGAAAGAGAAGCGAACATGTTTCAAATATCCTACAAATTTACAGTAAAACACGTATCACGCTACAGCCATGGCGTCACTACTACTAACTTAGGTAAACATTTTATGACCAGTGTGCCAGAGTAGGTCTGCTGCTTGCTACAATGTACAAAAAAATAATGGCATATTGAGACGAGTTGCTCAAACTATGAATTTATACAAGCAAAAGAAGTGCTTATGTATGCATATTCTTAGTATTTTTATCCAAATCTTATTTCAAAACCTATATAAAGTGAATCTAACCTACCATGTTCTTGTTATGTAAATGAAGGCAGCAAGATATCTAATGGCACTTAACTGTCAGTGCAAGATTTATATTTCTTCATTAGTTAAAGCTATATACTGTACATTGTTTTTGCAGTTAAACTAAGCGCATGCAGTACGTATAAAAAATAAACAGACTGAATAATTCGTACTGCCGTACACACTGCTGTTACGTTGCTTGTCGACAATAAGTGGTATCAAAACTGTTTTTTATGAAGTTCGGCACAAAATATATGCTCAATAAAATTGTAGGTAGTTGATGCAAGTACTCTCGTAATTTCAACAACTTTGCGTTGCGAATCTATGATTTTCTGTTAATTTGATATGTGGAAAACGTTCTACGCAGCAGCAACGCACTGTTCGTACACCCAGATAAAAGTGAAGCCCCACGAGCCTGTCGTCAGCAACATTTTCACTGAAAGCCTGATAGGCTCAAGTAAAGCGAAAGTTGCTAATGTAAACTCGGCTTTACTGACATAACAGTCATCATTTTGTTACTTTCAACATCAGTTGGTGTACAAAATACGACTTTCATCTAAATAACTCCAGCCGTTCGAAATTTCGCCAGTGCTTCATGGCTACAAAACTCCGAATCCAGAAGGCTATTTAAAACTAAACCATCGTGAGAGTCATTCTACTTTCTAAGACGTTCTAAAACAATAAAATTAACGAATTGTTCGTTAATATTAATCAGTTCTGCTCAGTCCAAATATTTTTCTCGCTAACTGAAATTATTGAAGATACAACGCTGATGGCTGAACGAAAACGTCACAGGAATCTCGAGGTAGATCTGAGCTGCGCTCAGAAGCTCTCCGTCTGTGTTTTCAATACTCTATGCGGCATCAACATTACCATATTTTACCTTATCTAATGCAGACAGCATAAAGCCCAGTTGAACGGATGGAGGAATGGATCAACGGAACCAAAAGTAGATTAATTTCTAGAAGCAATAGTACTTGAAGTCTTCAAATCCAATCGACACATTTTTACCTCTGTCAAAGAGGTTATGGTTTTGTCCTGTTTATCTGTTTGTTATTTTGTCTGTCTCTTATTCTGTTTGTCTGTCACCAAGATACTCAAAGAGTTATGAACGGATCTTTAAGAAATTTACAGATATTGTTGAGCATGTTAACAGTAGCAGATGATTAACGTTTGGTGAAAATCCATTCATCGGTTTGTTTGTTTGTTTGTTTGTTTGTTTGTTTGTTTGTCTGCCTCTTCTTTCGTAGTATCTTAACTCAAAAAAATATGAACGAATTTTCTTAAAATTTACATGAGTTGTTAGGTATAGTACGAAAAATAAGTGATCAAATTATTGTGATGATCTGTTGGTTTGTTCGCCGCTGTAATTGATTTTATGCTTGTTAGCATAATAACTCAACAAGTATGGGTAGATATTTATGAAATTTATGGGAATTGTTCGTAATGCTATAAAACATAAATGATTAAAGTTTTGTGATGATCGATTAGTCCGTTGTGTGCTTGACGTATGTTTGTAAGAAGCATCACTTAAAAAGTTATGACCAAATCTTCAAGAAAATTACAGAAACTGTTAATACTATCAAAAGGCACAAATGATTAGATTTTGGTGTTGCTACAAAGGAAATCATGGTTTCAGAACTAATTTGAAATTTTCCTTACCGTGGTCTTGCTTGGCGAAGTATGCGCTCTCGGAGTGCTCTAGTTTTCAGAATACAATGTAACACAGCACTGCAGGTTTAAATTGCCTGCTATCTTCAAACAAGAGCATCTAAGACTGAAAGCTTAACATGCAGAGGAATGGATGAGTGGACATACGGTTGGTTGGAACTCAGCCACAATAAATTAAAATATTCAATGTAGATGTTTTCCCTCTGAGCTCTGACAGTAGCTTCCACAGCAAGTCCTAGGTTAGTGGGGTCTCGCTCGTACCTATTACGATCGATGATGAATTAAAATACTAATATATTTTGCTCCCAGCTCATACCTGCCGACACCAGTGGCCTCAGTCCATACCTGCCGGCACCAGTGGCCTCAGTCCATACCTGCTTGCACATGTGCCCTCAGTCCATACGTACCGGCACCTGAGGCTTCAGCCCATATCTGCCGGCACCTGAGGCCTCAGCCCATATCTGCCGGCACCTGTACCTTCAGCCCATACCTGCCGGCACCTGTACCTTAAGCCCATACCTGCCGGCACCTGTACCTTCAGCCCATACCTGCCGGCACTTGTGGCCTCAGCCCGTACCTGCCGGCACCTATGGCCTCAGCCCGTACCTGCCGGCACCTCTGGCCCCAGCCCACACCTGCCAGCACCTCTGGCCCCAGCCCACACCGACCGGCACCCCCTACGTGCTGGCACCTATGGCCTTAGCCCATATCTGCCGGCACCTATGGCCTCAGCCCCTACGTGCTGGCACCTATGGCCTCAGCCCATACCTGCCGGCACCTATGGCCTCAGCCCATACCTGCCGGCACCTATGGCCTCAGCACCTACGTGCTGGCACCTATGGCCTCAGCCCATACCTGCTGGCACCTATGGCTTCAGCCCCTACGTGCTGGCACCTATGGCCTCAGCCCATACCTGCCGGCACCTCTGGCCTCAGCCCCTACGTGCTGGCACCTATGGCCTCAGCCCATACCTGCCGGCACCTATGGCCTCAGCCCCTACGTGCTGGCACCTATGGCCTCAGCCCATACCTGCCGGCACCTATGGCCTCAGCCCATACCT
>LQNS02001155.1:18936852-18971346 GCA_001587735.2 Parhyale hawaiensis | reverse complement strand
TATGAAATTTATAGGAGTTGTTAGTAATGGTAAAAGACATAAATGATCAAATTTTGGTGCAGATCGGTTGGTTCGTTTGTATGTTTGACTCATATTTGTCATAACGTTTGTTAACAGTGTAACTCAAAAAGTTAAGTGCTGATTAAGGGCCTAGGGCTGATTCCAGTGTAACTCAAAAAGTTAAGGGCTGATTAAGGGCCTAGGGCTGATTCTTTGCCCCAGCGTGGAGGAGGGGGAGTTATTAGGAAACCAATTACGGTTGAGATGTCAAAAACCTTGGTCAAGAAAAGCAATTTTCTCAAGTTTTAGCAAGCTCACTGGAAATTATTTATTTTGAGAAAAGTGTCTTTCATATTTCAATTCATAGGAGGTAACAACAACTACTGTCTGCAGTTTGGGACAGCAAAAGCTAAGGAAATTGGCTCATCTCCATCACATTGTGCCAATCGAGGATAGCCAAATAGTTAACCTGTTATCATTAATATCCTCAGAGGGTTCAATTTGCAGCCATCTACAGCATGATTGGTAGCTATACTATTATTGCTCGAAACCTAAGCCAAAGTGGCGAATTGAGGAATTATTGGGATATGAGATACAGAGAAGTTAGGGTAAGCACACTATATAAATTATTATGTAGAGTAGGATAAGCCTCCATTTCCACTATAAAGGCAATCTTACAGAAAAGGGCAATGTAGTAGGTATGTTGATAGAAACGTGGAACCTATGCTCGAGGCTGTTCCCACACAGGATGGGCGCGCATGGGAACAGCGGATTGGAAAATTAGAGTATGAACATAATACAGTATGTCCAGCAAGAGTATGAAAAGTGGAAGGAAACAAGTGGGCATACAGGAAAGTGCCCTTCGAACTAAACTTTGGTATCTCATTAGAAGTGGATCATTCCAACCACCTGTGTGTGTCTCAGTCCTCTCCCTCTCTTAGAATAGCTAGTTGCTGCATTGGATTTAAGAAGCCTTGAAGTACTAAAATGACTAATATTATCACTTGCGTTCTCAAAATACTCATGTGTTTTGAAAATAATAGCTAATTAATATTCAACAAAATAATTGCACTCATTTGTAAGAATCCATTCTGTTTGTGCATAATTTTTGAAAAAGTAGTTAGCCCTATCAGTAGAGTATGTATTGGTATTTTTAGGCATTAATGTAACCCCAAATGCGAGGAAGACAAAACTTTTGCTATTCGCTCAAGACTGGCAATTGATCTACCGGTTGTTTATTTTAATAACATAGCGTTAGAGTGGGTCAAATCATTCAAGTATTTAGGGGTGATAATCGATGATAAACTGACATTTGCAAATCATATCGAAGAGTTAAGTCTGAAGCTAAGTAACGCCAAAGGAGCAATTTATTTAGTTGCCAAACACTTATGCAGGGACTCACTACTATCACTTTATTATTCCTTAATGTACTTGCATATAAACTACACCATTATTATTTGGGGAGGTGCAACTTCTAATCACACTACAAAAATTAAAACCCTAATGAATGAAACGTTACGTATGATATTGAATGCCAGGAAAGATGCCAACAATATACCTTTGATGCCTACCAATGCTATGTACTGTAGATTAAAAGTTCTAAAATATGAAGCTTTATATAGGCTAGCTATTTTTTGCTAAAATTTACTAGAACTGCTATTGCCACAGTCTCGAATGTATAGGCTATGAAAATCATTTTCTACCCTTGATGCCAAACGGACACTACGAAACGAGAAATGACCGGTTCAATTTGCCGACAGTTAGATTAGAGGTTGAGAAACGTTCTACTATTTTTAGAGCAGTGTCAATTTTTAATAAAGTTCCAGAACAACTCATTTTACCCATGTCGGATGATATTTTTAGATTTAGGTTTGAGGAATTTTGTATCGCCAGATACATCGTATAGAATATGTTATCTGCCCAATAAGTTTACTGCTTCCTTTGATGGGCGTGTTCTCTCTACTGCTTCTGTATAATGTATGATTTTTAGCCTCTGACATAATGTATGAGAGAGCAATAAAGGTGATGAATGTGATCAGAATTGGTGTCGGGTAATTGCTAGAGTTATGGTACATTTCTACTTTTCTCAACTCCCCTTCAAAGCCTCTGACTCCGGCCGACTCCACAACCCTGTTTGGTGACACATTCAGCATGACAACAATGGTCTCCAGTAGTCCCTGATCATGGAGTATGGCCTTGGGGCCTCAGCATAGAGTACAGTATGGTCTTTGTGCCTGGGCATAGAGTACAGTACAGTATGGTCTTGGTGCCTGGGCATAGAGTACAGTACAGTATGATCTTGGTGCCTGGCCATAGAGTACAGTACGGCCTTGGTGCATGGTCATAGAGTACAGTATGGTCTTGGTGCCTGGTCATAGAGTACAGTACGGCCTTGGTGCCTGGTCNAGTACAGTACAGTATGGTCTTGGTGCCTGGTCATAGAGTACAGTACAGTACGGCCTTGGTGCCTGGTCATAGAGTACAGTATGGCTTTGGTGCCTGGTCATAGAGTACAGTATGGCTTTGGTGCCTGGTCATAGAGTACAGTATGGCTTTGGTGCCTGGTCATAGAGTACAGTACAGTATGGCCTTGGTGCCTGGTCATAGCGTACAGTACAGTACGGCCTTGGTGCCTGGTCATAGAGTACAGTACGGCCTTGGTGCCTGGTCATAGAGTACAGTACGGCCTTGGTGCCTGGTCATAGAGTACAGTACGGCCTTGGTGCCTGGTCATAGAGTACAGTACGGCCTTGGTGCCTGGTCATAGAGCACAGTACAGTATGGTCTTGGTGCCTGGTCATAGAGTACAGTACGGCCTTGGTGCCTGGTCATAGAGTACAGTACGGCCTTGGTGCCTGGTCATAGAGTACAGTACGGCCTTGGTGGCTGGGTGTAGAGTACAGTACGGCCTTAAGGCCTGGGTGTAGAGTACAGTACAGTACGGCCTTGGTGCCTTGTCATAGAGTACAGTACGGCCTTGGTGCCTGGTCACAGAGTACAGTACGGCCTTGGTGCCTGGTCACAGAGTACAGTACGGCCTTGGTGCCTGGTCACAGAGTATGGTGGCCTTGGTGCCTGGGCCTAGAGCATGGCCTTGGTGCCTGGGCATAGAGTATGTCAGATGCAAGGAGGTATGTTATTGTTGCATCTGTAAATCATTGGCTCCCCTCAAAGGTCGCAGGGTAGGCTATTAGTTTAGGTTAGTTGGGGTCGTCTATCCTATGTTATGGAGAGCAGCGGCCCCAGCGGGTTCTCTAGGTTACCTTAGCCATTAGCGAGGCCTTTGGGAGGTCTGTCTTTTTGTGCCCACGTTGCTTTCTTTAGAAAAAGGTTCTGCTCTCTTTCATACTGCAGAATCGAGTTAATAAAAAATAATGTAGAAAAAATGGATATGCTAAAACTGCAATAATTTACCTATTTGACTGTGCATACCTTTTTTATTGTTATATTGTATCAAATATCAACTTCTTTTTCAATGTGGTTGAAACATTAGAAATTGTTCACTGCAAATGTTTAGCTTGACTGCTGAGATCTATCCATACAGATTAAAAAAAATTAGGAATTAGCTGACTTAATCAGCTTGATGGGTACTATTAGAACTGCTCTCCCGAGTTGTACAGGCCTCTGCCAAAAAGCACAATGCTGAAAGGATAATTAACACACAAACTGACAGATCAACTCCATAGCTCATTGATCTTTTTCTCGTGACATTCCTAACAGTTCCTCTAAATTTCATGAAGATCCACACAAACTATTGTGACAACATAGCTACTTTGGCGAAAGTGATTACATATAAACCAATGTACAATTTCAATAAACAATGATTTACTGACAAATATTTGCCTACGATCTTACAGACAACCATTAAGGCCCAATGCCTATTCTTTGAATCATGTTTTTGCAAATATAAGTTGCAGTCAAGTTCAAAATTTTCAACCTAAAATATCAACCGTGAAATCTAAATTATTGTCATAGAACTGTCGTTTATATTCTTTTGTAGTTAGTAGAAGATTGATGTATGACCTCTCAAACCAGAAGATTAAATTTGAATGTCATCCCAGTCCTTGCAAGACACCATACAGCTATTGCTACATTGGGATTGCAGAGTCAGAGTTGGCTGTGTCTGGTATTTTGGGGCAGGAGTCTCAATTGAAGTTGGATAACTGGCCAGACTCTGGAGTTGGAGAAAATGGACGTATTTTGTGAAGAAAGTGTTTGAGTTGGATGGTTTTCCTGTATAAGAAATTGGAATTGACAGGCTTACTTCTTAGGCTATTGGTCCAAATTTTCATTGTAGTTTTAATTTTGGTAGGTAAGCAAACAGGAGCAAAACCTTTGAATTGGCTGTTCTCTTAACTTCCAGAGAAAGAAACATCACTTTCGTTTTTGAAAATAATACCTATTGTTGCTACTTGCTAGTAGATATGTAGGCTACCTACTGTACTTGAAAATACTGTCGGTATTTTAGGACTAATTTCAGGCTGTGAAGCACCCCTCATGCAGCGACGATGTGTGTCATGTGGCTGGAGTTTGAGCAGAAAATCACCAATAGGCCTATCTAGCATATTTCCCTTTATGCATCCAACAGATCCCAGGGCCCGGTGGCATCCCCATAGCCAAGACGAAGCAGGCTCCCCTCACCAGGAATTTCACTGCTGACCAAGGTATGGAGAATTTTTATCGTGATAGAAAGTTGAGCTACAGGTGCTGTGTTCGCTGCTGTCACTCACTGTACCCCGTCAGCCGTGTTGGTGATGCTGCCCCACACACGTACTATACTGTAGCTGATGAGATATTCCCTGTGAAACCATTCGCTCAGTGGTTAGAGGTGTTTCCTTCTTGGCCGCCTTGGAGCCAGACTTTATTCCCAGGCAGGGAAGAAAATTTTGGTGCCCGACGATGCTGCATCATGTAGTTCTGTCACTCATAGGCTTATGGTGCTGTCTAAACTTTAAACTACTATCCCTTTTTACCTCTACAATTAGTATTCAGAACATAACATAGCTATATCATTTAGAAAAAAATCATGTTGTGTAGAATAGCAAACTTGGCCTACTTAATTTATTGAGGCGGGCAGAATGAGCATAGCTACAGTATGTCCGAGTGTTTATATGCACAAACCTGTCATTCCTTTCTTCTCCAGTTCTCCAACCTTTGCGCTTAGGGCTCGCATCATTTCATAGAAGGTTATCCTCATAACCCTTTATGGAGTGGCCTATGCCACAAGCCCATAGGGTATAGCTAAAGGTACTTAAATTCAAAATTTTAATCCAACCTTACCTGCAGTGGCGCACTCCAAATTTCAATTTCATTGCTAGTCTATGCTACCTTAATGGAGCCCCAACCAACATACCTGTTTGGGATACAATAAAATCGTATCTTTAGCCATTGTTCTAAAAGGTTCAATACATGGCAAGGTTGAACGAGCTGGGAGCGAAACTGGAGAGCATTGTAGCAGAAAAATATTGTGCCCCAGCACAAGCCACGTCACAAAATGAGACTAAGTTCAAAGTATTACGTTTTACGGTTGCCTGAAGAGACAAAACTCAAAACAGGAGAAGCACCCGAGTCTTTTTTTTCTCGCCCTGCTTGGGGTCCGCAATTTCTTTCAACTTTGGTTTACTATTGGTGCGTTGAATTTAAAATTAAATGCTGAAAATTGGTAAAAGAAAGTGAAAAGTAATTTATAAAACCAATATATAGCCCTGTTTCATAAAAAAATCAAAATAGGCTAATAAACGCTACATGACTATATTTATTTTATGTTTATATATTTGTTTCTTTCTTGTCACGCTCTGTTTGAAAATGGATACGCGAAAAATAGGCCCCTGTTGGAGCTTGTGGCGTAAGATCGCGGTGTTATCTAAACCAATATTCAAAACTTAGATCAGGTTACAGATGATGGCCAAAGTAAGGGATCCTCAATATTGACTGCACATTTCGCTCTGTCAAATTTGAAATCCAAGCAGCTTCTTTTAGCACTCTTATGGATCCTGATCTTACTTTCTTCCCTAATCAAAAACATCATTTGCTCTATGTGTAAGCCCCGCAGAGGTATATTCTGGCGAGCCCTATCTCAGTAACAAACTCAAATTATGTAGGGGCTGTCCCGAGTGCCTCTTGCTGCTTGTTGCTGCTGGCCGTGTGAGTCTCCCACCTGCTCCCGTGTTGGTCCCACGGAAGGAACCCTCGATACGGGTGTTTCGTTCTGGTGTCGTCTTCTCTTTTCGTTTTTCGTCTCCCGGCTCTGTGTATCGTGGCTGAGCAAATACATTTAGCCGTGCCGCACTCGGCCAAAATTGAGAAAGCATAGAATTCAATTAGCGAGTTCACTTTCAAGTTGGAACTCTCCGGCAGAAATGTCGAGGAAAACTGCGTATCACTGCTAGCATAGCGCCTTCGTGACCCGCTGCTGCGGTGGTTAAAAACTAGGGCTTTAATAATAATTTGAGTTGATGATTCGCAAATGTATCGAGTAAATGATCAAAGCAAAGACTGAGATAATTTTCAAGGTACAGTAAAACTACTTGGAGAAGTAAAAAAAACACGAGAATTTCATGCAGTCCAATTTTCTGGCTTGCTTTGTGCCCTTGACAGTACAGTTCTTCGGCTGAGCGAAAGAAAAATGGATCAACTGCAGTTGCATCATTGCATGTCAAGGACACGTGGCTGAAGTTTCGCTATATGCAATGATGCTTTACTGCTTCTTACTGATCTGTTTCGTTTGCATGTTACCTAAGAGAAGGAAGGATTGTTGTGCTCAGCGGACTTGACGCGGACAGAGCTCAGCACTTGATGATAATGTTGAGTTGGCAGTTGCAGATCAGCCTTCAGAAGCATATAAGTGAAACATGATGAGTAAAGTGTTATTAGAGATTTCGCGCCGTCATTTTCGCCAATATGTGTGGGCTCGTACAAAAATAGCATAGAAATATCGGATACCCAAGAGTTGTTGTATCTCTAATTTGTTGATTTTTGAACTTTTGCTAGTGCTACATGGTTCAGTAATATAGCTACACTGTTACATTCGACTATCTGAAATACCCACAACACCTCGCGAAGTGATAACTTCTGCCTCTATAGCTGCTGCCGGCAACTCTCGGCTATATCCCTTGATTAAAATGGGCACCCATGGACTTGCTCGAACACGTGGTCGACCATCCCAAAAGTGGAAAAAGCTATTTTAAAATATCAATCAGTGTCAACTCATAGCTACTGTGGGCAACATTAGAAGCTGGAAGGAATTTCAATCGAGTTATGAACCGATAAGTAAATGGAAGACCAGGGAAGATTGATGGAAAGTCGTCAGTGTGCTTTGCTCGCAAACTTGATAAAAAGAATCCTAAAACGTCTGGAAATTTCCAAAGATGTCAACGAAGCTCGAACTGAAGTCAATAAAGGCAAAATTATTATGACATCGCTGAATGGCGCTGCTATGCGGTCTAAATCACCTGCTAGAGTTCCGTTACTGATGCCCAAACAAGCTTAAAGTCTTGTCAGATGAGATAAAACTTGCATTCTCTCACCACAACATACACCCTTTGGATTAAAAAGCACCAACCCACGACTCTCCAAATACCATTACCAACTGCTAAAATTTTGAGGTGGCGGCACTATATTTATTTTTCACCTGTCGCTGCTGGAATATAGAAGTTATCAAAGAGAGCACGCATGGCAGCAGATGTCGCGACGTAGCTACATAATAGAAAAAATTCCGAAATCTGTTACAACCTGGGGGGGGGGGTTCTCTTCCCACATGATAATAATAATGTGAAGCATGCTGCCAAGACAGTACGGAAAGGGATTGACGGCAACAAAACCTCCTCTCAATCCAATCTAGAATTGATGGGAAGGTTTAAAAATGGAAATCCGTACAACTTGTCAAGGAATCCGCAGGATCGTTAACCGGAGTTATTCTGCATTGAAGAATGGGCCGAGGATTTAGTTAAGCCGAATGGAAACGCCTTGTTGCACCACTACACAAAATAGGCCCATGTAGCCAATACCTTCGCTTGTTACTATATAGCTATTTTTACATCGTGCTTCTTAACAAGCTATATCTACGCATGTTAGTTATCTCCACCAGCACACGTACGTAATTGCTGCTATATTCTATGGGGAAATTCAGGCATTGAGAAACTTATTCACGAGTTGTTAAGTTAGTATCTACATTGAAACGCTCATGATCGTAACTACACTCCTTTAGTATTTTTAAGTTATTCTATTTAGGATAAATTTATATTTAATTGGACGGTAAAGGATTAATATTAACCCCTTATAAGGTTTTTTTCAGATAGCTAGGTATATCAATTTGACACGAATAACCTGAGATGTCAATTTGGCACGAATAACAGAAGATATCAATTTGGGACGAATATCTTAAGATAACTATTTGGCACGAATAATCCACTAACGCTAAACAACTCTGGACGGGTGTACTCGGGTTAAGCCGTGAACGGATTAAAGCATGAGACTGTGGCACCTCCCGTACTGCCTGCCCCACTCAAGGATACGCGGGCATTGAGAGGGCCGTATACTGCGCAGCATATGGCTCTGCTGCAGCTGCTGCCTGCACTCACCGCTAGTGTCTCCGGCATATCGACCAGCGTTGTGAAATAGTGGTACAGTGCTACCTTATTACACTTTAGCTATTTCTTTGGACGTCACTCGACTAGTGAAGAGTTTGATAAAGGAGCAAATATTGCAGCGTGCCCTGGAGTCTGTGTTGATAGCACAGGCGAAGGTTTTCCGGTACGTGGAGTTCGATGATTTGCTCTCGAGGAACCGCGGAAAAAATATTTTATTTAAAAGATATTTCGTTAAGGAGTCGGAGGGTTATGGCTATGAGCCAGGGTTGGGCGTGCAACCGTCCGATTTCGTAACCCTGATTGTCGGGCAAAGGCTAATGATTTCAAAGCAAGCAACTGACAGATGCATATAGTGGAATCTCTAGCACCTGAACACATAGTATGTGCAGTTCTTGTCTCTAGGGTACGGTAGTGTGAACTAGCAGTAGTCTGTTCAAGCGCGCTCTCACAGCTGGTGGCTAAGGCCAAGTATTATAAACCGCCTGAATTCGATGGCTGCGTCGACCAACAGAAATTAGTCTTAATGAGACGGAGGCGTAGGTACCTTTTCACATTCCTCAGTTTTACTCTTGTAACTGTTGGCTCTTTGAGAGACTATCTAGCAACACCGAGCTAACTATGGAGCGAATGTAATTAAGGCAGATTGTGAATGTAAAACTCTCAAAAGAGGAGCTAAATGCAAGGCAAATGAACCATTCGTCACCACTGGTGACTACGAGGTTTCCAGAGCAACACAACGTCTCATCGCTTTTGCGCCGAATTTTATGAAGAACACGGACAGTGCTACTTGAGTCATAAGACTGAACTCCGTCTGAGTTAGCTAGGTATATTTACAACGTTTGTTGATGACAAACAGCGAGAGCATACAACGTCGTGTGTGGTGCTCATGATGCTGTGCGTACAGGCGCGTCGTTTAAATGGCCCTTGCCGCCCTCTGTCTCGACTACCTGCGGCCAGCACGGGATTTGTCCCGGCGTCTGTTGCGCTGCGCCTCGACCGTCCATCCGTCGACTAGGAGCTGTTCAGTGAGGCAGGTCCTCCATATTCTACGTACGTTTATTGTGGGCTGAGAATGTGCGCAACCTCTCATATCCTATGTACCTTGTACACCTTTCCGTCATTGTTTCTTAACACCGTAAAATCCTGCGAAGTATCACACACTTCGATTGAAGAATAAAAAGCCGTGAATGAGATTGGCCCTGTGTAGTGCAGTATCACAAGCTGTACGTATATCTAACTAGAGCACTCTGAGAGCGCATACCTCCGCCAAGTGAGCCAACGGTAGCAAAAATTCAAATTGGCTCTGATACCGTAATTTTCTTTGCATAAACTCTAAAATCTAGTCATTTGTGCCTTTTTTATAATAATAACAGCTTGTTCAATTTTTTTGAAGATCCGTTCTTGACTTTTTGAGTTATACTGTTAACAAACATGACAAATATGAGTCAAACATACAAACGAACTAACCGATCTGCACCAAAATTTGATCATTTATGTCTTTTATCATTACTAACAACTCCTATGAATTTCATAAAGATCCATTCATTATTTTTTGAGTTATTGTGCTAACAAGCATAAAATTAAAAACAGTGACAAACGAACTAACGGACCATCACCAAAATTTGGTCATCTACTCTTTGTTATATATTTAACAACTCATGTTGATTTCATCAAAATCCATCCATAACTTTTTGAGTTATGGCATCGAGAAAAATGGCGCAGACAAACAAACAAATAAACGGATGGACATATCTTCACTCCAAAAGTTAATCATCTGTTCCTCCTAACATACCTAACAATCCCTGTAAATTTCATTCAAATCGGTTCATAACTTTTTGAGTTATCTTGGTGACAGACAAACAGATAGACAAACACGACGAAAAACATAACCTCCTTGGCGGAGGTAATTATAATTTTGCACCAAACCAGACAGAGATAGTGCTAACTAAGTAGCTGTAGTAGGTATCATAATTAGATTAGATAGGTGGCAGTAGACGGACCACCAGACCCGTACCCAGACAGCAGCCGAGACTTGCGCCCCGGCTGTCTATGAGCTACTGCCGTTATGTCAATATGACATAGATGACTAAGGGAAGAGTAAAAACAAAAGGGAAAGAATCTCAGCCAGAATCGTTATTGCCTGTGTTAGAACTTTGTGCCCTCTTAACGCAGGTGTGTAGTTCATATCTCCAGCTGAACACACCACCGGACCATGCTGATGTGCCGATGTGTGCTATCAAGGTGCATCATGTGCAGCCATGTGAGCACCATGACTTGCATGCCTCATTGTGTTGTCGTCAGCTGCTTCACTGCAACTCCGGATGATATTTTTTTGTAAAGATCTACCTTTTGTTATTGGACTTTCTGTACTCACACCAAGGCCCCTCACTTTGCTTGGTATTCCATGAGCGTCACTGTCCCTTTTGATCACAGTCAGTTCAGTGGATATTAGGTTATCAAATAGTAATGATAATTTTGCACTTTACGAAATACTGGTACCTACCTAGGTACCTATATTAATTGGGAGAGCAATAGTGTTAGCAATAATATTAACTTGTTGAAGTGCAAAGAAAGTAATGAACTAATTCTATTTTATTGTTGATGACTGAACTGCTGTGTGTGTCGGCTTCCATTGGGATGCTAACTGCGCTCCCGCATACAGTTTAGAAGTTCTGAACGAACGTCCCTCACGTCATGCGACCACTCCATGTCTGTGGCAGTAGGTACGTGCGTGTGTGCGTCTCGTCTAACGGTACTCCTGCGTCCTTGAGAGAACCTCTCTTTGACGTGGCATCTCGGGCTTGCCCCCCCTGCATGGGTGGGGCCGGCGCGGTGTGTTCTTGGGAAGGACCTAGTGCTTAGCTCTTTCTCGCCTCGCACTTTGCTCTTGTAAGAGTATCGTTTGATGTCCTGTAAAATTTCAAAACTTTCCCAGCCAACATCCACCCCCCCCCCGTTTCCTGCAAGGTACTTGCCTAACCAAGACCTCATCTCATAGTTATAACCTATCATTGACTAGATGAATGTTGTGGCCGCCACTTATCTGTGGCTAAATGTCCCTCCATTTCTGCACAAAATCTTCAAAGAATAGAACAGTCAGACCCTGACCGGTATTATTGGTAAAATGATTTTCAAAAAGTTTGCTTCCAGACTAAGTCACGCGTGTCGTGCTATATAATTCTCCCACTCTCGACGAGGTCCGATTTTCTAGGGAAAATCGCATGTTTTTATTTTCTCTTGACTAGTAGGATTGCATAATCGGAAGGATCCAGCCCAACTCCGACTCTTGTCCCTCCTCCCCCCCCCCCAAATGTCTGACCCGACGGACTCCGATTCTGCGACCATGTTGGCAAGTAGTGCACGGATACCTTATCACGTGTTATGTCAGATATAGCTGGCTTCTTAACTCCAACATGTAGGACTACATGCGTAGTGTGTTACATTGTCCGTCGTACCATGACAAGGAGTAGATCCAAGCGACCAAGTTGGGGCCAATTATATTGGACAACACCTTATGATCGCTACACATGTGAAAAGAGCACCTACCTATATCAGCGGGAAGACTGCATGGTTTGGGTGAAGCCATGATGTTCACAGCAACCTCGGCGTCAGCAAACAAAGAGGTACCAATTCTTTCTATCTTTGCGGTATGAATTTTTCAGAATTGGGAAGACATTGACTCATGCGGATGTCACACTCTTAAGTTAGGTAATGAAGTTCTGGCAAGCTATAGAATAGGGTCTCCTGGTTATTTAGGAGGCGTTATGTAGGAAAGATACCATATTTCTTACTCGGCTATGTAGGTACGCAACGAATGCAAAAACCGTTGAACTAGTTGAACTAGCTACTGGGGACGCTATCAGAGATTTTAGATAGGGAACCGAGCTACTGCATGGGGACGCTATCAGAGATTTTAGATAGGGAACCGAGCTACTGCATGGGGACGCTATCAGAGATTTCAGATAGGGAACCGAGCTACTGGATGGGGACGCTGTCAAGTTGTTCAGTTAGTTTCTCACTCCGACTCCTGGGTTCAGCCAGTTTCCGACTCCGACTCCTGGGTTCAGCCAGTTTCTGACTCCGACTCCTGGGTTCAGCCGCAGTCCGATTCTTTGGGCTTCTTGAATGCCCGTCTCCATTTCTGCAACCCTTCTGTGTACCCCAGAAATTACTTCACATTTCAGTGCGATGGAATGAAGACATTATAGCATTGGTTAGCAAAGCCCTATGCACCTAGTGTCGTGAACATCGCCAAAATGGTCGTTCCTCTCGAAAGACTTTCCTGACAAACTACGGAAAGCATTAGGAAATAGGAGGGCAATGCTTGTCATCTTACTTCATACTACCTATATACGCGAAATTTAATAGCGGCAGAATAGTATACTAGTATTGTCTGCCCGGTGGAATTTGAGGCATTTGATGAGTGCATATGCGCCCCCGTGTTGCGCAGCCCTTTATTGTGCCTGATCGACACTACAAATTGCAATATTCACTTTAGCATAAGAATATTTTATACTCATTGCTAAGTATGTAGTGGGTCTGGTGCCCACGTTATATATATATATTCTTTTGACTTGAGTGCCCTCTCTTTGGAATACGTACGCAATTCGTACATTATACGAAAACTGGGTTTCAGGTTGAAAGGACAGGTCACAGCGTTAGCTGCTGCTTCCATGCAACTGTACTTTTGAGTTTGGAGGGGCAGTTCCTTAAGTCTTTACTGAAACGCTGGCAGCGTCTGCCTTGCTTTTGTGCTCTTGTTGGATACATTGGAACCCCGGTTTACGGTATTAATTCGTACCTGGAGGAGCACCACTTACCGAAGATACCGGAAACCGCGCCATATTTTCTCCAATATATTAGGGTTGCCATATATGCCCGTTGCTTAATCGAGAGTGCCTCATATGTCTGCTGCTTAGTACAGGATGCTTCAATACTGTTATTTCTGGCTACTTCGGGTCTTATTTACGTAATTGCTTATTTAATGTGTTGTTTTGGCGACTACCGTAAGCCGGGAAAATACCGCAAGCCGGTACTTTATCTTAACAAAATTTTAGACCGTAAACCGAAAATACCGCAGACCAGGACACCCACAAACCGAGGTTCCACTGCATTTTTTTTTCTCCAGGTTCTGCACATGTGGTTTTTGATGCCCGAAACTACGCCGAAAACTTATCTTGGTGTCTGACCCACATCCTTCAAGATTTGTTAACAGAAACATTTAGGAAATTGAGCGAACGTGAGTTGCGTCACGACACACTTGCTAGACTGGCATGCCGCTGTCATGTCCATCTTGTGTTTCTGTGGTCGCTGCTTCTTCTGAAGACGAGTGGCTTTCCTTCCAAGAAGAATTTCGTAAAATTACGGAAAAACAGAAGGGTTAATTGTTGGCTCAATGAATCTTCTGTTTCTGTATTTTGAGGTAAAGGACACACCAGGATAATGACACAGTGGCTTGGAACTAGCATGGATACCGTAAAGCAGCGGTACCATGGATACCGTAAAGCAGCGGTACCATGGATACCGTAAAGCAGCGGTACCATGGATACCGTAAAGCAGCGGTACCATGGATACCGTAAAGCAGCGGTACCGTGGATTCCGTAAAGCAGCGGTACCATGGATACCGTAAAGCAGCGGTACCATGGATGCCGTAGAGCAGCGGAAATAGTACCGTGAGAGAGCAGACCCCACTGTGCGTTGCACTGCCCCTTCTTGAGTGTCGTGAAGGAACAAGAGACAGCGCGTGCACAACTGCGCAACACTGGCCAAGAGATACGCTACGGCACCAGTAGCAAGGCGACAGTGACGTCAGAGCGCACCTCGCCGAGCTGGTTTGCTACTACGCTTTTTTCCTGTGGCCCTGTTACAGTTGGATAATTTGAGGCAGTCCAGCCTCACTCGTTCTTGCTGCTTTTTTCTTTATGTGCAGCTAGTTGTTCAATTCGACTCGTACGCGTCCGTCGGTAACAGTTATAATGCAGGTATGGGCTGATAAGTTATTTCTTCGTCAATAAATCAATACCATAATCTAATATATTATTATTTATGATTCTGTTCTATACTCAAGCTAGTTTTCCCTCTGCTGGACGCGGAGTGAGGCTCAAACTCCCAGTGTATTAACCCTTCGCCTCCTGAATTTCAGATAACATTTTGTTTCACTTTTTTTTGTTAAATTTATGAAAAATAGGTTAGTGAAACACATATTTGAGAAAAAAATTAGTTTTACTTGCAAAAAACAGTATTTTTTTGCATCGGCTACTACAGATGCAGTCAGTGTCTTGGGTAATTTACATGATGCATAGCTTTTGTATAGGGAAAAATAGAGAGTGGCATCTGATGATGCCGTCAGGAGGCAAAGGGTTAAATAGTATAAAGTTCATTGCAATATGCAGTAGGTAAATTTTCACCTCAAGTACCGTAGGTATGTCCCGTGGCAAATGTAACAAGTCGGACAAATAAGCATACATTCTTGGCCCGTGGAGCAGTAGAGCTAGCCACGCCCAGAGAGGGAGGGATATACACATATACCGTATGAGGGATATACACATACCGTATTCGCTTTGCATGCCTGTGAAGTTGAAAGCGAATACTGTTGAAAGCAGCAGTGCATTCAAGGCAGATGAGTACGAATGGTAAGAGCAATGCGTTTGCATGTAGTCAGGTTGACACCTATAGAGGCGCGATAGCTCGGAAATGTTTAGCAGCAACTGCAGTGTCGATGACGGGGTGGCGACCAGTCCGAAAGACATCTTTCAGTACTGATGAAATTTGTAGGTGACAGATACAGATAAAAAAAATCTACTTGAGGCTAACCATAAAAAAAAATGAGACGTCCCAGGGATGTTTATTTTCCGTATTTTTGGAAGTGGTGCCCTGGGAATAACATATACTGACTGCTTGCCTCTGCCATCGTGCCGGCGAATAGTTCGTTTTACAAAGGCCTATGACAAGAAAGGTCGTGAAATTGTGCCGTTCTTTGACCTTGCATCCTGGAAAATCAATGTCCACGTACAAGTCGTACATATCTGGAAAAAGGTCAGGTCTTAGCATACATACAGAACTTTGAAATAATCTAGTACCGTCACAGAAAATTAGAATATCCTAAAAAATGCCGGAAACTTGGAGAAAAATCCTGAAATCTGCGAGTATATGGAAGCGAAAACCCACCGGCCGACTGCCTATACTATATCCACTGTTCTGTCGTAGGCTCTTCTGGTATATTACTTAAGAAGTAATATAAGATTTGAATGTTCGTGCACGAACATTCCATCATCTGCTCCATAGTTTGGAACATTTGGTTTGTAACAACGAAAAAAAAAAAAACGCTTCAGCGCTGGCTGAGTAGCACAAGAACGAGAGAAATGGGTTGATCCTCTCTGACTGTTAGGGCGCACCCATCCGGCGCGAAACTCGAGTGTTTCTGTCAGCGAGGGTTAGAGAAAAATTGGCATGGGAGCGCGAACACTGATCGAGTGCAGCGTGTTCTGATGACATGTTTAATTTGGTTGGGGTAAGTGGCAGTCAAGTGTTGCTGACATTACTTGAGCAGGGACTCAGGGAGGACAGATCTTTTCTTAGCTCCCTACTAGGGGAGGCACAGTCATGATTTGGTGAGCCGTTTCAGTTCATTAGGCTGTTTTGATTGCAATAGAAGTAAATAGTCTTATAGATCGGAACTGTTTTTTTTATAAGCGCTCTGCATAGAAGATTTCATGATGACACTTGAGCTCGCTGTTGTACCGGTAGTTGTTGTTTGGCGCCGTGACTCCTGTTGTTTGATGCAGCAAGGACGTAGGGACGTTTTCATGCTAGCTCCACAGCTGCTTGTTTCACTAGCTTCAGTTATTCGGCTTGCATTTACTATAAACTCTACCGACCACCAATTCGTAAGTGAAGATTAGAACAGGAATGAACGTTAGTGCCTTGCGGTCGGTCATGAGCCCTGGGGTTATAGCCTATACATGTATGTTCTTCATCACCCGCGAGCGCAGCGAAGAACGGTGATAATGTTTTCGTTGAAGATTTAAGTTTGTATATTTGTTTGTTTGTCTGTCCACCCAGTAAGTGGTCGAAGAAGTTGGAGCAATGTTCATAGTTTTTTTGCTGGGAGTCTGTTTGATTGCCCTCGATGTGACCCATGCCAAATAGAAAACTAGGATTAGCTGGCGATAAAAAATGACAGCAATGCAATTTGCTGCCACCGCGGGTGATGGTCTTACCCCACGAGGCGTTCTTATATCGTACATGTGTTGGAGAAATGGCGCCTCAAGTGTACCCGATGAGGTAAATTTAGCATCAATTTAGGTTACGCCTGTGCTTCCCAGTGTGGTAGTTCCTTCCTTTGCCTACTTCTACTGGCGATCTTGGTTCTGTTTTTTTACCTAACTCCACGCAGGGGCAAAAGATGGGTTATATAGGGATGGGTGAACCCATTTGATGTTATGGAGACTTGTGCCTCCTCTAAACTCCTGTACAAAGCTAGCTTATTTTAGCTCCTTTGAACATAGTTTTTGTACCCACTTTGCATCCTTCGATATTTATGTTCCTATCAATTATATTTTGTTTTGATCTCCTCTTCTTTGTCAACTTGCCGGTTTCATGTTCATTGATCTAGTGTGGCGACGTCACACAATACTTGGGTCCACGTGTCTAAACGTTGGTAGCTGCTAGGCTAAGCGTCCCTTTTCCATCTTCATTTGCAGCACTGCTGCTGTAGCCTAGCCGAGGAGGCTCAAACTAATATAAGCGTAAACACTCATGTTTCCTGGCTTGTTTTTACCTTGTGTGTTGTTTCGTTCTGGAGCTCCCATTTTTTCTCAATCTTTCATATGTTCTCGTCCATTTGAGACCCTACATTTTGCCTAGTGATGTATGTAAAATAACTGACTGATCTCAACATGGATGATAGTGTCATTTCAAAAATTCGCTTGCAAGCATGATGTTTTCAAAAGTGTTAGATACAGGAAAATGATCTCAAATAGCTATATCATATTCCTCGCTAACTAATAAAGCTTAGTCCTTTACAAAGTGTCGATATCAGTATCGATACTTATTAGGTGTCATTCTATCGGTACGGCAACTAAGTGGCATCGGTACACCTCTACTGCAAGCTAAACTGTTGGCTATGGTAAGGTGGCACTCGCAGGATAGCAGTCCTCCGCCGTGTATTACGAGCCTTTATAGGGCATCTGTCTCTGAGAGATGCTACTTGAGGCCTAACGAACTGTGTCTTTTAGTCTCATAATTCTCCTTCGATGGAGTAATCGTTGTATTCCACATTTTTTTTTCTTAAATTGGAGATCAATTTTGGCGCTAAGGCATTGCTTTGAACATGACCAGCCACTAATTTTTATTACTCATTGACTAACTATTAGACCGTCTTCGTCAAGAGCAAGCGTTCAAGATAATGTTCTCGACATACATTTTTACGTTTGCTCCTGCTCGGATTGATATTATCAGTGGCAGCTAAGCTAAATTATGTTGCCTTGGTCACTACCTATGCTAGGGAACTCCACCACGCCGAACCAAAGTATTGTCTGCCGTGGGAACGACGTTGTCGGAAATGCCCGGTATCGTGGACGTGCGGCCATAAGGTGTTAACTAAATCATAATCTGAAGTATTTACATTTCAGCACCCATCGCTCCCAGGCAGAAGCGTGCGCGCAACGTCTTGACGCGAATGGCTGAAACTGAGGGACCTCTACAGGTGCTTCTCGCTGCAAAGAATAACAGTTGCCCCGTAAAGGTGAGGAGCTTTACCGTTACTCTCTTTTTTTTATGTCATTTCGCCCTTTGTCTTCGTCTTCTCCTGTGCTTGTGAGGTGCACGGCTGCGCAATGACGTTCCAAGGACATTTTCGGGTTCTTGCTAAAGGTGGAGGCAATGGGCCCTAGCTAAGTCCAGCGTTCGAATGCGTGAAGTGCTGCGTGCTGGATTCGTGAGTCCATTAAACATGCGAGCACAGCTGTTTGCACACTATTTTCTCATTACGAGTGAACTTAATTCCTAATATGATTTTTTGTCGGGAATGTTTTTTGAAAATTTTCATAGCTGCTGCGCTATTGAAAGAACCAGTAATTTTCTCTGTGGTGGAGTGATTTGCAGTTTTTATTGGAGTGAGTACCGAGTTATCTTTCGTACATTCAACGTAATGAAAAATACGTTTTCTATGTCCTCAGCTTGTAGGAGACCGTGACGTGCGTCTCCCAGCACAGGCGTGACTAATTGGTTTACTTGTTCTGTATAAAAAACTTAGCGAGAGACCCCAGTCGGACCGCATGCGCAGAATCTGTTGTAGCTCAGGCACCAGGGATCGGTTGCATTTGACTGCCTCACGTCGCCATTATGGCGGGCTGCAGCGGCCGCGGTCTTGTTTGCTACCTACGCTCAAGTTTTAGAATGGCTTTATTCTCCTGCCACAGAGCGTGAAGCAAAATATCCCGGTGTCGACTAGACTAAACCGCTCTAATGCTCTGTACTGCAATCTACTGCCATATTTCAAGGCGTGCTGGCTCCACGTGTACTGAAGAATTCTGTTCTTAATAATTTGTATGTAGGTTTTCTACATATACCTAGCTCTGTAAAAAGTGATGCAAGTAGAATATGTTTGGAAACAGGATGCTAATGATGGAAGAAAAATTAAAATACAGTAAGTAGCTATACGGACAGCAACTACCTCTCGTGGAACTGTCACCGTTGGAGTTTCTAAAAATTGTAAGATTCTCTACATGTTTGCGTTTGTTTGTATCACACTGTACTTTCGTGCAGTAGACTGTCATGCTCACTGTCACCAGCTGCACACCTGCGCTAGAAGCAAGAGCCTTTAATTGTTTACTCACGCAGGTCTACATTCGCAACGACCGCGGTGTCCGCAGCGTGGTCACGGGGCGGCTCGTGGCCTTTGACAAACACTATAACCTGATCCTGAGGGACGTCGCTGAGGTCTTCGTGGCCAAGCGGCGCTACAAGCGTCACGCCATTGACGGTAAGCTGCTGTGTCGTGCCTTTTGTTTCTGGAGAACAGAGAGTAGGTACTTTGTCCTTCATTCCCTTGTATACTGCATCTATACCTGCTGCAGCAAGCTCTATAATGAGTCTACGGGGATAGTGTCGGGGCTGGAGTTCAGTCTCGAATGAAGGATTTGCATTTGTATATTTAGTTGATGTTCTAACGAAGTTGGTTCGAATCACCCTGAAGGTGTTTCGACTTGCAAAATTTTCGCTGAAGAAAAGATTGAAATGTGGGAGACGTGGCGAGCTGTGTTTGGTCAACGCTCCAACAGATAGCTACGCAAGCCTCTTTCCAATACCGAGTTAGCGCTGAAATAACGAATCATTTTGTATAACTCGTTGTATGTTTCAGCAACGTCTTTAGTCTCTAGGAACCTGTTGCAGGTGCCTATTTTTAAGGATAAAATGTCCAAGTTCCTGAGTCATAGTCGGCCGGGCCTGGAGTGGGAGGAAATAAGCCTATATTATGGAGAAATGGAGTCGGAAATCCTTGGGATGCAAAGAGTCGGAGTCGGGCGACTCCGTAACCGTGCAAAACATGGTTGTCGCTTCCATGCCCGGCTTACGACACCCCGCAGGTGTGCTGTACGCCTCCCGTCTGTAGCTAGTTGTCTTTCAATCTCCTGCTTTAGACTTTACTCAAGTGCTGCTGAGCACACACTGTAAGAGCACAGCACACTGCAGTCTTATGTTGCTCCATTGTTGACGGTTTGCTCGCAGTGATCTTTATTGTGTAGTGGAGTAATGATCTGCCACCAGCTACCGGGAAACTTAACTCGGTAATCCCACTTGTTTAGAACGTGTGAATGGTCGACCGGACGCCTGGGTCCAGTGGTGGGAGATGCACCCTGCGGCAATCCAGACATTTCTATATGAGCATAGATGTAAGAAAATTAATGCTTAGTAAGTTACTATAGTTTATTACGGTTTATTGCGCTTTTTGGGGCCATAGGCTAGGGTTTCGGTAGTTAGGTTCGCCCATCCTATATTTTGAGGAATAGTGGTCCCGGAGGCTCCCTCAGCCTTAGCTGGACTTTCAGGACGTCTCTCCCCTGTGCCCACTTTGCTTTGTTCCATTTCCATACTCCTTTGCTTCCGTTTTCCTGTGTTTTCTTCTTCTTCTTTTCCGTCTTATTGTAGCCACGTGTGTTGATCCTCTGTGGGCACATCCTTGTGCTTGGGCTCCTCATTCGTGAGTGCTTTTTTCTTCATTTTCTGCTAAATTGTTCAACGACTTCCCACAATATTATTCAATACTGTAACTAACTACTTGAAGGGTTAGCTTCTAACGAAGTATCGATTCTTGAGTGCATTTCGTAGTATTGCAAAACACAAATTAAGAAGACAGGCGTCGAGGCTCTCTCACGTTCACAAGACACCGGTCCCCATAGCCTACTAAGGGCGTCGTTTTGTGACTACCTTGCGGATGATTCCATATGATCCGTGCGTTTTTGTGGCCTCTTTTTAACTTGAGTCTGTTGGTGATCTACCGTGACCGGTGTTGAAAATTGATCGCACCGTGATTTCCCTATCGGGCTGATGATGCGTTATCAACGAGTGATTGCAGGCGTTATACAAGCAAAAATTCAAAATTTGAAATGCAAGTTCTTGATGTATTCTGATATTTTAGGATAATGTGAATATTGTCGTCGTGATTGTTTGTAATATTGACTTCCAGAATTTAGTTTCGTAAGTTTTATGTTTGTGCAGTGTTCAAAATGCGTGAAATACTGCTATGTCACTTATGCATTGAATTCAAAATAGTTTAAAATTCTCAATAAAGAAATTAATTAGCCACCAAATTCCGTGTAAATATGATAGACTTTTGTTTTTTGTAGACAAACATGACGTCTTGGGCTCGTTACGAAATCAATGACCGTTCTTGTGCTTTTCAGTGATTCTGATTATGTATGTGGCCACAAAAGGACGCCTTTACTGCAAGTACCCGACCGCCAGGCGGCAACAGTCGACAGTACGCCCTTATCTCAGTTTCGAACCATGTACACGTTCAGCATATTTCGGCTCCACTCCACCCTAGTACTAGCAGGCCTGTCCACTACAGATCCTTCCCTCAGCAGGGTTGCAAAAACTTTTAGTAGTCAGGAGGTTAGCCTAACCGGATAGCCAATGCTACTTTGGTCAGGAACCGTAATCGGTGTCCTTAACTTCTTACCTCCAGGATAGCTAGTCCCTCCCACAGCACCACTGTGGCCGTATGACGTGTCAGTGCCACAGACGTGGCACCTAACAAAACACTATAATGACAACATGTACCGTATGTGTATTTATTATTTATAGCTAGGTACATATGTATATCGTGTCCCCCTTCCCTCCTGTATAGAGTAAGAGAGGCAGGAATTTGGCAGTCGAATTAACTAACGCAAATGTAGATGACATTTTCTCCTCACCTGAAGAAAACCTCAATCGCAGTAGCTATTCTTATTGTCTCCGCCAAGGGGTTATGTTTTCGTCGAATTTGCTTATCTGCTTGTCACCAAGATAACTCACAGAGTTCTTCACGGACGGATCTTTACAGGGATCGTTAGGAGAACAGATGATTAACTTTTGGTGAAGATCCGCGCAACCATTTGTTTGTTTGTCTGCCTCTTTTTTCTCAATATCATAGCTCAAAAAAATTACGGATTGATTTTTATTAAGTTTTCATGAGCTGTTAAGTAGTTATATCACTAAGAGTACCGTAAATGAAGATGACAAAATTTTATCTACAAACATGCTTTTGTTTGTCTCTTTGGTTGATTTTATGTTTGTTAGCAAAATAACTCAGAAAGTTTTGAACGGATCTGTGTGAAATTTACAGGAATTGTTAGAAATGTTAAAAGACATAGCTACATGATAAAATTTTGTTGATGATCCGTTAGTTTGTGTCTGTAATGTTTGTCAGAACTTAGCTCGGAAAGTTGTGAAAATTACAGATTTATAGAAAATTACAGAAGCTGTTAGTACTGCGAAAAGGCATTGATGTCCAGATTTTGGTGCTGATTAGAAGGAAATTAGAGTTTCAGAACCAGTTTGAATTTTTGTTAACGTTGCCTTGCTTGGTAGAGGTATGCACCCTCAGAGTGCTCTAGTTTTTCTTGAAATTTGGCTTCAGGCTTGTCTTGACGACTGAAGTGCTTTCCAAACGTTTCCATGCTACGGTAGTCAATCTTGAGGTGTGTAATAAATTCACGGCTACATGCTGGAACAGTGAAGTGGTGACTGAGATGTCATTGCAATTTCTTAGCCGTTATTTGTGACGGCGGTAGGCTACACTGGGGCCAGCTCGAGCCTTTATCACTTAATTACGTAAGCTGGGAGCAAGTGTGTGGTGACGCTGCTGAGGCTCACGCCTCGGATGCTCATGGTTGGTTAGAGATAGCGGGGATTGTCCCTAGTGTTGTGGCTCTTGTGCGCAGTGGCGTTGGCGCTCTTTGGGCATCGTACTCTTGACCCTTCCTCTGCCCCCCTCCTATTTTTTGCTCGTCCCCAACCTATAAGTAAAGTTACCTTCACTGCATACACCTCACTAGCAAACCCGCTTGCACTGGTCCGTGCTGCAGATAAATCGTCTTTAGGAGAGATGAGTGTACGGCTGCGGCCTACCACAGATTGTTTGCGCTGTGGCATCATTGACGAAAGACTCATACCGTATGACAACATCGCCCCCGAATATTGAGGTTAGTACATCCACGTAGAGTGAGAGAACTGCTGACGCTGCTCTGCCAACCTCCATGATGTTACTCCCTGGCTTCGAATAGAATGCCCGTCTGCCTGACGGTGAACGGTGCAACATCTCGAAATACTAAGCATTATCGCCCCCACTCGTTGGGAACCTAGATTTATCTTTGGAAGAAGAAAATTCAACTGGTGGCATCAAGTACAGTTATGGAATTATCGCCAGCTTATGCCGATCGAAAAGAGGCGGGTGTTTACAAATGTGCGGGAACGCGCTGGGATGCCATGAGATCACCAGCTGAGCAGTGTGCATTGGTCCATCGCGCTACATGCCTTAGCCTACCTGGCGTGGCATTTCGTGTTGTCAATGTTGCTAATTTTCATGTGCCCATAAAGGCTAGTTCCCGCAACAGTCGCATGAACCTGTTCAGACTCAAATGTGAGATGTAACTCACTACCTTCGTGCTGGTCAAATATTACAAGTAAATGATAGTTCGCTAAATACGACTTGAAGTACGTATTGAAAAGACACTACGTTACAAGGTATATAACTAGCGCTATAGCGTTCACTGTAAATATCACTCGGCGCAAGGTGCTAATGGCCCGGTTGGCCGCAAGGTATGGACGGCTGCACCGCAGCCCCTCAATACGTCAGGCAGCGTGCCTAGAATCTCGCCACGAAAGGGGCGCAGCGTGACACGTGTCTCTGAAGAGAACAAAATGGATTGACAACTGAACGCGGTGCCCGCTATGCATGCGCTCTGCAAGATGCCGTTTACTGAAGTCGTTTCCCATTCTGCACGCAGACACGCAAGGGAGGAAGTTGCAGTCATTTGTGTGTCAAGGTCTCACGCTTCTGCTGCTCTTGCTGCAAACTGAGCCAGTCGTGCGTAGTCTGAGATTATTGGGGTGCAAGGGGATGGATGCCGTCCCCAGGGAATTGGACTGAATGGTCGCGCCAATGAGTTATCTTGCCCTCTGGCAAACGTTACTTCTTCTTTGGAGGGCGCCCTGCAATTTGCGTCGCTGGATAAGATAATCCCTGACGATTTGTTAAAGAGCCGAGTCCGATGAAGTGAAGTCTATGAAAACAGACTGTGAACAGTGGCGCCTTACTTAGCTTGTCCATTGCCAGATGGTACATTACGGTCTCTTCTGAGAGACGACAATACTTGCACTGGTGCAGGGCGGTCTTGTATGGGTTAGTGGAGGTCGAGGTGCAGAGGGATCCAATGAGTCGCCATGTAACGAAAGTTTAATGGTATCAAGTCTCCCTTGTGCTGCGCTCTCACTCATCTCACTCTCTGATATATGACAGACCGTAGTGTTGGTCCTGCGTCGGGACATGCCGTTGCTGTCTCTCCTGGGTCGCAGAAGTCGAAATTTAGTGAACGTCGAATTTCCGCGCGCATTTCCGGTATGCCAGTAAAAAGTTATTAGTATTAGTATTTGAGTCGCCTTTTTTGCGCCACTGGGTTCTTTAAAAACTAGCTCAATGATATTTCTGCGCTAGGTCTTGCAGACTAGCACCGCATCAGAATCGTGAGTCATCGTAAATTTCAGTATAAGTCGAATTTTTATTATTTTTGTAATCGCGCCTCACATTGATGTCTTTTTTTTTTTCGTTAGTTAAACATCAATGTTAGTTAAAGCTTCTGCGTCTTATAACTGCTTGCATATTTAGTCCAGAGCTTAATCAACGATTGTTATGCTTCCACACTGCCATCTGATGAAAAAAAGGTTAAGGGCATGTTCGATTGAGGCTTAACTTCTCTGAAACTTTCGACAGAAGCTTTGGATTTGTCGCTCTGACACGTGCTGTGTCAGAGCGATGTAATCGCAGACGCGATTACATTGAGTCTGCTCGTAACTTCATATTGCGTAGCAAGATCGAGTTTCTGAAAGTCTCAAGATTTAACGATAAAGGGTCAACGTCTGAAACTCAATTCAGCAGGTCGAAGCCTGCGCACGTGCCGTTAAGTTTCAAGCAAGCAAGCCTCGAAGGCGTAATTTCGATACCCAATCGAACATGCCGTAGCACCAATACTACCTATTGGTTCGTCTACTGCCGCCTATCTGATCTAATCTAATACTGAGAATGACCGTCGTGTGTTTATATATAAATTTATGTATTTATTTAGTTACTAGACGTCCCGTGACCCTTTGGGTCGTCATCAAGATAGTTTTTGCTTTACGGAAAAGAAGCAGGTTTTATTGAGCTGGTCAATAATATTTCGCCACTAGAGACTTTTGTGACATAATGTAATTGCGGTTAATAACTCCAGTGATTACTTCAGCTAAAGAAGTTATGTTACGGTCTCGAAAAGAATGAAGAGATAGTTGCGCAGAACAAAGCGAATCATTGACTGACTGCTCGAGCAATGGCATCGATTGAAATCGTCTTACCAAAATATATTAATTTTAATTAAAAAGTTGTAAACAACGTTTTCGCCATTCCGCGGGCGGCTGCTATTTTCAAATGTAAGTTCATCACTTTCACTTTAGCTAGCCACGTCTTCGTTAGCAGGATTTTACGACCTCAGTAATGTAAACGCTCAGCATTCTTCAGTTGCATTCAATTAAAAAAAGTTGTTGCTTTAATTTGGGTAGCATTTATTATGCGGGCGCATGACGTGGTGGCGCAAATTGGAGGGCTGGAAATATAACGCAGGCAGTGTACGAAGCTGACGCACCAATAAAATGGTACCACGTGCCGTGATGTTGTGTGTACCCGAACTTGTGTACTTACCTCTGTTTCCAAGGGGCCGTCAAATTCGTGCTACACCTGCTGCTGCCGCCCGGTTGTTCAGTGATTTTTATCTATACGACAGCAGTGCAAATAAATACCTCTGCTCCATTTTAGAACTAGAAGGAGCTCTCACTTTCATGCTTACGGTACTCTACCCTGCCACGGAGCTGGGAGTATTTTGATGCGCTGCATTATACGGTCGCTGTACCTACTTGCTGTCTAGCATGGGTCTCTGTCAATAACTGGGGAACGAAGGTACCGAGTACATAGACTCCAACTGCTGGGGTATCTTACCAATGCCTAGATGTTCGTCTTTCGACAGTTTGAGTCAAAGATGAATTTATATACGGTACAGTACGTCGCCTGTTCACACACATCGCTGGGATGCTGAGGTCGGTGCACACACGCAGTCAGATCTTCGAAAGACGTTGTGGTGAAGATACAATTATAATTTATTCGAAAGTGCAGTAGTTCTGAGCGAAATACTCAGGCGGACCCAATTCCTGCCAGAATATCTTGGCCTAAACGCCCTTTTGTAACTTGTTGCGGGGGATATTGCATCGGGCCGCATATATCGCGCCTGATATATCGGCCAGTAAAAATATTTCTATTGAGCTATGTGGGAAGACTGAGCCTCTATCTGCCCCAGGAATTTATGGGCTTGTTATTTATATTTACAAGCCTTACCACCCGAAGGCTGGAGCAAATATTACTTGTTGTTTGTAATGATCACTTTTCTAGAGAAATTTCTCTGCAACGGTACCTAACTTGCTGCATTGACCGCCCGCACAGAGGTGCTAATAAAACTTCCTCAAATGCAGCAGTGAGTGGTTCAGTGTAACTCACTGTACCTCATTCCTCTCCTCCACTGTTTAGTCCCTTCATGACCTCTATTATGACAGAGGCGCGGTTTGACTGTTGAATCGCAGTGATGAGGTGGATCGGGGCCTGCAGAACTCGCGTACAGGATCGAAACGCCTCAAGCAATTTCTTCCGAGTGGTCAAAGATGGTGACGCTTAAGCCCCACTCTCTTGGAGGCTATTCAACATCAACAACAACCGACTCTTTAACTGCAGTGATCGCTCATTAAGTGGGTACGGTGGTAAAACTGAATAGAACAATCATAATAATAAAAGCTGTAGTTTGGTCGTGATTTGCGACTGTTGCGTAGTTGGAGGATGTATGAAGTCAGGCTCCGTTTCCCGGTTTCTTAGAGGCCATGTATTCCTCGAGTCGGATTTCGACTTTCGGTGCCTTTAACTTATCATTTTGCACGGTTGTCAACTCGGCCAGCTCCTAACCAGCAAAAATGGGCGCCAAGGAAAATTTTCTGGTTTGTAGCGGCATTTTCATCCTGTGGGGCATGAAATTTTGAAACAAAGCGTGAATACAAACATTTCTGCTTCGGATTTCATGAGTCACAGTTGGTTTTGTTGCTCCTACTCTCGGAATCTCTGGGTGTCCGACTACACCCATGACCTCAGAGCTGGTACGCCTATCAGATGATGGATATTCTGTACACTTTCCAATGTGACACTAGAGTCTAGAGGGCTGTGGAGAGCGACAGGAGCCCATCGTGTGACCGGTGCATTCTGCGGCCTGCACAATTGGTTTTATTGCATAAGGGTGGGTTGTGCTTAGCTTTGGAAATACCCTTCGGGTCTCAGGGGCCCGGTCCATAACTTCGTTCAATTTTATTTATCTCGCATATTATCCGCAGACTGATACTATAACTTTTTCCGTATGTAATAAATCACTGGTCAATAAAATGATGAAACGGAGTAATATTGCCAGGCCAGGAAACGGTCGCTGATAAAATTTGTTCAGTAAATTGTCTGGTAGTGGTAGGCTGTAATCTCAATGTCAAGTCTCTCGCTATGCATGCATCACCTATTGACTAAGCTTACTAATCTCCCCATTGTACAGTTAGTAACTCTAAACTGTCCTCGGTGCCAGCCCCCGACCTCCGGCTTAACTTGAATCAATTATATTCCTCCGACAAACTATGATTAAGTTCCGGCAGTCCAATGTAAGATATAAAACCTCGCAACACCTGGGAAATAGCTAAGTGTTGTTGCTTCCTTGCGCACTCGGTTGCTGCCGCTGCGCCGGCGGTTGGCAGGCCGGCACGCACAGTTGGTGGAGGCCACCGGTCGTGACCTCAGATCGAGCGGCCCACTGTCGAGGACACTCATACGCTGAGCTCTACGCCTCACTGAGACCACTGCCCCCCCTTCCCCATCCGCCCCTGCGACCCTCACTAGGTGCTGCACTCTCTCTTCTGCACTACAGTACCTACAGCGTACTTAGGCTGCACTAGCTGTGCTAGCTCGTTAGTTTGCCGACTCTGCACAGCTGCCTGTGTGCTCCTAAAAATCGTCTTGACATACACTGGGAGAGACATCCTCCACAAATAAGAACCCCTCCTCCAGGAGTCGCAAGCTACCAACGGCCAAAGCTTCCGAGGTCATCTTAATTCATCTTCTTCTCACTTCCACTCCAACTACACAATTTGACATCTCCGCATATCAGCGGCTATCAATCATGCTTGCGTGCATTCATGATCCTCTCTTTGACTGAGATCTTCTCCCTTTTTTCTTCTTTCTTTTCTCTCTTTTTTCCCAATCCTCTATATGCTACTAACATAATGGCAATAGCTCATAGAGGGCCGGGGCGTAAGTTCTGGTGCCTCTTTGGGAATGGGCCTGTTGGTTCGTCTACTGCTGCCTGTCTAATCTAATCTTTATTTTGTTGTGCTACTTGTGCTCTCCTGTGAGGTGCATCTTAGCTGCAGCACCGCTAGCTGCTGGTGGTGGCCGAGCTTTGCAACTACAGTAGGCAGCCCTTGCTGCTGCTGCTCCTCGTACTCGACAGCACCTGAGGCAATCTGCAGTATCAAGTCACACCTCAAATATAGTAAAAGAAAGAAATATGCAGTGCAGGTGTCGAATGAATTAGCAGCGATAATGGAAGTGCATCTTGCTGTACCATTGTAGGGGCGAATTATTTCTCCAACTACTGCCAAATGTCCAGCTTAGTAGGTACTCTTATGCGGCAGTTCTGTGTTCCGTGCCATGGTTTGATGAGATAAGCCAGTACTGTGAAGTATATCTCTGTACACAACGAATTCTCTCCGAGGAAAGTCGGCGTTCCACAAAGGTCTCGACATTTAAGCCCTTTTATATTTTTCTAGTACTACAAGTTAAATTACAGCCAGGACATGTCTAATATACTTCGATTGCGCGAGAAGTCGGTGATAGAATTCAACTGATACTCGCCGCGACCGACGTAGGAATCTTGAGATAGAACGTCCAGACTTGTCCACGCTTTTCTGCGACCGACTATATATATATATATATATATACTTGAACACTTCAACTGTTATTCGTTTTTTGCAATCTTGTTTTCTTTCCCGTGCTGCCTTTGGTAGGTCGAACTTAGATCGATCAAATCCTTTTTTTCAACGTAGCTATGCACTCCCCTGACTGGGCCACTGAGATAGTTTAGTTAGGCTCCACCATCCTATTTTCTGGTAACACACACGCAGGGGCTCCATTACTTTGTCTATTAGAACCTCAGGTCTCTCCTCTTGTGCATGTTGTGTTACTTTTCTGCATTATTCTGCTGATATTTTTATTACTAATGTCTCTTCTTTCCCCATTAACCGTACCCGTGAATGGTTCCTGTGTTAGTATGCACGCACTACGTTCCTTTCTCACCGAATCCCAACAAGCTGTTTGGATAGGTACCAAGTAATGCTGTAACTTCGAACATAGTTCTTATACATAGTAAAATCTTACTGTCCAGACCTAGCAGGCAGTGTCATAGCCCTGTGACTATGTCTGCAGATTACACACGGGTAGAAGCGCCACAAAATTTGTTGTTCCTCTTGGTATCAGTGTGGACCGGCCTTATCTAGGGCACCAGGAAGAGAGGTACACCCAAGAGTGCTGGTGGTGGGAAAGCGCTTCGTTGCTTGCGTGCTTTTGCTTGTTCAGCAGCCGGCGACGCCCTTTGACTTGTCTTTCCATTTTTATCGCTTATTTGCAGAACTGGGCAGCACCGAGCGTCAGCTTTATTTCTCTGCAGTCCCTGTCATGTCTGCAAATACGGAGTTACTTTCGTGACATTAGCGTGGCTAATTAATTGCTTGTGCAATGCGGTATCTAGTGCAAATTGAAGTCCGACAATAATATCGCAAGTTGTAGTCTCCTAGTTTTCATGAAAGCCACTTACTTCAGGTAGAGATTCATGCGCTTTGTTGATTGAGAAATGAAGCTACATTCCGAGCGTTGATGATAACTTAGATTAAAAAATAATTTTTCAACTTACCTACGCATAAATATCTGTTTTTTTATATGCCACGTTATGGTAATATAGTTGTTGTAATCGTTCCCCCTGGGTTGTTCAGCGTTGTTCGCTGTTGTTCATGATTTTGTTGTACTTTTACAGTACGGTAATAAGCAATTATGACTTTTTCCATCTACAATAACACTGAGGCGATGCTAAGCCCTAACCGACGATAAAAAAAAGCAGTTATAATCAAGGATCTGCTCATGGTACTGCTGCTACTGATGCAACTTTCGAAAAATAGGTGTCACATCGACCTTGAAAAGATTGCGGAAGAACCCTTCAGTGATGAAGTAACGACCTGATGGGGGTATCCAGGACTGTGTCGGATTGGGATTTCAGGATATTGGTCCGCAGCTCCCTCTTGCCTTAGGTAGCTACTTGTGTTACGCAAACTTTCTTCACTTTACAAGCCATCCAAAGGGAGAAGTTGATGTAATCGCATCTTCTTCTTATTATTATTACTATTTTTTGGGTTGTCATTGAACAAAACTTGTGTAAATGTACGTCCATACAAGTAGAAAATACCAGTAATATTTTGAAAAACCATCAATACTCGAGCAAAAGCAGGCGTACGTGCCACTGTTAAGAAACTGCCTGATGCCACAAGTACAAAACTTTTGATGTTGCTTAGCTAAATTGATCCTTATGTACGGTAGTGTGTTTTTTTCTTCTTTGCACCAACAAGGTTAACAGTGGGCTGCTTCCATTGTATAGCTGCCACCGTCTGTCAGTCGAAATCGAATGACTTGAACATTTTTTTTAATACCAACTGGTACTTTAGGTCTAACTCCGTAACGCAGTGTTTTGTTTTCCAATCTAGGGTAAATTACGCCAGTGGGTCTACGGTATAGACCCATATTTTGTGGTAAATGGATATATATAAAAGTATCCGGATACATACAGCAAATAGACCTGTGCTGTTCACCATGTGATTAAAAAGAAAAAACAAGGCAACAGTTTATATTGCCGTGTATAAGTTCAGTGGAGTAATAGATAACTACTACATTGCATTTTGGAGACAATCGCGTCTTAAACGTTGGCAAACGCTTACACAGCGTGTCAGATTTGTGTAAATTTCAAAAATTTATTTGTAGAAAGTCGAGAAGTTGTTATTTTTATTACAAAGCTGTTGTTACTGATGTGGGTATATTTGTTCGAAAGTGTGAAGTGTCTTAGGAAATAACATTTTCTAACGGCAATTTCGCCGTGACTGAAACTTTGAGTCTCGATGCGTCTCCGTTTGACTTTCACATGTGAACCATTACAGTATATTTTGTTTCGTGCCGATCGCCGAAACTGGTTTCGAATCGTATACACATAGACAATTTACTATATCTTCATATAGTATTAGAACCAAATATACGGGGCTCAGTTCAGTCCAACAGTAAACAATGGAGAGGCTGGAATCTCTTGTTGCCATAACCCAAACAGTGAAAGAAAATGATTTAATGCAGTGAATCTAGATCAATCAAATATACCTATACCTATATATAAATAATAAATAAGTATTGACAATCGTCTACGTAACTTTTCATCGTCACGATCTTGGGATGAAATCGTTTTCAAGATAACCTTACAAAAATCAAAAGTAATCATGAAGAGAGGCAACGATGCGATACTTCCTTTTATTTCTAACGGTGTAATGCGTGGCTCGAAACGGCATTTTGTTATTATATATATTTCCGCTTGGTAAAGTGATCTAAGGCGATAGTCTTTCTTTCCCGAGGGATGTGAAAGTTCGTTGGAGGCACTTGATGCTTTTAGTCTTGGCCGCAGTAGTGAGGGAAGAGTCACTAACTGCCGCAGGGGACGCTCCATCGCTAAGTGGTGCTTCTGTATTAACTGGTTAACCTCATTTTAGAACTCTGTCAAATCAACGAGCGAATTTTGAAGCTGTGGTTGTTATAAGCCCCGGCGCCTCGTTTTTGCTATTACTTTCGCGTGATCACCATTACCGTGAGAAAAGAACTTCACGATTACAACATTATTACTTGCCATCATGCGTGCTCTGCACTAGCAGCTTCATTATGTTTCCAACCCCTGTCGAGTGGCCCTCTTCAATTTCTGGCTTGCCTCAATTTCGTCCTAAGCGTTGACTGTCAGCTGCTCCGGACACGGGCAGTAGGCCAGCAGCCAGCAGGATAAGTTTCTGAGGGGCGTTGAAGTTCCGTAGACTTTGGGTAGAAGGATTTGTCTTAACACGACGCCTGTGGTACAAGTGCTGAAGGCAATTATCATTCTCTCGTCCTTTCCGTTGAATCAGTCCTTTGTCTAATAATAATAAGGTGCTAGCTTTTTGCGCTTGCATTACGAACAGTGTCTTGCTTGAAAGGGACCAGTGTGACTTAGATACTGGTTAGTCCTACGACCGAGTACAGTTTCTTTAGTAATAACTTTATTTTTTACAGAACTTTATGTAAAGTTTTACTTACTAATCGGAAAGGTAGACTGTTTGCCTTCACTCTCTGATTCTCCAGTGTTAACTGGTGAAATTTTTGTACAAAAACGGCCACACACAACTCTAGTCCACTTATGTACGCTCCCTGGATCATATCCGTTCCTGAATTCATTCTCTCAAGAGACAAAAGATGGGGCTGGGTAAGCTAGGATTACCTACTCACAGTTATATGGCCAATATACTGTAAGTAGTCGCAACACCAGGAGGACCTCATAGGTTACCTACTTTAGCTTGAGTTAGGCATTTCTTTCGCCATATCTATTGGGCCGTTTTTATTTCATCATGCTACGCGCTTCGCTTGACGTATTCTTATGCTGTTCTTCCTTTTCATCGTAGCTTATTGTTTCCGTGCTTGGAATCTTCGCTCAATAGTTGCAGACGCGTAACTTATTGCAGACTATGCGTGCCGCAGTGAGCACAGCCGCCGTGGCACGGATGTATAGTGTACCGTTTTCTGTATACTTCTATGGTACGCGGTCACATCTGCCTGAAATGGCCTGGTAACGGCATAATAGCGCAAGTGCTTGGTGTATCATAACATTTCATTGTTCCAGGCTGTGTGGCGGCGTGTGTTTAGCAATTATCCGAGCCATAATAGCATGTTTGGCGAGGCCTGAGCCAGCATTGTAGACTTTCGGAGCGACAAGCTTCTCATTCAAGGATATGTACGACACCGTCACCCGAATGTGGCATCGCGCATGTTCGAGCTTCACTGCACGACTTTGCTTCACTTGCACCGAGATTGTCTCGACTCGCTGATGTTGCCAATCCACAAACTACTGGGTTTGTGTTTGCACCATGAGCTTTCGTCGCATCATTGATGAACTGCAAAAGTGAGTTGATGACCTTGTTTTAAATGTTAGACGATGTCATCCTAATCTGCGATGCTCTTGCAGTACGTTCCGTCCCAATACGTGAGTCTTCAGCTATAGGGCTTGCTTTTTGCGGCTACAGCTCTTCCTTAGTTTTTTTTTTCAGCTTACGATCTTTTGGCGAGCCTAATCCTCTTCATTGGGGATTTAATGTACTCGAAACTTTATTCTAGTGGACTCTCGGCTTTGTTTCGGGGAGCATCGACCCCATGGGGACACTGTACGTAGGGTACCTTCTTAGGTCCTTCTTTATCACCCATTTTGCTTCTTTCCGCTTTTATAATCCTATTGACGTTACTTTCCTCTGGTCTTCCTCGTCTCTCTAGACTTTCTGTATCCTAGTGCATTGGTCCTATGTGGGAACACCCTGGTACATATCCCTTTTTTCTTTCATCTTTCCTTTGTAGTGGAAACGGAGGCCAAACTACTATATTAATAATTGAACCCTTAGAAATGTTTCAGTTCTGCTTGGTATTTACTGCACGTATATAGTTACAGAGATATATGTAATTTGCGTGAGTTGCACTTGTCCTCATGTCCCGCGGTATTTTGCATCTATGCGCCAGCTCGGCGAATGGTACACACGTAGAATGAGTGTGGACGCCGCGCGGGGCCACAGACCGTGCAGTTGCAGGGCCTGAACACGAGCAAGCTAATGCTACGAGCGCCCTCAGGGGCATATTGTGGCGGGCCCTTTCCCTGCCACAATATGTTTGGGCATCACGCACCCAAGGGTCCCGAGTGCCTTATCCGCAGGGGATGTAGCATCTGGCCGCAGTTCCTGCTGA
>LQNS02001155.1:18912214-18925979 GCA_001587735.2 Parhyale hawaiensis | reverse complement strand
CATCCGCCTTTAGAGTGGCATTTCCTCCAACTCAGGGGCTACCCGGAGCCCCAAACCCACAGCCGGCTCATACAAACAAAGAGGCGTCCGGTGGCCGGACAATGGGGGCGGCCTGATAAGGCGCAGGCCACAGAAATTAAGAAACTGTAGTTAGCTAGGTCAAAGAATTCTGAAGCTTGGGGGTTGAGGAAAGTCTGTCTCAATGGACGGATCGTTGTATTTTAGCGGCACATACGATATTTCTCAAGGAAACTGATGAACTTGGACATCGTGGTGGAACTAATGGAATTGTGCAGCTGTGCTGTCATCACACAACACTTACAGACTTAGACATATGTTATTCTTTCTTTTATTATTCTATTTATACCCAGGATAGCGGCGGACGATGCGTGCCGCACAGTTGTGGTGAAGGCTCCGCGATCGATCCCCATGCCGGGCGCGGTCTTTGCCACGGTCTCGACGCGCTGAATCAGCAAATCTGCTTGTGCGCAAAGCTTTCGTGGAGGTGCTTGCCTAAGGGTAGGGGGGTGACGGGTGGTTGAACCTTCCTTTCGGCGCCGTAGTTCATAGCGAACTGTCGTCGGCTGCAGCTGCACTTGCTCCTCTGGGGCCAGTTGACCTATGCCTGCCGCACGAACTAGTTTGTGTGGGTTTCGAAGTGGGGTGCAGTCAAAGTTGACTTTACTTTGCTTGGGATGATTCTGTGGTGTCCGCTGTCGCTTCGCGCAGTATCCGTGTAGACAAGCCTCAGCGGGATCGAACAGTGTGAATAACGGAAGCTGCAGAGACTGACTTGTTTACCACTCTATTTATTAAAGACTAGATTGCCCGTAAATCTAGTGGGTCACAGAATACCTATCCAAGCTCCTCTCAGTTTATTCCCTGTGAAGATTGTGGGCTCGGTGACAGCCAAGCAAGCAGATAAGCAAACAAACAAAATTCTGCGTAGTAGTGAAGATTGTATGCTCGGTCACAGCCAAGCAAGCTTGATATTACGGATATTTGTATTTCTGGTTAACTCTTGTTCTATCGCTTGATGAATATCAGCTTGCTACCGTAATCAAATCTAGGGACTGTATTGCTGCATTCTATCTTTCGTCACTTGTCGATTCTTCCATCCACGTTGGAGACCGTTAGCTCTGTGAAGATCGTGTACGCCTGCGCTTCAGATACCACTGCTTTACTTTGCAATCGCTCCATCAGTGCCTCAAGTTGTGCCTTGCACCGATGCTGAGGACTGTGTAACTAGTGCTTTGACAGTGATACAGTGACATTTATACTAGCATATAGACTGTCCTGTTCGCACTTGTAACACTTTACCACTGGTTTATGACACTCGATCGTATATTCAAATCACTTGATCATTTTGTCACAACGCTCGATCATTTCCCTGCAAAACTCGATTATTTCCTTACAACATTCGATCATTCCTCTCCATGTCGGACCATTTCTCCACTCTACTCTATAATTTTCTGACGACGCTCGTATCGTTTAATTACAATACTAGATCGCTGTCGTGCAATACTCGATCATCTCCTTGCAGTATTTACTTAATTATTTCCTCACAACACTTGATATTATAAGTCAATTCAACTGACGCAATAACGCTTTTCATGCCTAGCGTTTTCGCTGCAGTGCCGCGCTGTTCAGCAAAGATATCGACAACATGGATAGAGTCCAACGCAGAACAACGAAATTAATATCTCAGCTGCGAAACAAGCCATGCGAATGTCGCCTAGAAGAACTGGGCCACAGGGGGCAACTAATAGAAACATTCAAGTATTTGAATGGCTTCAACTGCGTGTCTACAGCGGGACTTTTTTAAAGAGACGTTAATGATCGCCTGCGAAACAATAGTCAAAAATTCAAGCATGAAGCTCGGAGAACAACCTTAAGTCAGCAGTTCTTTCCGTATTTCTTAGTGAATAATTGGAATCGACTCCTCTCCGATATTGTCGGTCAAAGCGTTTAAAAATCGTCTTGACAAGCATTGGGAGAGACATGCTCCACAGCTAAGAACTCCTCAAGGAGTTGCATGTCTTAACGGCCAAAGCTTCAAAGGCTACCTTAATCCATATTCTTCTCTCTTCCGCCCCAACTAGATAGACGTATCTAGGCTCCGCATATCAGCAGTTATAGATCGTGCTTGCGTGCATGTATGATCGTCTATTTGGCTCAGATTCTTCCTTTCTTCTTCTTTTTCCTGTCATACGTATCATATTGACATAGGCCTAATGGCAATAGCTCAGAGAGTGTCGGGGTGTAAGTCCCGGTGTCTCTTTGGGAATGGGTCTGTTAGTTCGTCTACTGCCGCCTATCAAATTTGTTCATGACTGCCATTTTCCCGTGTTACTAACTCGGTCGTAGTCGGGCTGTAGCTACCAGTCACTCCGCTGCGAAGGTTCTGCCTCCCCTAGCCGTACGGTAAGGTAAAACCCCTTCTATTAACAACTGGGGCTACGCAGTAAAGAGCAAAATCACCAACTCTATTACTAGTTCTTTCCATAAGTCGAGCTGTCTCCAGCAAAGAAATACGTTTGAGTAAAGAGGTCGCTATCACTAGCCGTAACTATTGCTGTAAAGCATTTGTCGTTCGCCAGAGCGGCTCTCACCGTGACCAAATGATCAGCATACGAGTAATGAACACATTTCCCTTTCGCCAAAGTAACTTTCACCGTGACCAAATGTGCTGTATTCGAGTAATGAAAACGTTCCTCGTTCACCGGAACATCAACGTTCACCGTCACCAAACGATCAATATATATATATATATATATATGTACACGAGTAATGGTAGCATTTCTCTTTCACCGTAACTAAGTGAGCAATATTCGAGTTATGAAAAGATTTCTTAGTCACCAGAACAACGTCACTGTAGCCAGATGAGCAATATTCAAGTAATGAAACCATTGTTCTTTCGCTAAAGCGACTTTCATTGTTCACTGGTGGGAAGGACTCACATGAGCTACGGCAGTTCATTTTGCAGCTGTGACGCCAGCCTCGGACGCCTTGACTTACACTCTAAAGAGTGTTGGATTGTGCAGTAGCTTACGTTGTTCAGATGTATTAACTCGTACCAATTAATTCCATTTGATTAATTTCTCTTCTTTTCGCACTCTTGTTTCCTAACCTGCTGTTTGTGTGTGCGGAGATCGTCCGTTCATTGGTTTCCGTTGTCCTGTGCTGTAGCTTTATTTCAAGAGCCTGTAGTCGCAGCGGAGCTTCAGTTCTCATATGAATCTGTTAGTGAAATTCTTCTGTAGACGATGCATGAATTCGCTGCATTAAACACAAGTGACGGAACCGATTTCGCTTGTCCAAAAAATATTCACTTTCACTGATGGATTGTAACGCTCTGAACCTTTCACCTCTATACGCTCGCCAGGCCCCATATTACGTGTAAACTCTCGAGTCAGGAACACGAGCGTAACGCCACCTAAGCAGAAAACAGGATCGTCACTTTACAGAAATAGTTTTCTTGTCTTGCTGTCTCTCATTTGTTACTGTGTTTTAATTATGTTATTACTATTTTCGAAATTTGTTCATTATCTGTACTTTTATTATTACGTCCGCCAAGGAGGTTATGTTTTTATGGAAGTTTGTCTGTCACTACACGCAGAAAAGTATGTTTTTTACGATAAAAAACAGCTGGTCTCTTATCACTAACGACGTAACATTTTAGCTACAAAGCAATAATAATTAATCGTTAACGACACTGTTATTCATCGCACCGCTCTTGTTCATCTGTTCTTCATCACAAACGACAGTGTGCGTTGACGCAAATTCAAACGACAAGGTAGGCCTAGTTTACAGTTAATTAATTTTCCTTAATGGCAAACAACCATTTTTCTGTGTGCTGCAGGATGAATCTAAAAGTTAGGGATGGATCTTCAGGAAATTCACGGGGATTGTTAGCTATATTACGAGGAGCAGATGATGAACTTTTGGTGAAGATCCGTTCGACTATTTGTTTGTTTGTTTGTCCGCCTGTTTTTTTTTTTTGGGTATCATAACTCAAACAGTTACTTACGGATCTTAATGAAATTTGTAGGAATTATTGGGAATGTTACGACGAGTAACTGACAAAATTTTTATGATGATGATCTGTTAGTTCGTTTGTCTCTTTCTCTTTCTTTTGTTTTATATCTCTCTGTAAAATACCAAAAATGTTGTGAACGAGTCTTCAATAAATTTGTAGGAATTACTAGAAATGTTGAAAGGCAAACTTAAACTTTGTGATGGTCGATTCGTGCGTTTGACCAAATGTTTGTCTTAGTGTGTGTCGCAACATAACAAGTTATGGACGAATCTTGAACGAAACTGTAGGAACTGGAAGAAATGTGAAGAAGCAGACCAAACTTTGCTGATGATGAAAAGGAAATCCTGGTTTCAGAACAGATTTAAATTTTTCGCTAATATTGCCTTGTTTGTCGGAGCATGTGCTCTTAGTGTTTTTATGGTTTTATTATTAGTAGTAGTATCATGTTAGCTACTAGTTTACGCATCCCAAACGATTTTGCAAACTTAGTTTGTTCCAAAATCGATACGTGACGTAAATTCTGCTCGGTGCGCGTACAGAGACTGTGCTGTAGATTGGCTTTAAGCTTCTGCACGTGCAGAACTTGCACCTCTACTTTCTACCGTTGAACACCGAGTATATGCCTAGGTACGTACGTTCTCACCGCTACTTCTTGTTTACTCATCGCATCTATTCACTTTCTATCGGAGACTGATCGTGAACTGCTGGACCGCGCGCGTGATGCTATTTGATGTGAGGCGGGGCCGTGGGGAGTGTCGCCTCCTGTACCGTAAAGCATTTTGTTCTGCCTTTGCCGTTAGATCAAGTTTCATTTATGGAAATGATCGACTTGATCACCTTAGAGGCGAGTGTACTTTATAACGATTTTATACCTACGAGAAACTGACGTTATATTTTACTTGCTCCATTCGTAGCTACGAGTCTTGAAGTTGGTCCAGGTTATCTGGGCGTAGTTTTTTTGGGCTCAAAGGAACTTAGCACCCTGCTATTTGTGCTGGTGTTGTATTTTTTTTACCGTAAAATGTCGATAAGAACACCGAAACTATTCACCGTATATTTCAGTCGAGAGTAAAACAAAACAAAGGCTATGATAAGCCTTTTAGCAACATCGTTATTGTATGGAAGATGGTACGCGACAAGCACAGTTAGGTGGGCGTGAAGCGCCGCAGAATCGTGACTGAGCATTGCCTTACTATACTAAAGTCGGTATTATTATTATTAAAACTTAACGTCCTGGCCGCCACGAACAAACGCACTGACAGACAGCGACGCACCGCCGGGCTGAGCCGCGCCTCCAGTAACGATTTCTCTGAATACATTTGAACTAAATCATATTTGAAGGATGATCATCGTTGTTTGGTACTGATTTTTTTATCTGTATGCTAGCTTAATTATGTGCTAGAAGAAGAGCTACTTAAGAATATATAGCCCTGAACTGAATGTTCAGTTAGGTTCACTGTAGAAACGTTGTAGGAAATTCATAGTCTGAGTAAGATGGGTTCAAAATTTAACCTATTACTTTGGCACGTTTTCTTTCATATCCACTTTGCTTTCTTTGTCCTGCTGCTACTAACATCGTTTTCCTTGTTTTTCTTTTCTTGTCCGATCGTTCGTTTCCATGAGCGTTTATCCAGCGTGGGAACTTCCGTGTTCTTGTGTCCCTCGCTCCTCTCTACATGCTATGTGTTCTTTCTTCTTCCTGTGATGGAACATCTTTCCAATGGCTAAGGAGGTTAGGACTGTTTTTGCAGTAATATCCGTGATGATAATTTCATTAATGGAAAATCTTGACCCCTTCATTTACTAGTCTCACTTCTTTCCTTGTCTATTGCCTAAACAAGACGCTCTCGAAATATCTTACGTTGTCGTAACATGGAAGTCTTGTAGCCATGATTGCTGCTATTCAAAGTTTGTCTAAGAAATATGTACTTTATGTTAATTTAGTTATTGGATGCGATTTAATGCTAATCGTCGATAAATTGAGGCAGAACTGTGGTACCCATACGGTGCATGCTGGCAGAAGACATCAAATTTCAAGTTTTCGTGCTCCAAAGAAAATATCAATCTGATGACTTCATTCAATCGCGCCGTAATTAAAGTCCAGTCATTCCTGTATTTCGAACTGACCTAACTACGGCATCTTGGAGAGAACAACCATTTCGAAAATGTCAGCGTATTTTCCTTTTTTGGAGCCCAAAAATTGCTCCGGAAACTGCTCATGCAGTTAGTAATCAGTCTATTTTCTCCGTTGCACCAAATTTCTCTTGATTACGGTAACTACTGCTCAGCATACCTTGAACTGTTTTCTATTACTGACTAGTGACGGTACTGTGCAGAACAGCGTTCTTGCTCTCAACTCTGTGGGCACTTCCGCACGTCGCGCATTACATGGAGTTCCTCACCTGCTTACTGATCCTTATCTTACGCTCAACATAGGTACATTTCTGTTTTATTTTATTTTATATAGGTACTGTACTCGCTGTTGCTCATCCTGTCATCTGCCAAGGACTTAATTTTTCCACTTATCATTTGAAGCTTTACTGTTGTTACTACGTAGTTTGCTTAACTACCGCATCCGCCTGGGCGATCCGTACATGCAGTGACGCTAATAGGCAAGCGCTCTGTGCATTTGCAAATTATTCTTCAGTGTAATAAATAAGTTTCATTCTTTTTTGGTCCGGTGCTCGCAGAGCTCTAACTGGGAGTCCTGTAAACATGTTACGGGACACCAAATTTTTACATAGCACCGGAAACTCTGCAGATAACCTGTATTGAGAAGCCGAACTTGGTTACCAGTAACAGATGGCACCCATATGTCCGTGTGCAGTGAACCTGTTGGGAACCTTCCTTCTTGATGTTTCATATCATTGCCCATTGACTGGCATAGCTGATTGTGACACGTAACGAAGTAATATACCTTATAGAAAAATAGAGCGATAAGCTGGAGGTAGCACAAATAACCATGGAAGCTACTTACGCCTCACTGTGAATATATATAACCCCAAACTGGAAGACACAATCGGAATGCATCCGAGGTTGAATGCCGTCCGAAACTGCTGTTTTAAGTCAAGTTAATGTCAATACGCATTTCCCAGGGCATAGCCCGCAATAGCTACTATAACGGCCTAACTAGCAAACTTTGAATACCGTATATGTCAGTTTTTTTCTATACTCGATGTCAAAATTAATATGATGTTAGAGCAAAGGAAATATGTGAGAAATATATATCAGCTGGTGTCCCGCTGTCCTTTATCTAATAAAAAAACTTTCTGTGGCACTTAGCTATACTATTAGCAGCAGCTGTCGAACTGTATGGCGTACTCTATTAACGTAAATTGTAGACAAAGAAGTACCATACCTTATGTGTTTGTTGGACTCCTCGCCTGTCCACTCTACTGTCGGTGCACTACCGGCATTCCCCACTCTCCACACGCGAGATGCTTGTCACAGGCCAGCACAACTTGTGTCATTGAGCTGCCGAACGCGTTACGTTGTATAGGGGCCGTCATATTCTATAGCTGTTACGTTGTGTGAGCGTCGTCAGCCGATGTAGTAAGTGGCAAGTTTTGGCTTTGTTACGAACCATCGAGCATATTCACACCAAAACCTTAGGCCAATATTAAAAAATTTTCCCTTGAAGAGTCAGTTTCTCAATGTAAGAAAAAAGTAACACCACCACCACACTTGTAAGCTAAAGGACGAGGTAGTGAAATGTTTCGCCCTTGCAACTTTCAAGTGTTGATGTGCAGAGCTTAGGGCACTTATTTCAAACAGCGTCGCGTACTCAATACACTTCGAATCACTTTCTTCAGCAGCGTTTCATCATTGGTCAGCTCAATGCACCTCGGTAATTAGACGCGATTCTGCCATAAAACCTACGGATATTTGAAACGTGTTTTAGATTACTCCGAGATGTGAATAATTACATTTGAACTAACCGGCAAGTTGTGTATCCTATTTTTGCTACGTCAGTTCGAGCGACATGTCCTGTTGTGTGTTTGTGGTGAAGCCTCACCCGTTCCTTTGGCTAGCCCGGTACGAGAAGAATGTTCATAAACCATTCAGCTGCTACAGATCATAAAATTTCTTCACGAAGCCACTCTTCCGATATTAAACTACTGTTACGTAAACCATTGCAGCCGCTGATCATCTGCAGCCACATATACATATTTTCATCTAACGATCAAGCGAAGTAGATCATCCCAGGTGGCATGTCTGAAATTCTTATATCAACCACCAGCCGGCCACACCTACCACCGCTTGTAACCACCCAAACCACCGTCACCCACCACACCGCTGTCGCCGCGCGTCTCCTCTGGACGCGTCGAAAAACAATGAAAGTAAAATGGTGCGGTGGATACACTTGACTTGCAGAAGTGGCGTGTGCGCTGGATTGTCTTCTCACATTTTTTATTCGTCACTTTCACTCTCGATCAGTGTCTCTCCACTTCCTTGATAATTGGTGCGCTTCTTTACACTTTTCTGAGCTACTGTTGTCTCTGTAGGCACCTTAGGGTCCGTAACTGTGGCACTGGCCGCGTGTCAGGCGGGCTATACACTTGAGTTACAGCTCCAAGCAAGGATTGATTTGCATGCACCCGTTGTTGCATCAGTCACATCCCGGAAGATAAAAGATTGGCTCTGTCTAAAGGCAGGTCTCGCTGTCCGACAGCCGTGCTCTGCATGCGCTTCAGGTAAAGTATTTACATTTTAAAAGCTTATTTGTATATAATCATTGCAATCAAGACCACCGCACCGCGCATTCCACCTTGTTGTAAACCTGGAGCGTCATTCGCTTATACGTATGGTGAGTTTAGAATATATTGCAGAGTATTGATTTCAAAACAAATTCAAGCGCCCGTGATCACGTTTCAGTGACTTCATTATTCACAGCACTTAGCAATATTCGATATTTACTAGGAATGGAGAAAAAGCAAGCTATTTTACGGGTATTTCTACAATAACTGGAGTAGAGAAAGGGCCAAAAAATATCTCAGACCGGGCAGAGATTTTCGTTACTTCATGCTAGTACGTTGTTGGATCGTCATCTATACTCCTTAAGTACAGAGCGGCAAGACTAGAAGCGCATTTTCGACGTTTATTTTCAAATATGCCACTACTTCCGCCATCATCCAATTCCTTTGTTGAGCTCAAAAGTAATTGCCTAATATAAGGCATCCAATTATTTACCTATACGCTATGATCCTATAAAATCGTATTTCCACTAATTGGTCCACTCTCGATCGTAGGAATTTGGAATTCATACAGAAATGTCCCGCGTTCGTCACGTGTATAATTTTATTATATTTTACGCAGTTCTGGTAACTACCAGCGACTAATAATTGCTGAAAATGTGTGTTTCCAGTTCATGTAACCTGTTTGTAATGCGAAAGAAAATGGTATGGTATTCTTGATGCTACTCGAGCAGCTGTCGGCGCATGCTTCTCAGTGACCATTTTTTGCATTTTGATATTCTGTACATGGAAAAGCAATTAAATGAAACAACACTTTGGTTATATGACTGTTGTTTATAAAAATGATTTATTCATTCATTAGAGGACATCTTTATGAGAATAAGGGCCAAGAATTTACTGCGGCACCTCTTGTTAGCATAATTCGTGCATATAGATAGCACGTTCCCAAAACGTAGGTACGTCTCGTGCCGATCAGCTGCTCTGTACAAAAGTTAGTGCTAAGAGAAACTGATGCTAGTCGTGCTGTGTGTACGTCAACTGACAAACAGAATTTGTTGGGCTTTCACACCTGCAAAACTTTAGTTCCACGCTATTGTTGCTTCATTATTTTTTATTGCTGCTGAATCCAGTGCGTTCTGTTATTTAGCTACCTGTTCCAAACACCTGCAGAGTATCTGTCTGCTGACACCCGAAATTCTATCGCCGTCGATGCTTCCTTCCAATTTACTCAATTCGAATTAGTTGATGTGCAGAGTAAGAAACTGAAACGACCGTTCATCACATTGTTGTTATCCTAGCTCATTAACGACTTCTATCTTCTGTGAGAGCTATTGTTCTACCTTTCACTTAAAGGAAAGTAAATGTATTTTTAAAGATGAAAATACTAATGCCCTTTTCAGCGTGTTTCGTCTTGCCATGCACTTCTCCAATTAACTCGAGTATCCTGAAGATATTCATGAATTCTTTGTCCTTAGCAGAATAGGCGACGTTGTAACCCAGTTGAGGCTGATACACACTCAACCCAGTTGAGGCTGGTGCAGACTCAACCCAGTTGAGGCTGGTGCAGACTCAACCCAGTTGAGGCTGGTGCAGACTCAACCCAGTTGAGGCTGGTGCTAACTCAACCCAGTTGAGGCTGGTGCTAACTCAACCCAGTTGAGGCTGGTGCTAACTCAACCCAGTTGAGGCTGGTGCTAACTCAACCCAGTTGAGGCTGGTGTACACTCAACAGAGACCGTCATTCTGACATAAATATTTTGTCCCTCGATCGTGATGAGGGGTCTGTGTTGTGAGGTGCTGCGTTTGTGTCCGTCAACACGCTGCTATACTAAGGTGTCGTTAGCAGTAATGAGCAGGGTGAAGGATTTGGACGGATCAAGTCCGACTCCGACTCCTGGTTCTCCAATTTTTCTTATTCCGACTCCTTCATGAAATTGGCATTTAGCATGACCGTTAATTGTGTAAAAGTGCTTTTACCCAATATACACGCATATGAAGTTACACAAAGTATTTTACACCTTTACGATAATATGTGGCACCATTAGCATCATATTGGACCTTAAATTATTGAATATTCGTTATTTATATATAATCATGACCCAGAAAAACTCTTCATGCAGTCTAAGTACTGAATGTCAAAAAGTGTGCACCATCATAAAATTTGATATGCTGCTGCGAAGCAATTCTTTATCATTTGCACCATCTGGGATCAGAAATTATCAAGTTCATAAAATAAAACAGTATTAGGCATGACTCGACTTAGACTTGGTATATAGCCCACCACCGTCAATGGCAACCACATGGGCTAAACCAACAGCAATATTCATTGGCATTTGTTACATCTTTCATCATTTTTGCATCTTGAGAAATTAAATTCTGCATATAATTTTGAAATTTTTTCCCGAGGCGGAGTCGGGCTCTAAATTCCAACTCCTGGAACAAGGGGGCTTTGGATTCTGACTTCTAGTAGTAAGTTATATTGAGATCGGTCGTATGCGCATCCGAAGCACTCTGTTTGAAAATTAATTTGCCAAAAGCTTTACTTTGTCGACTGTCCAAGAAAAGCTGTTTTTCAAGAACGAAGTGTGAAAAATACGATTGAAGTATGGAGCTTCAGTGAAATATATCTCTTATGATTCTGAATACACCATAAATCAGGTAATCCTATGACTTCTTGGGTATTGAGCTTGAAGGTATAGAACCTACAAATGTTATCCCTTACATGGGTGAATTATATTCTGGTTTAAGAGAACAGTGTTCTCTTCTCTGCTAAATACGAATGATGTAGATAGAAATTGAAGAAATAGGAGAATTTGACTTTCTGCCCGATTAAAAAGAATTAACGTATTTTTACTCGTTCTTCAAACGTTCATCTAATAATCATTTAGTTTAGAATATGACTTCTTGCCAGACTTGTCTGTGTAGCTAAGAAATACTTTTATAATTCACGTGAAATAACTTTACAAGTACCTATTTCAAATTTGGACAAATAACTTTGCAAGTTGGTGGAGTCGCACGAGATGACGGAGGGCGGGTTGACAAACGCCAGCTTATATCACCGCGAGACAAACTGGCGAACCAAGCCACCACACTACAGTCTGTAGCCCACTCCATACATTTGATCAGTAATTATCTCGAGACGGCTATTGCTAATACCGAGAATTATATGCGAAGGTGACGCAAGACATTGTTCACATCCGTGTTTTGAACTGACTTAGGCCTATCTCGCCATGGGCAATTAGTAAAACTCCCATCACATACTGTATGTTTTTCCAAGTACGAGCATTGATTTTCAATGTTTTAAATGAAGAGAAACAAGTACATATAATATTTACCAGTTTTACTTTGCTGTGAAAGCGTGTATCTCGGTCTATTTTCTATTTAGTTTTCGCCAGTATTGAGGCATTTGTCGCATCGCACACCAGTTCACAAATCCCCTCTTCATAAAAATCTGCACCCTGATGTCCCTGATTAAGAACATTCGCGCGGCCATCTTTAGAAGCTCTGACCCATTTTCGTTTAGTACCTTTCCGCCGGTGACAGGGTTCTGCTCGTGAACTTCACTAACCTGACGAGTTTCAGCCGCTGTCTCGTCTTTTGTAGGTACTCAGCAGACGAATCGTACTTCGTATTTTGAATGCTCAAGAACAAAGGTTAATACTGTTGAATGTTTTCGTGCTAACGCCTGTGGCTTGCCAACAAATGTAGGTAAACAGCGCGTTCGCGTGAAATGCCGACCACAGCGTCGCCACCCCAGCATTTCAAAACGGTACTTTAACAACAACCCTCGGGTGTATATATATATCCAAAGGATATTTTGTGAGTTTACCGCTAATTATATACCAATGCTTGCGCAATAACATCTCTATTGCAACAAGCATTCAGTAACAAGCTTGTTGCCAATGCTCTAAGAATTGGAGAAAAGTACATCGTTAACAGCCTGAACTCTTTCAAACAAAAAGTGTAAAGAAAAGTGGTTTGAAGAAAGGCAGAGGTGCTATGCCATAGTGTTAGTGGCAGCTCTTTTCCAGTAACTGCCTTAGTTCCCTAGTTGTGGGTTAGGGCAAAGTTTCTTTGTACGGGGAGATCGCGAGTTGTGTTACTTGACAACACCTCGCCTCACTTGCAGCGTTACGGAGTCGGCTCAAGTGAGACTCCGACTCGTGCACTGGAAAAACATCGAATTCCTCAGGAAACAAACCAATGTGCAGTCGACACCCAACTCCTGGGACAAGCGAGTTCTGACTTCGACTCCTTGTCCCTAGAAATTTCCGACTCTACAACTAGCTCTCAGTTTGCACCTCACCCCGAGAACTAGACCAACCTTACCTTTGTCCCAAATCTATCAGTGTCGCTCTGTGTAGAGCGTGGTCGAAATCGTCATGAAACTATTAGTGTCATTATATCTTAAAACAGAAGCATTGAAAGATTTGCCTGCTCCAACTACTGACAGCTTTTCATTAACTGACATAGGCCTATGGGAAAGTGTCTAGTCACAAACTGTAATGTGTATTATGAGCCCTTGAAGTGGACTGATAAGCACGTAATTCTATTTCCCTACTACTGATAGAACTGAAACTGCTGCTGGCTCCATCCCCTCCATCATATTGTTGTTACTGGCCAAGTTGTGCGGCGCTTCGTCTTTCATTCGCTTGTATTTACAGTAGCTGTGGTGCTCTTCGCATTTGTGTAGCCTGGTCTTGCTTGTTCTACGACCGTACGACGTGATGCTTGTACAGCGGTCCCCTTCCCCTCGCACTGCCCCCACAGCGGTCCCCTCTCCTTCACGCCGTCACTACAGTTGTCCCCTCTCCCTCACACTGCCCCTACAGCGGTCCCCTCTCCCTGACACCGTCACTGCAGCGGTCCCCTCTCCCTCACTTTGCCACTACAGCGGTCTCCTCTACCTCACACGACCACTACAGCGGTCCCCTCTCCCTCACACGACCACTACAGCGGTCCCCTCTCCCTCACACGACCACTACAGCGGTCCCCTCTCCCTCACACGGCCACTACAGCGGTCCCCTCTCCC
>LQNS02001155.1:18860092-18882022 GCA_001587735.2 Parhyale hawaiensis | reverse complement strand
TGCTGTTCTCTTCACTGCTGAGGTACCGCTGCTGTTCTCTTCACTGCTGAGGTACCGCTGCTGTTCTCTTCACTGCTGAGGTACCGCTGCTGTTCTCTTCACTGCTGAGGTACCGCTGCTGTTCTCTTTGCTGTTGTAATATCGCTGGTGCTCTCTTTGCCGCTGTGGTACCGCTGCTGTTCTCTTCACTGCTGAGGTACCGCTGCTGTTCTCTTCACTGGTGAGGTACCGCTGCTGCTCTCTTTGCCTATGTGCTGCCGCTGCTGTTCTCTTCATTACTGTGGAACCGCTCCTGTTCTACTTGCTGTTGTGTTACCGCTGCTGTACTCTTCACTTCTGAGGTACCGCTGCTGTTCTCCTTGCTGTTGTGGTACCGCTGCTGTACTCTTCACTTCTGAGGTACCGCTCCTGTTCTACTTGCTGTTGTGGTACCGCTGCTGTACTCTTCACTACTGAGGTACCGCTGCTGTTTTTCTTGCTGTTGTGGTACTGCTGCTGTTCTCTTTGCTGTTGTGTTACCGCTGCTGTACTCTTCACTACTGAGGTACCGCTGCTGTTCTCCTTGCTGTTGTGGTACTGCTACTGTTCTCCTTGCTGTTATGGTACCGCTGCTGTACTCTTCACTGCTGTAGTACAGCTGCTGTTCTCTTCACTGCTGTGGTACCGCTGTTGTTCTCCTAGGTGTTGTGGTACCGCTGCTGTTCTCTTTGCTATTGTGGTACCGCTGCTGTTCTCTTTGCTATTGTGGTACCGCTGCTGTGGTACTGTTGTGGTTCACTGCTGAGGTACCGCTGTTGTTTACTGCTAAGGTACCGCTGCCCTTTACTGCCGATGTACTGTCGCTGTTCACTGCTAAGGTACCACTGCTTTGCAGGCTGAGGTACCGCTGCTGTTCACTGCAGAGTTACCGCCGCTGTTCACTGCTGTGGCACAGTTGCTGTTAGATGCTATAGTATCGTTCCTGCTCACTGCTGAGGTACCGCCGCTGTTCACTGCTGAAGTAGAGTCGAGCGAGAGCAGCACCACAGCGGGAGGCGCTGGGAAGGTCACGGGCGCCGCTGGCACGTGACTCCGTCTGCTGGATACATGCCCTCACCCCTCTGCCCTCTGCCTCATCCCTCTGCCCTCTCCCTCACCCCTCTGCCTCACTGCTCTTCCGCGGCTTCCTTCGCTCACCCGTGGACGCAGTTTTCTTATTATATTCCAAAGGCTGGTGATGCTTTAGCAGTTCTTTTTCAGGCTCCTGGTTCGTGGCTTTCTTCACTCACGAGCAGCGGCATTTTTGCTTCAGACGACCGCGGTCGAGTCTGTATCTCTAGCAACTGAATGACGCAGGGCGCAGCTTGGGCTCTGGCCCTATTCTCAGCACGTCTCAATACTATTGGCATCCTCTTTTCTCAATACGGTTGCTTACCTTTAGGTAGAAGTAAAAATAGGGCTTATTTTAACAATCGAAGCTGTTGCTTTTGTCTGTACATCACCGACCCCTTTTAGCTTCACTCATGTAATTTACTTTTTTTCAGTAAGTTACGCTAACCATAACATGTTGCATCGTTGTAGTACTTTTACCAAAATATTACTACAAGTCTATGCTGCTGTAATTTGCTCAAATTTACGTAGTGTAAGTGGTGGTTGTTTCCAACGCTGTAAAGATCAGCAACCTGTCGAAAGCAACCCTCTGTGAACGAAGTCGCCACCAGCCAAAGAAGAGACACAGCCATGGTTTTACGTAGGAAATTCTTCCTCCATCAGTTTCCCACCTTCAGACATTGTCGCTACTGCTCACTAAACTGTCTATACGGCTTTTGATGCTCTTTGGAACTTTTCCTCTTGAGTTTCATTGGCAGAATCAGCTGGGGCGACCTTAAGCAGAATGCCCACAGCTGTGGATATCCTGGTGGCAGGTATTGTTTAACCCATATGCACGGTTGTGGATATCCTGGTGGCAGGTATTATTGTTTTGCCCATATCCATGGTTGTCGATATTGTGGTGGCAAGTATTACTGTTTAACCCATATCCACGGTTGTGGATATCGTGGTGGCAGGTATTATTGTTTTACCCATATCCACGGTTGTGGATATCCTGGTGGCAGGTATTATTGTTTTCCCCATATCCACGGTTGTGGATATCCTGGTGGCAGGTATTATTGTTTTACCCATATCCACGGTTGTGGATATCCTGGTGGCAGGTATTATTGTTTTCCCCATATCCACGGTTGTGGATATCCTGGTGGCAGGTATTATTGTTCTGCCCATATCCACGTTGTGGATATCCTGGTGGCAGGTATTTTTGTATTACCCATTCGTTGGAGAGACTGACCTCGTGTAAGAGGGTTCTCTTCGAATTCCCGTTCTGCTTCTTGATGTAGTTTTTTCTCATTTAAACATTCAAACAAGATAACATTTCTTAATTCATGCAGCGTATGCTAGTTAAACAAGCTGGAAGATTCTATGAGTTTTAGACACTATTCAAGCACCACATTTTCACTTCCAGGATTTCATGAACGCTTGCACTCTGGCTCCAGGTGTGCCATCGCTAATTATTGCCTGTCAGCTTGATTTATGTACCGAGCGTTTGTAGTCGAACTGTTTCCATCGATGTTGGAGATGAAGCATTACTGGTGAATGTTATCTTGTTCATGAAAAGTCGACATTCGATAAAATGCATCACTACAGCACGGGAACGATTGGTACCACAAGACTGTGGCGCTCTCCTCGTATTTCCCACGTCTCGATTCAGCGACTTCTCATCGCTCAATCTTGGCTTTGCAGCACACTGTCCTCGCGTGTTAGACTTCCAATTTTATTCAAGCAATTATTTTCCTCCTCAAACCACTTATTTTCCTCAATACAACCACCACTCTAAACTGCAATACATGTCCAGCTGTAGATGTTATCCTTACTTCATCTGCAACAACATAATGACATGCAGACACTCTACTCTTGGTTCATCTCTACGAAGCTGAGCGGTCTCAGAACTCTTCGGTTCATAACCTTTGATGACCCGTCAGTATCATCCACTCTCACCATGGCTGCATCTATTGTTTCTTTTTCTCTGTTGCTCTTCCGGCGCTAGGCCTCAGTATCCAAAAAAAATTCACGGTCCAGACTGCCTGCAAGAAGCCATGAAACTTCTCCAAAACGGCTCGCTGAAGTCCTCAGCGATGCCGTTGTCTTTGCTCTAATCAGGCTCCATATCTTCTCGGTAGTTCTTGTTTTAATGCACTGCTAATATGTTGGTCCTCAATTGAGTCGGCGTGTCTCGCTCCATCTATATCAGCACACAGTTGGTCAGGATCCGTAGTCCGCCGTGTGAAGCTAATATATAGTAGGTCAAGAAAGGGGTAATTTTTTATCAGTGGTTCTTATCAACAGCAATTTGGGAGTCTTTGTGTTGCTCGGTGGGTAAATCATGCCATGACGATTCGTCACTGGACATCTGGACGCGAGGTGTTAATATAACAAAAAGAACATTGCCATTAATAGTAATTAATTATGATATTGGTACGAAAGTGCAGTCATACCCGCCCAATAGCTTTAGTGATCCAGTCTAGGTAGGAGCCTCCCACTTGCTCCACCTACAAGGAGCACCCGATAGACTCCACTGATGTCTGCCTCCCTACCTCTGCTATATAGTTCTTATTTCTACGTTAGGTACTTACTCTAGACCAAAGTAAATGGAGAATAGTGTACTCACATGTGATCAGAAGAAAGGTCACGCTTGATGTCACAGCCAATCACATGAGCTAACCATCGTTTGAGGGGATGGGGGTATTCTGCCGAAATGCGATTGGCTGTAGCATATCGGGGCCTTTTGTTTTGGTCAGGTGAGAGTACATAGTTCTGTTCGCACTGGGCACTCACACACATTTCGCCCTTCACAGTAGTTCCAGACACCGTTACAATTACCAATAGCTGTTTCCATCACCAGTGGCTGTTACCATTACCGGTAGCCGTTACCATTAACAGTAACCATTACCATCACAGTAAACGCTACCATTATCAATAACCATTACCAGTAACACTTAGCATTAAAAGCAACCGCTTTGCTATTAAGAAGTACCTCTACCATTAGCAGTAACCGTTACCATTATCAGTCACAGTTACTATTACCAGTAATCGCTGCCATTGCAAGTTTCCGTTACCATTACCAGTAACCGCTGTTACTTTCTCTGGATACTCCTGGAAATGCTGATCAAGCCTTGGTCAAACTTTGTGAATTTCTCACGTTGGTGCCCATATCAATTGCTACAGCAGATTAAACCATTCCTCTGGTAGAGTATGAAAACTTTTCCATAAGTCGAGTTTCTCCGCACAGGTAAAGAGAGGAACAGCTACAGAGCCGCCACAAAGTTATGTGTTTAAGCACCCACTGAGGCCGCAGTCTATCCTAACAAATGAACTGGGCAGTCGGGGCTACACACGAGAGTCGAAACACGGGAACGTTTCATGGTCCTGTAACGAAAGTTTCAAATCGCAGATTGTTTTGTCGCACGTTTGTGCAACTTTGTGCTCGGAGTTCTTTATGCCGCCGCTGCTGCTTCATTTCTCGCGTTTTTGGGAAGGAAAAGCTCTCGTAAGCAGCGGGCTTTAAACAACTGCTGCGATGCAAGTAATTTTAATCATTTCTGTAATCACTTAAACACGGCACATCTTTTTACATCCATGCTTGGCCCTCTCGGTGGCGAAGTGACAGCATCTTTGCATCAGACGCTGGGAAGCCGGGTTCGAGTCTCGGACGCTAATAGCGCTGGCAACGGATTTGCACTGCACGGCACCGAGAGGCGAGGAGTTCTCAAATCGACTCTCATCACTGACTACTTTTCCTGCTATTTCCACTACCGGATCTTAAGAATTCTAGAATTAATGCAAAAGAAAGCTTCTTTATAAGTTATCATTACCATACAATTAATAGGGTTGTGAAAAAACAACTCCAGAGACAGATTCGAAGCTTGCATGACCTTGGCGAGGGTCGCCGCGCCCTGTCACCAGCTTATTCTCTTTTCAGCTCGCCAAAACATGGCAACAAGGAAAGCCACAGTGAGAACTTAAAGCGTACACGGTTACCTGTGTAATGACAACGCTAGAGGACTGAAAAGTCACACTTGCTTACATAACCGATTTTCGGCAAAAAAATAAATGATACACAGCTGACTGACAGCCTAAAACTCAACCTTACTCGCCAGGCCACTGACGACTGAACAATCAGTGTGCTGCTGGTGTGCGGCCGAAATACCAATCCTGCTGAACGGGACCGATTTTCCGGCAGTAATTAGTTCGCGATTAACGCTTAAAACTTGGCCCGGAATAGCGAAATCAAAGCTTAGCATTGAAGTTGCGAACAAATAAGAGCTGGTGTAGCTAAAGCGTCTCGATCGAATAGGAGGAGTCGATCGCGTCTCAAATCATCTGCGAGCTCGGAGGCGCAGTGGGCGGCATGGCGGTGATACACTGAGCCACTGAAACTCCCAGGCAATGCTGAACGTAACTAGTTAGCGAGCAATTATTCAAGAACATAGAACACAACACATGCTAACAAATATCATGCAGCGGCATTTAAAGTACACACGTGTGGATTACTTCATCTGAACAGCTACTCCGGCAACGAATAGAAGGTCACTGGAGGAAATGCTCGCCACCATGGAGATTTTTGTACAGCTAGACAACCCTCCAAATGTACAGAAATGACTTGATCGTGTAAGGCGAGCGAACTGTGCGTAATGACGTTGTTTATCTTACAACTATTCTCTATGTATCCAACTTTTAAGGGTGCCATGACTTTTTTTTTCACGCGTAATCACTTTCCGATTTCTGATACCGGTAGCTACTTAACTTTTGGGTATTTGTACTGCCTTACTGTACAGGGCATTCGACGAAGAATATCCCAGGCAAATTGAAAATTTTTGGGGGAAAATTTCGTGTGCGAGTAACTAAAACAGAGCACCACATGAAAATATGCTCTAAGCCCCACTTTTGCCTGCATGAAATAATTGCGTGCGAATGGAGCGTTTGCAACAGCGCGCGTGAGTACAGCACCGCAACAAAGTTGCTTCTCGTACTGTTATTTGTGACAAGCCAATTACACCGTAAAAACGTCCCTTCCAGTAGTTCTCCCAACACTGGTCACATTATTGCTAAGACGCAGCAGAGGTGCAAACAGTGTGCCGCGGTTATTCTCTACATGTTTCTCTAGAATAAAAATGTTCTGATACATTTGTACCTCTATATTATAAATAGCTAATTTCCGCTAATACACGAGGCATACAGATGGCAAATATATACATTGATATCACAGCCACGAATACCCACTCGATTACGTCACCACAAACGTAACTAAGGAACCATTTAACTTCTTTGCACGTCCCACAAAATTACGCGGATTAATGTGCAAAATTAAGATCACGCAGAAATAATACAGCTCTTTCAGTGATTGCCATTGCCCTTTGCGTCAGTGTAAGAATTGCAGCTGTGTCTTTCATTTTCGATAATTTTTTCGTTGGTTTAACAATATGCAAGCCGAAGCCATCCATACTCGCAGCAATGTAATCAGGTGGGCAGTTTGGCGGGTGAAAAAGTTTTGCCGGTGAGGAGCATCGGGCATATAACTTTGTGCGCAATAATCTCATAGAGACGAGCGAGAATTTTTTTTTTTTTCACCGTGTAACCTTTCACGTCCGACAAAAGTTTGTGTTCAAGCAGTGCATTTCCACTGACATTCGCCATGTTCACTGATTTGCTGCCCTGCAGGGGCTCGCACTGTGATCAGGTCCAGAGCCGTGGTGCAGTATCCCAATTAGGTGTGCAGTCACTCGCAAAGCGCCCTTGCCAGGCCCCCGAACTGATAAATATATACTTTACAGAACCAGCAACTTGCTTCTGACATGAGAAAAAATAAGTTATCTCACAATCAAGCTTATTAAATATAAAATTACGTCTCAATACTAGGACGTCAACCATTGATTGGTCGAGCTAGTTTTATCTGAGACGTATTGCAATCCCAACCCCACGGTTACCTGAGATGTGTTGCAATCACAACCCCACGGTTACCTGAGATGTGTTGCAATCCCAGCCCCACGGTTACCTGAGATGTGTTGCAATCCCAACCCCACGGTTACCTGAGATGTGTTGCAATCACAACCCCACGGTTACCTGAGATGTGTTGCAATCCCAACCCCACGGTTACCTGAGACGTATTGTAATCCCAACCCCACGGTTACCTGAGATGTGTTGCAATCCCAGCCTCACGGTTACCTGAGATGTGTTGCAATCACAACCCCACGGTTACCTGAGATGTGTTGCAATCCCAACCCCACGGACCTGAGATGTATTGCAATCCCAGCCCCTCGGTTACCTGAGATGTGTTGCAATCACAATCCCACGGTTACCTGAGATGTGTTGCAATCCCAACCCCACGGTTACCCGAGATGTGTTGCAATCCCAACCCCACGGTTACCTGAGATGTGTTGCAATCCCAGCCCCACGGTTACCTGAGATGCGTTGCAATCACAATCCCACGGTTACCTGAGATGTGTTGCAATCCCAACCCCACGGTTACCCGAGATGTGTTGCAATCCCAGCCCCAGCGTTATCTGAGCCGTGTTGCAATCCCAACCCCAGGGTTACCGTACAACACCACTGCGCCCCCCTCGCTCAGAGATCACATGCAATCAACACAGGATCACATACGGTATAACCCCATTCATATTTTGAATGGGGTTATGGCGCCTAGTAGGTAATAAAAGATGCCAACAGTGGAAAACTTCAAAGAAACTAAGAGTGTGTAAATAGGTGTATAGGTAAAGTGGTACGAATTTTCCCTGGGACTAATATTTGACTCGTAAAATGACGATATAAACGGAATAAGGGTATTCTGCTTTCAATTTTCCCCGTCAATAATAAAACTACCGCTAAAGTAGCATGCTCTGGTTGAAACGACTGCTATATGGGCGCCCTGAAGCACGTCAGAAGCTGTCTAGCGAAGAGCACATAGCATACATAGGCCTCCTCATGAATGTCACGTGATGAGCTGTGTCAGGTAGACAGCTCGTCTTATTTTTATTTTCGAAAGGTGAAGGTACGCGATTACACGGCTAATCAGTGAAACTCCAATGACTAATTTAATCGCGCACATCCAATAGTTTTCTTTCAGCGTGCACGATATGCTGCGAGAATATTGGTAATGCATGGTGGATAGAGCACTGTACCCTGCAGAATATGCGCTAGAATGGAGTTTTTTATTTTAAAACATATCTGATCTGTATCTGACCTTTGGATGCTCCCGCTAAGTACGTACCTCATAAGTTCGCAGCGCCGTGGTGCTATTGATATCCTCCTTCTGTGAAATACCACAAATCTCGTATTGCAGTTAAATATCAATGCGCACTCATGTATGCAGGGACGGCATTCACTAAATAATAATTGACTTCCACGAGGCGAAACAGTGAGTGAATCCGCAGCAAGAGGCTTTCGCCATAGAGTCCAAACACGCGTAGGGTTCACACTTGTGTCATGAGAACTTTTGGCCGGTACAGCCGAGGCCTCGGTACAGCTCAACCTCAACCTGGCCAGAGACTGCTGTGGTGACTATTATAGGCTCACTGGAGATAGTGTAAAGTGCCATATCATGCATGTTTATAGTCTTTTTGCGGCTGCTAGCACTGCACCATGGCAATGTCAGCAGCCATACCCTATTTCGTGGAAGAATCAGTCTATAAAATTATTCCGCTTGTGGTTCTAGCCCTTTATACGTCCGTCTAACAATCTGCCCGTTACGTTTTCACTATTGTATCGAGGAATAGTCAACTTGCAAGAAGCTCTCTCTTTGTGTACAAGGAGCTTCAACCATAGATAAATTTTATTTTCGCCCTTTAAAAATGTATCAGCCGATTTCAAAGTGAAAGCTTCGAGTCGATTCATCGGTATCCGAACTATGGTATGTACATTGCAAAAGCAATGAAGCGTTAAATGCACTAGTAATAAATTTCAATTTTTATTGTCACCGATAAGTAAGAGCCTTATTGCTATACTATACTGCATGCAGTTGCTGCTTACAAATGAGCAACAGTCGCATTTTTTATACTTACACTCGCCTTGGAAAGCAGGTAGGTAATACTCAGTTTACATACTGTATTTATGGACATAGCAACTGCTCCTCCTTTAACGCGCTTAGTTTCAGAGGATTCCCTCAAATGAACTCTACCCTCTTATGTCGATCCTACTAAAGTGTTGCTTAAATTGCCCAAGAATGGGTGTCGGTTCACCAAATTTCCATCTTTTTATTTCTCAAAAGCAGCTCATTTGCTGCCCTTATTAAGTCCGCCATAACCATATCAATGCCCAGGGCTCGAAGGCTGCTGCTGTACCAGGGCCCTTCAACAGCCCATCTTCACTGGACTGAGATTTTGTATACTTAAAAGCGTGGACATCCTCATCCTGGACCAGCCCAGGTATCGCTATCCCGTCACTGCCCAGGGGCCTGAATTGTCCCGCAGCGAAGGTCTTCAGTTGCCTCTACGGGACCGAAAGATCCTTTCTTTGCTGCTCCACGTCGTCATCTAATATCGGCGTGTATATAAAAAGACAGTGCTCTGGTAGACCGCGCAATTTCTACGGTTGGGCTGTGCGACTAGTCGATTTTAAAAATTAACGATTTTGCTTATAATTTCGCTGAGAAATGCGGCTTGGGTCCATTGGCAAGTTCAATTAAACATTTTAGGAAGAAATGATTTGATTCTATAACAACTAAATGGCGTCGGGGGTGACATGTGAGAAAATGCTACGTTATGCGTGAGGATCATAGTACTCCCGACATGGCGAATGCGTCCCGTTGTGGGTGCGGCGTCTGATATATATACTGTATACAGACAGGAGCCTTCAATGCAGTGATGGCGTCGGTCAGATTACGTTAAGGAGGCCTGGTCCCCCCCCCCCCACCGACTATCTTCATACGTTTTCACTGTCATGGGAACTGTATGCGTTGGGGCACCCACAGCTGGTACACATGCACCCCACAATCTAGGGTGCACTACCCATAATGACACCCCAACATGCATCGCAGACCTTAGGATACAACACCCATCAATGCACCCTAACAACAGCAATGGCATGTGTGGCCGATAGGCTAGGCTCCTACACCGTCTGTGTGCCAGTGTGTCAAGGTTGCACGCAAGTGTGTCAACGAGGCGCAGCCGTCCAACACCCACAGAAGTTGTAGCTGCGCTGGCTTGCCCTAACGCGTCATGGCTCTCATGCACTGTAACTACAGTCCTGATCCGAGCCGTTGGGGCTTCGTTGCTATTGCTCAAATTAACCCCAAATGCCTGTTAAGCGACTTCAACATTTGTTCCTTTCATGACTCATGGGTTAACATTCTCACAATGAAGCCCGCTGCAAATAATACGGTATCTTGTGTCTTGAGTTTGAACTTCACACTATATGAATGTTTTCCCGTGTTCACACCGGCACTGCTGAGGGGCCGCAAAAAACTGATAAAGTGTCAGACGTCATTTTAGTTTGCTCAGTAAAGTTTCTGATGTCTATTCAAATTTTGAGTGAGTCAATTCTTCTAAGTTTCTGATACCTGTTCAAATTTTGAGTGAGTCAAAATCTCCGGCACTAGTGCACTTTTTTTTACAGCTTAAACAGAGGCAGCAGGGCATTAGAACGTTAAGAAATGACAATGCAGGCCAAAGGACTGTCGTGTGCAGCTGGCTTTACATTCATCTCGATTCTCTCGCGCCAAGTGCTGCCCAGGCTCGCGTCTCCCCGATTGTATTTGACTTTATTTTTTTCTGCTGCGCTTAGACCGCTGCGCATCGTTATTTAGCTTTCCTATTTCGTCTTAGATGTATGCCACAGACAGGGTGAATGCGTCACGGTCGACTGATGGTGAAGCTTAACAAGTTAACTCATACCATAATCCTTTCAGTTGCAGAAGTAGCGTTATAAATGTTCAAGAGAAAAAAAAGGGTATGCGTTCAAGGGCACAGATCTGCCCTTAAGGGAGTAGCCTGCCTGAAAGTAATAAAACATGAGGGACCTTGGGTTTTACGTAATCGCAGATTGGCGCTTTAGTGCCGTAAGAACATCACGATTTGTTACAACCACAAAGGCGTGCAGTGGGCACGAGAGCGTTAGATCCCAATTGTATTAAAAATCATTGAAAACATTTGTTTTACTTTAGTAACGAACGACACCATTCACTTAGCGCCACAAATAGCAATGCATGAACTGAAGTTCGAAATGACAGCTGGTTCCGCAACCAAACGCTTACAGCACGAGAAATTACCTCGGCCATGGAAGATGTCAGACCAGCAGCGATGCAATATACCGCCCTATTTCCAACGCTTTGCGATGCACGGATTGTGCTGGTCTGGCTCGTACGCTTAGCGCTGTGTAGCCGCACCGCGTGAGGTACAGTTACAGTGTTGAGAAGTTAGACTTTTGCCCGTAACATCAAACTTTACTTTGAAAGCAGAACAGTAATTAGCACGCGCCGCAGCCCATAGGCTCACTATACATACATTACAGGGTTAAGTTTTTACTGCCCACATCAACTTATTGGCCCACCGTGTTCAACTGCTTGACCTGTCATCAGTGGTGGTAGACCTACGAGCAGCAGAGTATCCCCACGGCGTTAATGGGCTGAGGGGCGCTGTCTGAAGTGCAACCAATGGGCTGAGGGGCGCTGTCTGAAGTGTAACCGTGCGATCCCTTTATTCGGCAAAGGGCTAACCGCCCGGTCTCCTTGCCACATTGCTCAGTGTTGCCAACGAAGAGCAGAGGGCTGGTCTCCCCCCCCCCCCCCCCCCCCCCCTTCCTCCCCCACGGCTCGAGACCTCCCAACACACGGACCAGTGCCTGGCATCAGCTACCCCTCACTGGGGGTGCCAAAGAAAGTAAGAGTGCGCGCGTGGGGCGGTGGTCGCCAGACCGGTTTGTCTGGCCGGTAAAAACTGAACCTCCTCACCACTGCCGGTCTCGGGGTGCCGGCGTTGCCGCAGGGCTGGGTACCTCGTTACTCAAAGGTGATTCGGCCATCGAAACAACATAGTCCTAGTATCGTGCTTCAACCAACTCGTCAAGTTACTAACCAAGTTTTTATTTCTAATTGCTCCAGCGAATATACGTTCATCGTGGGACTAAAGAAAACACTCTCCAGTAGCTTCATCGGAGAACTTCAAGCAAACAACCGATAGTGTCCCACGACCTCCTTCACAGACACTGGCTGCTGCCTAACCTCTTGGACTGGGACGGTGTCTCTACGTTGGTAACATGTATAGCAGAGAGGGAAAATATCGTCAGCCGTTGTACCGCAGCCGCGCCGCGCCCGGGGTAGCTGTCAGTGTTCTGGCTGTCACGAAACTGGCGCTCCACCGAAACTCATCAGCTTGTGTGGAGGACCAAACAACAAAGGTCTTCTTGCTGAATATTTTACGTACACAGAACTCTTTTTTTCTGCTGAATGTAGTAAATAACGTGACCAGAAACAAACTTGACGTCCAGAGATCTGATATACAGGTGTACTCGACTTATAGTACGAATTTCTTTGGTTGGCACATCCAAATGTAGTTAATTGAAATTTTGCTTGCATTAACCAGCGATTGCACTGTTTGTACATAGCTGTGCAGCGCAGTGTTCCCTGTGTACATGCACTGTCCAGCGTTATTCTCCGTATACTGTGTGTGGCTGTGCAGCTTTGGGCTCCGTGTATACTAAATATGACTATGACGCGTTCAAGTTCCATTCACAGGGCATAGAATGAGTCATAGGGTGCATTTAAAAGGCTTGTCCATGCTCTATTACGGGAAGCTGCGCCGCCAAAGGACTTCAAGAGCACAAAATACAAAACGTTCTTTACGATTCCTCAGTTTACGTTGCAAGGGCACAGCTTCGCATAGCACTTTGTTTTACTCTCCAAAAATCGCTTAAAATTTCCCCATCCGCTGTTGGTTCACTTTACAGCAAAAGCTAATAGTAGTCTGGAATATTTATTTCTGCTATAAGTGAGCGTACATTTTCAAGACGTCATATTTTAGCGAGGTGCTCAAATATGCAAACTGTAATTACGGTCACAGGAAGTTTTATTTAGAGCACCTGGAACGTTTCGCCTAAAGCTTTTGCTAGGACCGCGACAGCTCTCGTCCCACGACAAACCCTGTCTTTAGGCAAGTCGGTCCTGCACTGCGGATCACCGAAAAGTTGTGCCTGCAAGAATAGTCAAAACAATGACTACCAAATCCCCGTCTTTGTAACAACTTTCAATAGCTCGCACTCACTTCCGTGATGTCACGACTGCTTGCTAAGGGCAGACACAGTGCTCAAGAGACTTCTATAGCTTATACAAGTGTAGGACAGGACTAATATAGCGCTATGGATACGAACAAATAAAATTACGGTACTTACCAACAGACGATAAAATTGGGAGAAGAGAGTGGTTACAAAAATCGATCTCCAGAACACCACTCACTGATGGTCAACACTGAACAATGTATCACTTGACCACTTCAAACAATGACACTTCGTGGTCACACTTGTGATCCTTAAAATGTATCAACAGATCACCACAGATCCTGCAGATTTTTAACTCCGCCGCTTCACTCAATTGAAAATAAAACTGAATCCAGAAAATGGCCAGAAGGGCTCGAGGAAGGTCACCAGACAAGGAAGACTCTCAGATCACGAAAACGGTAACATGAGAATTGGCGCAATGAAATATAGGAAATAAGATCTGAAGGAGAAGGAATAATGAGTTGCAGCGGGAAGGGTGAGAAATCATTGTAATTATTGAGCCGAAACATTGTTTACTGACTGACAACTGTTTAAATGTGGTGATGATGCTTTCCATTCCTTGTAGCAAAAATCAGCTTTTCAAATGATAAGCAAATGACTACGAATCACCAAATCACTTCCACCACGCATTGCACGACCGGGTACAGGCCGCTGTGAGTATATGCATTCCCTATTACCTCCTCCAGGGAGGTTATGGACGGATCTTCATGAAATTCACAGGGATTGTTAGGAGGAACAGACGATTACCTTTTTGTGAAGATCCGTTCAACCGTTTGTTGTTTGTTTGTCTACCAGTTTTTTCTTGGCAACGTAACTCAAAAGTTATTAACGGATCTTCATGAAATTTACTGGAAATGTTAGGGATGTTGCGAGAGTAAATGATCAAATTTTTGTGATAATCTGTTTATCTCTTTGTTTTTATGTTTGTCAGAACTATAACCAAAAAGTTAACGACAAATCTCCATTAAGCTTGCACAAGGTGTTAGATATGTTATACTTAAGGCACAAATGAGCAATTGTTGGTGATGATCGGTTCTCCCGTTTGTGTGTTTGACTCTAGGTTTGTTGTAATGTTTATCACAACATAACTCAAAAAGTTACGAATTGATCTTCCAGAAAATCTAAGGAACTGAGAGGGACAAATAGCGGAATTTCGGTGATAGTCTAACGGGAAATTCTGGTTTGAGTACAAATTTGAACTCTTCATTACTATCAAGTTGCTTGGAGGAGGTATACGCTTCAAGCGTGTTGCTCTAGTATGCAAATTAATTCTTATTATAGCTCTAATGGCACGAGTTATAACGTTAGTCGGCGTGTCCCGCAATGAAGCTTCGTGCAGTTTCAACATTTTCATTGGAGGAAACATGATAATAGAGGGAAAATACGGCACTTGTGAGTGGATACTTATTGTAAAGTTAACCGTCAACGCTCTTCTGTTTGTTATATGTACGGCACGATGCTTACACGCACACGCCGTGTCTACCTGTCAGCCACAGGCTGTGGTGCCCTCACCATACTAGCCACACACACACACACTCCGTGTCTACCTGTCAGCCACAGGCCGTGGTGCCCTCACCACAACAGCCACACACCCCGTGTCTACACATCAGCCACAGGCCGTGGTGCTCTCACCACAACAGCCACACACCCCGTGTCTACACATCAGCCACAGGCCGTGGTGCCCTCACCACAACAGCCACACACCCCGTGTCTACACATCAGCCACAGGCCGTGGTGCCCTCACCACAACAGCCACACACCTCGTGTCTACACATCAGCCACAGGCCGCGGTGCCCTCACCGCAACAGCCACACACCCCGTGTCTACACGTCAGCCGCAGGCCGTGGTGCCCTCACCACAACAGCCACACACCCCGTGTCTACACGTCAGCCACAGGCCGTGACGCTCTCACATGTCCTCGTCTAGGCGCCACCTCAGCCACAGCAGTAAGGGGACACTACCAACACTGCCCTGCCTTCTCTTGAGCGGCTGCGCACAAATCCTTACTATGAAAATTTCCTTCAACTTTTCAGCAGGCGGTCTAACTTGCTGCGTATAAAAGCAAACTTCTGGGTGAATAGTACTTCTTGGAAGCGGCATTATTTTCATTGAAAATTTACGGCTCCTCCTTCTGTATCAATGGTACACAGTTGCCTAGAACAGGGGAAACAGTTCTCTTATATATTATCTAGTGGTAGAAAATTATGCAGCACTGGAACAAAAGGCAACTCTGATACTTGACTTACATTTGGTTGTGTCAAAAGTCACTCTAGAAAATTCCAGTTACTATGCAAGCTTCAAGACTAAGTAAGCAAATGTAGCAATGCCACTTGTCAAGAAGCATTTGGACGCTGAGTTTAGCGGCTTGTCGTAGGGGGAAAATATTGTTTTACCACATAAACACTACGGTCTAAGTAGCTGCTGGCGGCGGTATGAGAGCAAATATCGAAAAGCTAATCTCCTTCGCTAGCTCGCCGAACTTCTTATTGATTTTATTTTTGAACAAGGCGACAACTGCAACATACAATGAGTCCTAACTGCATCTACTGTCTGCCTGATGAACAGTAACCAACCTCGGTACATCATTTTAGCAACACTAAGGTAAGACGGCCACGACACACCACTCCTTTTGTTTACAGAAACTTGATATTCAAAAGTTTTTTTCAATATGAAGTCACAGGGAAGGATACAGGGGTTGGCTGTCTAAGAAAGCACAACACTTAACTCAGGGGTTGGTCCACTCCGTCCTAGTGCACGCGTAAAACTTCACAGCAGCTTACAACTGCTGTGTTTTGTATGCTACCAAAATTAGCACAGTTAATAGGACTGTCACACAAGGAAGCACTTCACAGAAACTTGACCTTGACATCTTTGTTTGGCTACCCACTGAGAGCATCTCACGGTCGACGAAATTTTCTTAAATATATATATACATAGTGTTTCTCTTTACGTATCATTCACCACTTATGCAGAAAGTCTAAGACTGTATACATATCTAGTCAGTTAGTAACTAACTCAGAAGTTCAGTAGCAAAACATTTACAACCTCAGGCTGCATTGCGCGCTAAAGCGCCAGAGGCAGCAATCATATGAAACAATGCGCTTACTTTCGGTCTTTCTTGCAAGTCTCACTGACCATACCGCAGCTTTACGTACAGGATCACAACTACCTTCATGTCACACACACACACACTTTCACACCGTCCGGGAGCGACATGCATATGATAGCTTGCAAATCAAGTAACCAAATGCATTGACTGTCAGACCAGGTACGTTGAAAATGTATGATCAATGTCAATGGTGGAGTTAAGAATACAGTATCTCATGTTAACGAGCTGGTGAACCTGAACTTAGATTACAGGCTTGCAGGGCGACCCCTGGAAGTCTATCATCACTAAAGGTGCCAGCGGCAAATATCAAATATACCTAATGTAGTTAACACAATGGGCAGTGACAGTAACCACTTGAGATTGCAGTTTTACGCCGATTTAATCACCAACTGCAACAGGTGTGAGCACCCAAGCACGCGGCTGTCGCTCACACTCACACGCTCCGTGTCAGAGCACCACACCGACACCACCGCACCGCACCACCACAAGGCTACGAGTGCCACCACGCCATGTGCAGAGCCGCAACGCTCCCCCTCCACCTCCCCTACAACAGCCCCTCGCGCCTTTTCCAGATCGAAATTATTCTTCACGCACTTAAAATATCGCAGGTACTGGTTTATTGCCAATAAACAAGTCTACTCCAGACGGAAAATCTATTTCACCGCCCCTAAAATACCGTAGTTATTGGTTTATTGCAGAGGAGACTCAAAAAGTAACTTGTAGAAACGTTCAAGTGCCTGGAAGACTTCAGCGATGTCCCTATAATTGAACTTTTCGACAGAACCAGTAACGATCGTCTCCACAACAATGGGCAAAAATTCAACCATCAACAGTGAAGAACTACGCAGAGAAAACAGTTTTTCCCGTTCTTCGTAGTGAACACTTAGAACAGACTTTCGTCGGAAGTCGTCAGAGCACATACAATCAATGCGTTCAAAAATCGTCTGGAGAGTGCTGGAAGCAGCACCCTCCGCAGTTTTGAACGTCTCTCCCGTGACTCAGAGCCATTCAATTTCCCGGTGCTGTTTCAGAGGCAGCTCAGTCCATTGTCCTTCATACCCAGCCCAACAAAACGTGTCAGAGCCGCAGCCAACATGCCGCAGCTGGTCATATTTGTATAATACGCCCATTGGCAGCGATTTTCCGTTAGACGTGCATTCAGTTAATGGGATAATCATCCCACTTCTGTCATCTTATGTAACCTGGTTTAATTTTTGCTTCTCGATCTCCATGAAAACGCATCGTAATTAGAAATCTATAACCTGGCCAATTTTTCACCAATTTCGTTAAGAGCGTGATACAGAAAGAAAGAAATATATGAATAGACAAATATATGCCATGCATGGAAGATATTCGAAACCGTAAATAAATTTTCTTGCTATTGCGTAAATAAAATAACTCTAGGAGGATGGATCCATGACTTACTTGAACCAACAAAGCCGCTTGTACACAACATAGAAGAGAATAATAGGAAAATCGTAAACTGTGACTCGTCCCTGGTCTTTAACAAAGCGTGCTTAAGAGAAAATATAACCTCCTGATCGAAAGTTTAAGACCACTTGAAAATGTAAAAAAAATAATAACGTTTTAGTGATAAAAAATAAACTCCTTCAACTAAAGGAAAAAGGTGAGAATCACGAAATATGCCTGATGTGCCAATTTATTAAGAAATTACCCTTATGTCAAATATTGAGTTTTTCAGGTGGTCAAAATTATAAGACCAGGGTAATTAAAAGTTCAAATCTAGTGTATTTTACGGCGTTTCGGATCAGTTACAGGCTTGTGCTGAGAGTGTGAAGGTGTCACTCTGCCCAAAGAAAGCAAATTCTCCGAATTAGAACGTGGTAGAACTGTTGAACTTCATAAGCAAGCTTTTGTCGGAGCGTGCAATCACAGCTGAAATTCATCGCAGTAAAACTGTGATTTGCAACTTCTGAAAGGACGCTAAGAGTTACGGAAGAGCAAAATCTAGCGATAGACCGAGAAAAATTTCCCTGCGTTGAGTAGAAGAATTAAACGGGTTGTTACTCATGACAGAAGGTAAATCAAGGCACTCCAGGTAAATCAAGGCACTGACAGATGGTGATTGCAGTTCAATAACCATCAGGCAACACTTACAATGAAAGGGCATGAAGAACAAAAAGCGTCTGAAAAGTCCTCGGATGTTTCCGCGTCACAAAGTGGCCCGTTCACAATTTACTCGAGAGCACCAAACGTAGGACATTGAAAAACGGTCTAAAATTGTGTTTTCTGGCAAAAAAAAAAAGTTCATTCTGGATGGCCCTGATGGCTTCCAACGGCCTTGGCATGACAATGAGATGCTTCCTAAAATTTTCCGTTATGGTGTGGGGTACTTTCTCCTACAGGGAAGCAATGAAGCTTCAGGAGGTGCAGGGTCGTCAAACAGCTGCTGGTTATGTCGACATGTTACGAGGGCCCTCGTTTTTGAATGGTTTTTCCAGCAGGATAATGCAGCAGCCCACACTACCCGCCAGACTATGACCTTTCTTCCAAGAAAATGGGGCCCATGTTTTAAGTCATCCAGCATGTTCACCAGACTTAAACACAAATAGAAACTTTTTGGAGATGGATGACGAGAGACGGTTAAAGATATAGTAAACATATTGTGACAGTAAACGAACTTCGTAAGGTCATCTTTAGGAACTGGGCAACATTCCTCCAACCCTCATGGAAACCCTAATTTCTAGTACGCTTCAAGGAATTTTTGAGGTTATCAACAAGAATGGAGGCAGTACTCATTACCAAGTTCAAATTTTGCTCACCTCAACGTCTTTGTCGAAAGGCTACCTACGATTACTGTTTGTGGTCTTATAATTTTGATCAATTGAAAAACTAATTATTTGACAAAAATGCACATTTCTTAATAAATTGTTATAGCAGGTATTTTTCATCTATCACACCCGTTACCTTTAGGAATTACTGATCCATAGTCGAAGGAGCTTATTTATTTATTTATTTATTTATCATTAATACGTTGTTATCTTTTTCTATTTTTAAGTGGTCTTAAACTTTTGATCGGGAGTTTATTGCCAATCTACACGATTATATAAACATATGAATGTATAGACATATTAACATAGAAATATATAAACATATAAACGCACAAGGGCGTTAGTTGTGCTGTTTTGATCGTACCCTCATCTTATTATTCTGTAGATGAATATTTTTATTTTAATCCATAATATTGTGACGAAGAGATGAACCAATCAATCAACTTAGCGACCAACCAAGCGAGGGAACAAGCACCCGACAAACTGCATTTTATTAATGGGTTGGCCGGAAAGCTCATGCCTATTTTCTATAGTTCTTCTTTCGACTTATTTTAGAACACGATTGAGTCCGAAACGGAAAATAGGAGTTTAGTTCTCCTAACGCCATCTTTAGGAACTGGGACAACAGTTCTCCAAGCTATCTTTTCGTACAAGGTTTGAGATACTGTAACATGTGTTAATTCTGTAACCCTTAAAATAGAAGACAAAAACTTCATTTCCGGCATCTGATGGTTTTCTATCTTCGTAAAGGAAAAATGCCTCACAAGCAACCAAAGAAATGGGCACAATTTACGGTGATGATTCATTATCCGAAAGACTGTACGGAAGTGCTTCGCGAGGTCCCGAGCTGAGAATTGTAGCCTTATGGACAAGAGCGGTCAGACAGACAGACAGACCATCCTCTACAGATGATGACCAAATCAAGTCATTAACTGAGAATAAGCGACATTGCACAACCCGAGAATTAGCAGAAAGCCTCAACCTATCAAAATCTGCTGTTCATGAGCACCTGGTAAACTTGGGTTCGCAAATCACTCCGATGTTTGGGTGCCATGTGACTTTAGCAGGAAGAGCCTTTTGGATCGCATTTTCATGGATTGGAATGAAGACGCGCCTTTTTAAAAAAATGTAACAGGCGATTAGAAATGGATTGTTTATCGAAATGTGCAAAGAAAACGATTCTGGAGTAAGGGACATATGAATTACATACCTCCCCTATAGCCACTCCAAAAGCAGGTCTGTACGATGAGCTTTCCCAAGTAACCAGTCAGTTAGTTCTGAGAAATGCTGCTTACAACTGGTCAACCTAAAAGCAGAAACTCAAGAACAACGTTCAGAATTGGATAACAGGAAAGATATTGTCTTCCATCAGGATAATGCGAGACCACGCGTTTTTTCGGAAACCAAACAAAAATTTCCGCAACTTGGCAGGGATGTGTGGACCGGTTCAAACAACTTCAAACCGATCCACTATAAACGTTTCGTAGATGACACCTGCCTCATATTCAAAAATCAAACAGATTCGCACTCTTTTATCCAGTATTTGAATAGGAAACATTGAAATATTAAATTCACCGCTGAAAATCAATCTAACAATTCATTAGCTATTCTAGATATTTTAATGACTAATCAAAATTTAACACTAACCACTAGTATTTACAGAAAACCCACATTCACAGGTCTCGGGACAAGTTTCTTCAGTCACTGCTATGATCAATTCAAAATCAATGCAATAAAAACTTTACTTTTTGGGCATACCAATTGTCTCCTTCCTACCTTGCGTTTTCAAATGAAATAGACTTTCTTCGAACATTTTTCAAAAATAATGGTTATCCACACCATCTTCTGGACCACTACTACAAACTGCTCCTTGACAAACTATTCGATCCAAGCATAACTAAGCCTTCTGTCCGTAAATTAAACTTTTTTCATTTGCTTCCAAATTACAACATGGACTCTATCAACACGGTTAACATTCTGAAAACTCTCCTCTCTGAAGCATACCCGCACATTAACTTCAAATTTCCATGCAAAAACTCCATCACAATTGGGTCTTATTTTTTAATTGGGTCTTATTTTAAATTAAAAGACAAGCCTCCTACGCCTCTCCTGTCTAGTGTTATCTACAAATATCAATGCAGAAGCTGTGATGCTTCGTACATTGGTAACACTGGACAACATTTCCAAGCTCGAATCGATCAACATTTAGGCGTATCCAGTTGAATAGGTCTACCCCTCGCAAAACCTGCTCATTCTGCTCCCCGTCTCCATGCTGGACAAAAAAATAATCCTATCAGCACGACAGTTTTCTTAATCATAGACTTTTCTACCCCACTCGAACTCACCACACTGGAATCTCTCTACATCCATAGAGCAAAACCTAGCCTCAGCATTATGACCCCAGCTATACCTCTACACACGTCTCATGCCTGACCCATCGTCCTCCGACTGTACAGACGTCGACATCGGGACACTGCAAACTCGCTCCATTCAGTTGCATTTTGACCTCCCCCCGAACAACACTTCAGCTCCCCACATATTAAAGATAAAAAGAATTGTTTTAATTTGATAAGTTACATTAGATATTTTATCTTAATGATAAGTTACATTAGATATTTTATCTTAATGACGCCAGTTTTGATGATGCGGTGACCAGAGCCCAAGAATTTGTTAATAAACTATCACAATGGCTTAATTTGAACCGCCTCCTACCAAATGCTAATAAAAGTAAGCTAATGC
>LQNS02001155.1:18809519-18838045 GCA_001587735.2 Parhyale hawaiensis | reverse complement strand
CCCCACCACAGCCGTGTATCTCATACCAGCGACCCCACCACAGCCGTGTATCTCATACCAGCGACCCCACCACAGCCGTGTATCTCATACCAGCGACCCCATCACAGCCGTGTATCTCATACCAGCGACCCCACCACAGCCGTGTATCTCATACCAGCGACCCCACCACAGCCGTGTATCTCATACCAGCGACCCCATCACAGTCGGGCAACCAGCCAAAGTGGGTGCAAGAAAGAATTCATCTCCAGTCAAACATGTTAACTGCCCTCCTGCCCTCCCTTGCACCCATGAGCAATTTTTCAAGTAACGCCCACTCTCGTGCGCCCTCTCGTTTTTTTTTTAAGTACTGCCGTCCTCCGTGTGCGTGTGTGTATATGTAGATGCGTGTGTGCGCGCGAAGCTTTACAACCATCGCTCCATTGTGTGCGCTCAGAAGAAATTTTCATGTCATATCTTTGCTCTCTTCTAAAAGCACACCGCTTACCTTCTACCTCTACCTGCCTTGCCAATATCTATACATTCATTATACGCTAGTGGCTCCTGCCATCCGTCATAAAATGTTGGCACAAAACTTATTTCAATGAAATTTCCAGTTTTCTATGCTCCCTCCTACTTTTCAGGAGATTTCTCCGACGCTAATTAAACATTCTCCCTGTAGGTGTGCAAATTTAAGGTCAATATATGACTCTGACACCAACTGTGTCTCCTTTTCTTATAGACTCGATGTTTCACTGCCTCATGTCCATGCAGCACTCTAATAACTCCTGCAAATTTAAAGAAGATCTGTTGATTACTGGTTCACAGAAACTGGCTGAGAAACAAACAAACCAATGGTTGAACGATTCTTCATCAACATGTAATCTTCTGTTTCTTTTAACATATCTAACAATCCCTGTGAATGTTATAGAGATCTCTCCAAAGCGTTTTGAGTTATCTTGGTGACAGACAGAGGGACAAACGGACAAACAGCCACACCGACAAACAGAGAGATAAACTCCGACAAAAGCATAACCTCCTTGGCCGCAGTAGTTATGAATTAAACGAAGTATCTATTTTCCTCACTCGAGACAATAGTTCTACTCTGAAGGATATCTCTGTAGTTTCGTTCGCTTTCTACTCAAGTTCAGCTAATTCGCTCCTATTTGTCCTCGTCAATAGGGACGAAGAAACCGAGCAACCAACCAACCAACCAACCAACCAATAAACTGTATACTCTTTTATTACTAGAGTACCCGCGCTGTCAAAAATGACTGCGAAGAGTTTCTGATGACCCTTCTTCGTTGATTATATTTTTGTTAATACAATTGCTAACTTAAAAGCGCATAGAGATGAGCGTTTACGGTTTCATAACTGCTGATCAGCGAAACTTTTTTGTTCTTTCTGTGACATGGAGAAAAATAAAGTTTTCTGCGGGCCGTTCAGCTACACTCAAAACTAGAGCACTCTGAGAGCGCATAACTCCGCCAAGCGAGGCAAAGATGACGAAGGAATTATTTTCTTTGTATCAACTCCAAAATTTAAACATTTGTGCCTTTTGATAGTAATAACAGTTTGTGCAATTTTCTTGAAGATCCGTTTATTACTTTTTGAGTTATACTGCGAGCAAACATTATGACAAGCATGAGTCAGACAAGCAAACGAACCAACCGATCTGCACCAAAACTTGATAATTTATGTCTTTTGACAGTACTAAGAGGTCCTATAAATTTTATAAAGATCCATTCATTATTTTTTGAGTTATTGTGTTAACAAGCATAAAATTAAGAACAGGGATAAATGAAAGGATCATTACAAAAATTTGGTCATTTACTCTTCGTTATATACCTAACAACTCATGTAAATTTCACAAAACTCCGTCAATAACTTTTTGAGTTATAGCATTGAGAAAAATGCCGCAAACAAACAAACGAATGGACGGATCTTCACCAAAAGTTAATCATCCATTCCTTTTAACATACCTAACAACCCCTGTAAATTTCGTCAAAATCGGTCCATAACATAACCTCCTTGGCAGAAGCAATAATAGTTCACTTTGGTAGCATGGAAACGATAGTACATCATATTAAACGCTCAATGGTTTTTGCTTGGCGAAAGCTGTTTCGTCGACCATTGTATTAAGTTTGTTAAGAATAACTGATGCAACGAAATTATCTAAGGGAAGAAACTAAGAATCAAGATGTATAAGAGAGCTAATGGAAGCTTCAGATATCTTCAGTGCTTTAATTTCAACTTCGGCAATGCAAGAAGTGCATGCCATAGATTCGATGTATGGCGAAGGTAATACTTCTGCAAATCAGACGCCATGGCAGAGCTAAGAGACGCTTTCGGTTTCTTCATTGTTTGAATTTTCACTAGCACCGATTAAGATACGTTTGTCATCAACTGTAACCCTATCTATTTTCTACCACCTGGATTTTCACGAAGCTTGACAGGGTGGCCTATCTCTAACCTGGCCTAATTTTCACCAACCTGTTTTATTAAAGCGTGACAGAAAACGATAATAAAAACAGATAAATACACTGGAACCAAGAACGCCAGAGCTAAATTCTTACTATCTATTTCGTTAGAAACGTGACCCGAAACATATAAATATATAAATAAATACATAAACACACGACGGTCATTCTTAGTATTAGACTAGGTAGCGTGGGATACTTAAATGTCAGCCACCTAAAAAGTATATTCCGACACCTGTTCATATTATTACCAGCCACGATGTTATCTAAATAGCTAACCATCACGTACGAGCACACAGCAAGTAATTTGCATCGACAGGTGTTTCAGTTAGGCATTCCCTGCGTTATCGTCTGGAGAACCAATGACTGCCGTATGCACCCGGTTTTAGACAGGTCATCAACGAACTGCTAAGCGAGTGCAGGAAGAAAGTCTTCTGACGTACAGGCCTGGGCCTCGCACCGCCGCATGTACGTGACGTTGGACGGCGTCTATGACCGAATATCTTTCTTTTCTACGCCCGTGGTAACTGAGCAGTAGCCTTTATACATGTTTGTTTAGCTGGTCACTCTGACTCCATCTGAGGGATTAATTAGGAAATTTCATCTACTACATGCCAAGAGATGAGATCGGAGGAAATTCGAGTCTCAAATTTTTTAGCAGCAGATAAATTCCTTCTCTATGCTCTTCTGTAAATCGCCTCTGGCTCTTAGTTCTCACATGTTGTACATTAGCCGTTCGCAGATGTTTTGTAATCCACTATATAATAAAACACAGTTGTTGGTCACTTGCTTGCTCCCTCGCTTCCTAGCTCCCTTGCTCGCTCCAATGTTGGTCCGTCTCTCCGTCACGCAGCTAAGAGTTAAATAGGAGAAAATTCATGTTCTGAAGAACAAGTTGAGATACCATAGAATTTCAGCGCTTAGAGTACCGGTGACGAATATAGCTCTGGATCTCCGGCCTCTGGATCCCGGGCTCTGGATTCCCAGCCTCTGGATCCTTAGCCTCTGGATCCCCGCTTTCATTGCTGAATGATATCAAAATAGTTTAATCTTCATGCTGAGCAGACGCCTTTTTATATTAAACTAGTGCACCAAACGCTACCCTTTTGTTGAATAAGTCATCAAAAAATTATTTGAAAACATCTCAGCTTAACAAAAGGGTTGATAGTCTAGATGAGGTGTAATTAAGTGACACCACCCGCAGCACCGTTGAAAATGAACATGTCCAAACACGGGCATGCAGGCAAGCGCCCACGTGCCTCCCCGTATCCAAGATACCCTCTCCGCAACAAAAAAGTTGGGTACCTCGGAATTTTTTTCTTCAGTATTAGATAGGGAAAAAATAAGGCTTCGAACAGACGGACGGACGGACGGACTGATAGACAGCTCTCTTATTATAGTATAGATTTACATCGCAGCCAAATTTCGACGCAAGAGGTTCAACAATCAGTTGGTATCTACAATACGGTGAGCCCTGGGCATTTCCAGTGAATTCTTTTGACTGAACTATATTTTTCTTAGTGCAGTGCAACTTAACGCCTGATCAATTCCAAGCTGATATTCACTCCTTATCTTGCAGGGGGGGGGGGATATTTTGCTATCGCAAAACTCATGGCTGTACAGCTTGCGTTTCACTAATGGAAGATCAGACTTGCAGGGATACGACCTACAATACAGCAAAACCTATACTGGGAACGAGAACAATAAAAAGCTCAATCACCAAATTTTTGCCGTCATTTTTGACGACTGGGCTCTCTACAATACCATATGCATCACTTTATTCGGAATCCGTTTACTTTTTTTATCCAGTCTCCTCAGTCTTCTCTCGTTGATTGAAATATCTTCACTGGGGAGAAGGAGCTTCAATAGAGAAGGAGAGAGCCTACGGCCCATTCACAGATTCGCCAGTGAGTCAACCAGTTGTGAGACGCGTGCATGAATCTCACTGGTGGAAGTGATGCGGGAGCAGTGAGTTTCACGGGGGAGCAGCAGGCAAACCAAGTTACTGATATGCGATTGGTGCATACGCCGAAGCCCTGGCTCCCTCTTCTCTATGGAAGCTCCTTGGCTGGGGATGATGCTGTCCAAGTAGAACAGACGCCAGGCTGTAACTTTAAGGTTTTCGTTACTGTACTGGACTTGCTATACCAGTCTCTGTATCTATGATGCAATTGTGTTAAATTGCTGCCCCTTCCTGAAGTTTTTTCGTCAACTCAGTTTTTGCAATCCAAAAGCATGAGGCCAACACGCATTGATTGCCAAGCCTAGGTAATGATTTAGGGTCCAGCCCGTTTGTTGCACTTGCCACAAGTTACATACTGGGTCGCATAAGGCAGAGCGCACCAATGAAAGTCCAAACAAATGTTAGCCTTATAAGGAACCAACTTGATTAAATGAATAATTATGTCGCCATTTCTGTGTGGCGAATATGCCTTATAATGGCATCAAACATGGAGCTAATAGAAGAGCGGTAAGCATAAGCTCTTCTCCGCGAGTACGAGAAAATGACGAAATGGCTGACTGCAAGTGGCTGAAGCAGACTGTCGAGAGCGCTAAGAGAAGGCTTAGCTAGCTCGAGAGCGCCAGTGCCTTAATTCTCTCGATCAGTTAGGTACGCCGAATTATTTTCGTGCAGGTCCCTGGCGGTGCCCCGTGATCGAGGGCCGACGTATGTAACGTTCGCCAACAAACGAACCTAAATCGAAGTGCATAAGCGGCAGCGGGCAGTGGTGTGCTGGGGGCCTTGTAGGGCAGCGTCGACCGTCGCTGAAATGCTGCATCGGGGCCAAGTTCAGCGCTGAAGGATAAACACCACAGCCCCTGAGTCTCCTCAGCACTCGTGCAGCAGCGGCAGCCGTCTGCAGGCTTGGGAGGCAGATCTGCAGCAGGCTGCTTGTTAGTTTGCTGTACAGAGGCGACTTACAGCTGAGTTAGAGACGTCTACACTGCCGCAGTTCTATCAAAATAACTGATCTCATTGGTTTAGCTTGTCCGAAACGTTAGTCATCAGCGCTGGTGTCGTTACCGAGGATCTCGTTGTAGTTGGTATTCCTAAATCGATTGCCTTTACTCATAGCTGCTCGATACTACGTAGCGAAACCCTCGCTCCTGGCTGAAGTATCAAAAATAACAACTAATAAGGTTAGCTCATTTCAATAAAGCCTTACGGGAGGTTGCTGCAACAAGAATTTCTGCGATGATGTCAATATCTTTAGGAGCTGGCATGTAACGGCCGACGTTACTACAGTACCATCACAATATAAGATAATGGATGTAAGAATAACATTATTGGTAACATGACCAAATGCTCCTCGTGGACGCAAACTATGGTTAAACCTAGAGAGAAGGAATTAAGGAAGAGAGACTCGTAACTACCTCCGCTAAGGAGGTTAAGTTTTTGTTGAGGTTAGCAACATAACTCATTAAGTTATGAACACCTCTTCACGAAATTTACAGGAACTGTTAGGTATGCAACGAGGAACAGGTGCACAAAATTTTGGTGTTGATCCGTTGGTCCGTTTGTCTACCAGTCTTTTGTGCTGATCCGTTGGTCCGTTTGTCTACCAGTCTTTTGGTGCTGATATGTTGGTCCGTTTGTTTACCAGTCTTCTCTCTTTCAGTACAGCGTTCCATGGCGGAGGTCTGCCCTCTCGGAGTGCAGTTTTAGTTTTAAACGTTAGTGGTGTGGACAGCGCTGGGTGCTGCCGTTGCGCAGTGCCTGCACTGGAGTGGCGGCGGGCCAGTGCGGAGGTGCAGCAGAGGCTCCCAGTGGCCAGGTGATCAGAGCGCTGTGCTGCTTTGGAGGTCCGAGGTTCGCTTCCTAGCCAAAAAGATGAAGTCTTGCGGTGCCCAAAAATTTCAGCGTTTCTGACAGTTAAGTTTACTGAGGGACGTTCACTTAATTAGCAATATGGACGATTTGGGGAGGAGGAGGAAGAGGAGGGGGGATGTTCCAGGTACCATTCAGTCTTTTATCTTTTGATGTCACAGCTCGGAGATTCTGTCGTCGACTGCTACTGCGCTTTCTTTTAGAGCGGAGATGGTATCCAGTCAAGGTAGTACGCAGTCAAGGCTATCTTATCTTTGTAAAATCTTCTTTACGTAAGCAAATTAAGCACAAATAAGAAGGCGGCACCACGTACATGCGTGAGTCACTTTTGGGGGGATATCTCAAGTTTACGGGACAAAATCTTCGCTAAATTTCAGTTTCAGAGCATGAGTTAAACCCACCTTTTCCGCGCGCATATCACTGCTCCGAAGCGTGCCGTGCATGGAGCGTTGTGTTTGGAAGTGTCAGGATCCACTGATGTGCTGCTAGAAATGCATTGCACTTTTGGGGCACCAAAACCTTGTGAATGCCTCGCCAGAGATACGTACATCTCCTCCCATACTCAACACTCAGGGCCATACACTTCGATGAAGAGGCCAGGCAGCTACAGCTAGAGCGTTCAGGAGGAAATATATTTCATTGAAACACATCTCTGCTGTGATCATGTTATTCATGCATCATGATGCTTTTTTATGAAGTAGTGTTTTGTTACTAGAATTTCATTCCTTCCTGAAGGCAGTCCTTTGTAACAGAGAGGTTAACTATCGAACTAAAGGGTTAGAGTAACTTGTGCCATGCGCTTATTTACTTGTGCGCGTTCGACACACAACTGCTACCAATAATCATTTTAACTAAAACTGAGATCCTCAGCCCCCACGTTCTTTTTGTTTATTATCCTACCTATTATCCGGCCTTCCTTTTTCCTGTTATTTACAGCGTGCTGTAGCGTACGTAAGCAGCACCTGGCTATATAGGTAACAGTGTGAGTGAGCTTCAGGCATGTGTGTGTCCACGGACGTTCTACTCGACATATATCTGTCGTGGTTCAACCAAAGCCCCCGGCTAAATGTACTTTTAGCTGCTGTAATGTGATGTTGTGCTGTGTTGAAGGTGCAGCTTATATATTGGTATAAGCACTAGGAGGGGCGGTGAGGGTCCAGACGGATTCTAGTGTCTTGTATTGCTATGTTTTGGTCCCGCTACAGAGCACTCGGCGTCCGAAGTAGCTCCAGCATCCGTCGGAGCAGCAAACACAGCCCAACTGTCTACGTTCATATTCACTTCACACTTGGAGAATTATCGAAAACTTTATGAGTCCAAGTTAGCCCCGATATCGTCACGGCTCGCGTGTTGATAAACTTTGTACGTGCTGTTTTGTTTTCGAGGGCACGCGGAGACATTCGGACGCAGTGTTGTACGTATGGCAGCCAAACGACTGCGTGTCTGAACCCGCCGTCAGACATGCCGTAGGAGTAGGGGACTTATTCACAGGCGGGCAGCCGGGGACCTTTTCTCATGCAAAATAAGCTCTGTTATCTTTTGCTTAAGAAGCTATTCAACGATCATCGGCTACTGCTGAGAAAACAGCTAATTTTTTCCGAGGTCAAGAAATATATCCCATTTTAGTTACATTGTAGTGCCATTTCCTCTTCGTTTCAGCAAACACTACAACACCAGCTCTCTGTGCACAACGTCTGCAGTGAAAGTGTTCAGAGGTAAAAGAGTAAGCTTCAGTGAGACACATCTCTGTGAACAAGTACAACGTCTGCAGTGAAAGTGTTCACTGGTGCAGCAAGGCAATGCGTACATGTACACCAAACTACGTGCCACACGCACACACAGCGTCACCATAACCTTGTCCTACATGTGGAGGTCCCGCGCTCAACACCAGCATCCTCTGGGCCCTCCCTCCACCCCTCCTCGCATGCTGATCTCCGCCTCACTCTACGCAAATGTGTGTTGCTGCACTAGAGTTGTGCCTCCGTACCCTAGGTCCATGCAAGTTGTCCCATCTCAACTTACGTGCAAATGTGTGTTGCTGCACTAGAGTTGTGCCTCCGTACCCTATGTCCATGCAAGTTGTCCCGTCTCAACTTACGTGCAAATTTAAAGTGCTCCACCAGAGCTGTGTTCCATTGGGCGCCAAAATTAAGCTTTAGATGTTTGACTTGTCTGAAACGTCAGACAGAAGCCTTGGCTTTGTCACTTTGAATCATATAGCAAGTGTTAGTAGCAACACGATTTCGCTGGGCCTGCTGAAAACTCCTTTTTAGGGAATAAGCTTGAGTTTCCGGAACTCTCAAGGATAAACGCTTGAGGGTCAGTGCCTGAAACTTGGTTTAAGTGGAACGAAACCAGCGCACCTGCGTGAAGTTCCGAGTAGGTCACGCCTCTAAGGCTTCATTTTAGCGTCCAATCGAACATGCCCCATGTCAATGTCAAATCTCACGAAATTTTTCACCTGAAACTAAGTAAATTCCTGCTGGTCCCACCACAGCCGCGTCTCCGCCCCCTATGCCATTGAAACAAACCTCGCTCACACTTGCAGCTCTAACTACATAAATTATTGCTGCTACACACCAGAGCTGCGTAACCGTACTCAATACTGAAGACAATCTTAAAAAATTCCCACTTCAATCTGCTCAAATTTATTTTTGTTACGACAAAAAAGCATGCCCATGTAATTCAAAATTTCCGCGCGGTGTCCACTAGCAGACTCCCACGCTCCTCTATTCAAACTTGTAGAGCTGCAACGGAAAATCCGAACTTTGTGGATTATGCACAGTTTTTGTTTCTACTGGTCTTTATATCCCAACCTCCCCCTTCCGATCACTAAAATAGAGTTTTGGCCCTTCATTCAGTTCTTAATTTCTACTAATCTTCACAGTTATCATTCTTCTTAAACTAACTTTTACCTTATCTTTGTTATCACGTTTGTTATGCTTCACTCCAAGTTTTTCTTTGATTTGCACAAGGTTTATTACTCTTTCGCACAGTCGCAGCAGAAATTGCTTTTTTAAAAATAATCTGATCCATGAACAATTTTTTTACTGTTTGTACCTTCTTACTCTGTGTCCACGATTACTGAGCATTGTCGTTTACTTATCACCTATTCGCTTGTTGAATTGTCACGTAGCATCCCGTTCGATGTAACCGTATAACTGAGTTGTATATTTGATTTATTTTCGCTTTCTCGCTTGCTTGACGTCCACTTAATGGAGCCTCTTCAGTGTGACTCCCACCGAGTTTTATGTCATATTCTGTATCACCTTTTTGTATGCTGATTTTAACGTGCTAACTTCTTTGGAGTGCCAGAGTCCTGAGCTTTCGGTTTTATTTAGAACTGAGGCTAGCTTTTTTACCAGCGTTTCAGTCTCCTCCTGATGACGACATCTCTGCCGACAGTGGAGTTCCTAGCTTGTAGATCCTCACCTCGAGCTGTCAAAACTTTCCTGACTGGAAAGACTGAAGCATAATTTCTGAGACCTCCTACACCAGGAATAACTGACCTTCAGGTAGAACTTCGCAAGTTCTTTTACTACTGCACTACGTCTGGCATCCTCTCCCATCTTGAGAATTTATTTAGATATTTATTTATTAACCTTGGCGCACTGAGATAATCTCATCTAATCTAGATTAAAACTTCACGCACAATAGATGACAGTTGCTGTATGTTGTACTTAATTTCGGTAAATTTTGCCTCTACAGTTAAAAATTACGAACCTGTGTCCACAAGGATAATAGAGCAGCTATGCTAATTTGAAGACCTACTTGTTTTTGTATTGGAGGCAGTTGGTTGTCTGCGCACACAGTAGTTACAATTCTGTGAGGCACCGTCACCATGTTGCTAATGTATCACCTGATGTCCTGCAAACCCATAGCTTCCCAGTCGAAAGTAATATGTGATTTGCCGACACTACCTGATACTGCCCCTGTCGGCGTTAGAAAAATGCCTACAGTTATATATTTATGTTGTGCGCGTTTGATGGATTTGCGCGATNCACCTGATGTCCTGCAAACCCATAGCTTCCCAGTCGAAAGTAATATGTGATTTGCCGACACTACCTGATACTGCCCCTGTCGGCGTTAGAAAAATGCCTACAGTTATATATTTATGTTGTGCGCGTTTGATGGATTTGCGCGATCGAAACGCGCACCGATTGCGCAGCGCGATCGAAACGCGCACGACATTTACACTGTAGGCTTATGACGAAGTCGCTTTCGTGATGATCGGCATTCGTCCTCTGAGTTGCCTTCGACACGCCCTCGTTGAGCTGTCACCNGATGTCCTGCAAACCCATAGCTTCCCAGTCGAAAGTAATATGTGATTTGCCGACACTACCTGATACTGCCCCTGTCGGCGTTAGAAAAATGCCTACAGTTATATATTTATGTTGTGCGCGTTTGATGGATTTGCGCGATCGATCGATTGCGCTGCGCAATCGGTGGATCGTTCAAATTTTAAAATAAAAAAAAACAGTCCTTGCTTTCCCTAACCTACCCGACATTAAACCCGAATATAGTCGAACTTACCCGAAATTACGGCCTAATACCTACAACATCCACCGATTGCGCAGCGCGATCGAAACGCGCACCGATTGCGCAGCGCGATCGAAACGCGCACGACATTTACACTGTAGGCTTATGACGAAGTCGCTTTCGTGATGATCGGCATTCGTCCTCTGAGTTGCCTTCGACACGCCCTCGTTGAGCTGTCACCACAGACACTGGGATAATGCCTTTAATTTATCCGAACCTCTGATGTTTTTTGAGATATTAAATCACTACTGTACATCGAGTTTCAGGCGTTAATGCAAACCTAATACGCTTGAGATCGTTAAAACCTCAATAGTAAGGAGAAGCATGGCATTTTCTATCGTTGTACGTGATCAAGTGTAATCGCCTTGCAATTACGCCTGCAATTTAATTCAAATGTGCTATTCGATCACTCAACATCGAAGTTCCGCACAAGTTAAATAACCCCAGATCGAATTAGATTATCAAGCACAAATTGTGTGAATCGGAGACACTTTTAGTAGTGCGCGGCTCCACATCTGCCAGTCTATGGGCAGTTTTACTTTCTTTACCGCATCCTCAGCAGCGCCCCAAAGAAGCTGCCTAATTTTGCCTCATCACCTGCTGCAAGTTATGTCAAGGCCGCTCAGATGCTAGCCCCAGTGTATCGATCTTCCGAACCACTTTACGTCTAACGCTAACACATCTTATCTAATCAAACGCACCTTGTCTACCCTAACGTACCTCAGCTAACCTAACACACAGTGCCTACCTTAACGTACTGTACCTCAGCTACCCTAACGCACCTAGTCTAATGTAACGTACCTCGTCAGAACTAACGGATCTCGTCTAACAAAGGGCGCTCGTTCGTTTGGGCGCAGAAATTGAACCTTCGAGGGCTGACATATTCGAAACTCCAGACAGAAGCTCTGACTTTGTTACCGTGATGCGTGTTGCAAGTGTTAGAAATAACATGATTATTTTCGATCCGGTTTAAAACATCATTTTAGGGAGTCAGATTGAGTTTTTGGAAGTCTCAGGAGTAAATTATTGAGGGTCACTAGGCCAAAAACTCAATTCAGCGAGTGGAAGATTTGCACCTGTGGCAAGCTTCGAGCAAGTGATGACTCGAAGAGTTAATTTCGGCTCTCAATCAAACATGCCTATTATGCACCTGCTGTAACCTCGTCTAATCAAACGCGCCTCGTCTAACCCAATGCACTTATCTCGGCAGCAGACCGTTTGAACTTGACCACTTTTAAATTGAACTTTTAAACTTGGACCATATCGAAACTCGATCTTTTGGAATTTCCATAGACCTTTTGCAATTTGGATCATTTCAAAATTTTATTTTTTGAAAATTTGGCTATTGTTTAATTTGAACCATTTTGGAGAGTAAATCCTCTCGAAATTGATTTATAATTTGGCCCATTTCGAATTGAACCTTGTTAACTTGCATCATTTTGAACTTGATATTTTGAAATTTGGTGCATTTCAATTTTTTTTTTAATTTGAATCACTTTGAAAATAAGGAGCATGGTGAAATTGGATATTTTGAAATTAAGATTATTTCGAAATTTGATCTTATAAAATGTGACAGTTCCCATTTTTTTTTAATTTGGATGACTTTCAATTTGACATTCTTAAAACTGGACCTTTCTGGACCATTGTGGAAACTGTACTATTAATTAAGGAAATTGGACCATTCTAAAGTTTAACATTTTGGAATTTGGATCATTTTTAGTTGAAGTTTCTGTAAGCTGAAAAATTTTGCAATTGGGATCCTTTTGAAACTAGAGAAACAGTCTGCGGGCACATACCTCCTCCTAACAATGCAAGTTTAACAAAATTCAAATTGACCCTTAATTCAGGATTTGCTGTAAATTTCATGAAGATTCGTCGGTACTTATTGAGTAATGTTCTGACAAACAAAAAGACAAAGACTGACGAAAAAATCAGTACCAACTAGAGCACTCTGAAAGCGCATACCTCCGCCAAGTAAGGCAACGGTAACGAAAATTCAAATTGGTTCTAAGACTATGATTTTCTTTGTACCAACACTAATATCTAATCATTTGTGTTTTTTGATAGTATTTACAGTTTCTGTAATTTACTTGAAGATCGGATAATAACTTTCTGAGTTATGCTACTAACAAATATTACGTCAAACACACAAATGCAGGGGCCACACTAGGTAGCTATTCATCCTCGCAACTTGCTGTCAGGACGCGCAGCTCGTACGTCTTCCAGCAGCAAAATTGCTGCTAGCAACAGACAAGTTGCGCCTACGTGGCGAAAAGTCGCTCGAAGTTCTCTATGGGCAAACAGTTGGTCGTACAGCCGCGTAAATCGAATTTGTATTAAGAGTGTAATTCTGAGTGCTTTTCAAAACCGCCTTTTTGTTATGTGTAAAGTGTTTTTGAGTTACTTAGCCTACAGATTGAGATGAACTTAAAAATCTGTCCACACTGTGGCGTTTTCGTTGATTACTGCAAATTTTCGTCGTCAAATCGCAGCTTTGTACGTTACTGCGGGCGTCCATTTTATTGGATATTTCCGCGCGATTTAGGCTGCGAACAAGGCAGGTTCACCCGCAAAACGAATAAATTAGGCGTTTCATGAGACTTTTTTACTTCTTAATAGACATTTTAAAAGCTTTAAAGCCTCTCTGATTTCTATTTCACTGCAAATTTGACGAGAAAAATGAAACTTCAGTACACTGGTGACACTTGTGAAGAATACTGAGTTAACGGTAAATATTTTATCGACGTTTTGTGGACATAGCTGTGTTTATGTTGAGCGATAAAATAAATCTTCCAACACTTTGCACTTCATCTGGGGGAACAGAAAATTATTGAGTTACCTTTACTTGACAATCATTTTCGGAGTTGGTCTCCAATCCAGTCGTTTAATTTGATTAATGTGTTGTGCGCGATCGATCGCGCTGCGCAAACGATCGATCGTTCAAACGCCTAACCTAATCTAACCTTACCTTACCTAACCTAACCTAACCTAACCCAACCCAACCCAACCTTACCTAATCTAACCTAACCCCATCTCACCATTGACTAAAATTGACGGTGCCCGAAATTTCAAAATGAAAAAAAAAAAACAGGCCTTGCCTCCCCTAATCTACCCGATATACTCAGAAATAGGGGGAAAGTTGAAGAAAAACATTGATTAGGTTAGGTTAGGCGTTTGAACGATCAATCGATCGTTTGCGCAGCGCGATCGATCGATCGCGCACAACAAATGCATTGCCGTGCCTTCGAAAGCACGACCGCGTGATCAAGAAAAGTATAAAAATGTCAACCTAAGCTCATTTGGCAGTACCGAGTCGCATTGCTGTTGAACGCTAATTAACATCTGCGTTGACAATGACTGCTTATTCATAGTTGTGTCGATACTAGAAGTAAAATAAATTATTGATGGACAAAAATTGTAGTTTCTTTGGATCAGGAGCGTGAACAACGAAGTTCTGTGGAACAGGTGCGCTGTAGTCTGGACGGGGCTTTGAATGCCGGACGAGCAGCTTCCCGTCGCTAGTGTGTCACCTAGAGTCGTTCTGATACATAACAAGGATTTCTGAGTGTGTTGCGCGTTGCTCGTACGAACGCCTACTGTGGCCCCTGCATAATATGCCTCACAACTCAAGTAAATTTCATGAAAATTAGTCCATTACTTTTTTAGTTATGGCACTAAGAAAAAATTGAGCAAACAAACAGATGAACGGATTTTCACCAAAAGTTAATTATCTGTAACTGTTGACATGCCTTACAATGACGGTAAATTTCGTTTAAATCCGTCCATAACTTTTTGAGTTATCTTGGTGATACACAGACAGAATAACAGACAGAAACTCGACGGAAACATAACCTTCTTGCCGGAGTTAATAATTAGTCATTAGTTTCTTTTATCATTCCTAACGGCTTTTGTAAATTTAATGAAGATCCGTTGATGAGTTTTTGAGTTAAGTTGCAGGGAAAAACAGGTAGACAAACAAACGGCTAAACAGATCTTCAGCAAGAGTTAATCATTTGTTCCTCCTAATATACCTCACTGTAAATTTCATGAACATGCGTTCGTAACTTTTCGAGTTACTTTGGTGACAGACAAACTCCGACTTAGGGATTAGCCGCCTTTGCGGGAGTAATCACAATTTTAGATATTCTGAAAAATATAATTTTCGAAATCTGACATTTTGCAAACTAGATAAACTTGATGCTGATTATTTTATGATTTGGCAGCTTGGACGCTCACCCTGCCACATCCCTTGGTCTATATCCTAAAATGAGTTGTAATTCTTACGAAACCCTCATGCTATCATCATTCGTCTGGTAGCGGAGATCGCTGCCATTTTTGTACTTTGTTGCTCTCTGCAACCGAGTGTCAACATTTCTTTGTGTTTGAATCGATGCTATTCATTCTATAAACTAAACTAGCTGGAACCTGTGAAAAATCCAGAGAACAAAAGCATTGCTTTTCAAAAATGTCTCTGACCCGTATCATATGTACCGAGTCAGACAGTGAATCTTCCACCTATGACCTGCGAGAAGTAGCAGCTCCAATTTAAATCTGACTTCTGAGACCGTATCAAGATATCCTACATTTTCCCTATAGAATACTGAAAGCATAACGCACACACAGATTTCGGAGGCTATATAACTGGAGCGAATCTCGGCCTTTTTTGGTGGAGACTAGCTACTGCCTTGGGAAATGGCTGTAGCCCAAACCTCGAACTTCAGCGGCCAATATGATTGAGTGACTGGCTGACAACCAGTTTTCCAGTGCACTTAAATGTCCTGCACTGCATTAGCTACTTATTAAAGCTCAAACTATATCGCGGAATCTGCTAGCAGAAATCAATGTTCAATACGGGATAGAAACTTAAGGTTGGTTGCTGGATTGCATGCCGAGTGCTATATTTGTTGAGTCCACTAAAAAATTTGAAATCTAGATTATGTACGTGTGGACACTGTGTGCAGCTAAGGCAGCTGATGAAAAGCATGAGCTTGTTGTCACCCAAACCCCACCTTCTGATGTCTTGAATGGGAATGTGTTGTTAACAGCGGTATATCAATTTGGGATCACATTGAACGGCCTGTTGTGTGAGCTCTCAACTGCCTGCAGATCTACCGATTCCCTGGGGCATCTCTTGGACCGCATGTTTCAGAGACTCACTAGAATTAAGAAATAGCGCAAGAAATGACTATTTTTGAGTATGTAAACAAAGGGGAAACACAAAAAGTACATTCTTTATTCGATTTCGGTATCAATTGACCAAATTAGACGCCCACTTTGACTGCTCCAATCCCTATTGTGTTGTCTTCGTCTCCCTCTGCTCGCCGCTATTCGCTTTGTGTTAACCGCTCTATGCTACAATACGGGAAGCCCTAAAAATAACGTAATTATAGGTTCGTTCCATTGACTTGTCTTGATCGATTTAAGCCAATGACACTTGTCCTACAGCTCAGATAGGTGTTTGGCTTCGCCCGTTGAGCAGAATTTTAGCGCTAACTCTGAATCAATTACTCATGAGACATCTGGAAAGTCACTTCTGCTTCGCATGATGCTGTTTCCTTGCGTTGTTGTTAGCGCCTGCAGCACGATTCACGGTAGGGTTATCAACGCTCATGTCGGAGGTTTCGAACGAATGGGATTGGCGGTTCCAGGTAGTTTCGGCGCAAACAGTTTCGCCGTAAGCAGTTTCGCCGCAAACAGTTTCGCCGTAAACAGTTGCGCCGTACAACAGTTTCGCCTTCAGCACTTTCGCCGTAATGAAAGTTCCGTACGGCAAAAAAAAAGTAGTTTATATTTGATGTTATTATGCATTATTCTTTTCAATTGCTCTAGAACTTTTACTTTGTTACTTAGACCCTACTCTGTGGCAAGATTCCTTGTAGTGTGCCTGAGTCCCCCTGCCTATGTCAGTGCCCTATAAACATGTGGTCATCGGATTTTAATTAATTTCTAGGATTCGCACAGCTTACTTGTCTTCCTGAGGTGTGTTCTGAGTTTAGAATTGCAAAACTTTAGTGTTACTACGGTTCATTTATACGAACTCAGATTCACCTGTGATTGCATAAGAACAGAAAGACGTTGTCGCCGGTTGTCTTAGTATTTACCCTTACGTATGTATGATCAAAAGGGATGCTAATGGAGTGATTTTCTAAGAGCAGTGTTACCACATTCGTGCTTAGGATTGTACATGGTAAAATTTCACAAGGAGCCGGCCTTGAAGTAGAAAATTTTGAATCAAATATCTGGTTGAAATGGGTCATTTTATCTTGGGATTTACGTTACGTAACCTGTATGCTTCCGTTCTGTTCTGCATGCTTCCGTTCTCAGCTCTAACACCTTGTATCGCTCGTTCGATGCCCCGTGAGGCACACGAGCTCTTTACAGATCTTGGTGTGCTGACTCGGCAGTTGTGTGTGCATGCTCGGCGCCGTGGCGGAACTGCTTTCCTCAGAGATGAAGGGGGGGGGTCTCGGGTTATTTGTTCCTCCCGTCAAATTGGCGCCATAGTTCGTAACCCGAGGGCCACTGCGACTACTCTTGCTCATCTGGGGCCAGTGGGCCTATACCCGCAGCACAAACCAGTACATGTGGGTTTCCCAGGTGAGGGTGTGGTCTAAGTTGACTTTACCTTTACCTTTACTTACGATATAGGAGGACGGAGAGGACGCAAAGAACGGCAACACAGGGCTCAGCCGTTATATTCAGTAAAGCTCTGGAATGTTCACGAAGGAACAGGCGTTGGCATGGGCGAACCAACAACAGTGTTGAAGGGTTTCATGTAACGCTCTACAAAGTTCGGTTATTAACGTGCTCATTTCCCTTCTGAGAAAAGAAAGTGCTTTGGCCACTAAAAAGAAACTTGACATTAAACAGGAACACGACACGCATCAAGGAAAATCCTACGCAAGCATCAGTGTCAGACTTATGAGAATCAGGAATTTAGATATGAACCGAGTGACAAACTCTCGTTTCTGTGCTCGGTTGCACTGCTTCTGCATGATTATTAAATATTTCAGACATACATCTGTAGATTGTAACAAGTGTAATTCCAATTACAGCAAAATAGTTACAGCAATTAATGTATTATTACCATGTGTTCAATGGATACATCAATTGACGTGTGCTTTTTACAGATTAACTCATGCTTTTAAATGCTTTAACTTACTTAATTCCGTGTTTTAAATTTGACATAACTAAGCTCTATTTCAATAGTTGACGTTACGTTTGATTCACGTGTATTCAGTGATTTTCAATTATCTTTGTTTTCACATGTTGCAAATTTTTTGAGAATCTGTAGCACCAATACTTTATACATATGGCGTGAACATTGCGTAAACTTAGCTTAACCTAATTTTCAAACTGTCACCGTACAGCCCTCTCATTACGGCGCAACTGTCGTACGGCGAAACTGTTTACTGCGAAATTGTTTGCGGCGAAACTACCTCTCGCTGGGATTGGCATAGAACGACTCTGAGACCAGCCAATCCAACGAGCCATAACACGAGAAGGCCAGGATGAAATCATGAATTAAGACAAGGGTTTGTAACCAACGCATCGTGATAACCTGATGGGTGTCGTGAAGTGGCTTGCGATTATATTGACGTAGAGGGAGAGGAGGACCCACAGGACCTAGAAATATCTCCTCTTGCGATGAGTGCCTGCGGTTGATCTGCAGAAAGCCTCCGCAGAGTCCACCCGGAGTCCACTTACATATCTTAATCGCTGAATCCAGTAATTCTTCACCTCCCGGTCCTAGACGCACCTTAATACATTTTAGGATTGACAACTGGGAGGAATTCGCACGCGAGTGTGAAGAACTCATTGCTTCTCTCACACTCCCTTCCTCCTGTAGCGGCGGACCGAAGGCTCTCAATCGTGCCCTTACATCAGCTGCCAAGCATCACATACCAGCCGGCCACTGTAAGGAGTACTTCCCTCGGCTCACCCGGGAAGCCAAGGATGCTATCACCCGCCGCGACCACCTCCGCGCTACTACCCCTCAAGACCCTGCCCTTCCTCAGTTGCAGTATGAAGCTGATCGCCTCATCTACAGCGCTGACCGGAAGGCCTGGAAACAGACCATCCAAGATTGTAACCCCAAGAGCAATCCCAACAAATTTTGCTCCCTCCTCCGCTGTTTATCAGGCAAGCGGTCTTCCGTTCCTCACATCCAGCCGATTTTCTTTGGAAATCACACGTTTACCCGCAACGGCGACATTGCCAGGGGCTTTTGCAAGCAATTTACTGCCGCCTATCCTTCTGTCCTAGCCACTTCATCCAGACGAGCCACACTCGTCCTCCGAAAGTTTCATCTTATTGATCATAGTTTCACCCCTTTCACTGCCTATCAGGTTCGAGAGGCCATTGATGCCTCTGGGACCTCTACAGCTACAGGCCCTGACCAATTACCTATCTTACATATTAAGCACCTTGGCCCTCGAAGTCTCCTGTATTTAACCAGATTATCACTCCTTTGCTCACGCTGACATCCCCGCTTTTTGGAAATTAGCAAACAAAATCGCCATTCTAAAAGAATCCAAACCTGCCGATAAAGAGAACTCCTACCGACCAATATCGCTCCTGTGCCCTACTGCCAAAGTCCTGGAACGCCTTCTGCTGCCTTTCATCAATGAGGCATTCCAACCCTCTCCTCACCAACATGGCTTCCGACCTATGCAATCCACAACATCTGCTGTGCTACCCCTTTCCTTCCAAGTATCCCAAGGCATGAACAAACCTAAACCTCCTGCCCGCACGGTGGCTTTGCTGATTGATTTCAGCAAAGCCTTCGGCACTGCTCCCACTGGAGGCCTTCTCTTCTCGGTTTCTTGCACCACGCTCCATCATAATATTGTCAGATGGCTCATGGCTTAGCTCAGGGGTCGCGCAGCCTGCTGCATCTATAACGGCTTTCGTTCTCAATTCCGTGCTGTCAAAGCGGGGGTTCCTAAGGGTTCAGTTGTCTCACCTTCCCTTTTCAATCTCTACGTCTCTGATCTCCCTATACCTCGAGACCAGTTTTGTCGTCCCCTTGTGACATCATACGCCGACGAATTCACTGTCGTGGCATCCCATCGCCACCCTCTCGCCGCTGCGGCCGCTCTATTAGATCACTCTAACTTGATCAGTAACTAGGCAGCTGCCAAGGGCTTTACCATCTCGACCTCTAAATTTAACTCAACACTATGGGCGACCGACACCCATAAGTCTGGACATAACCCTCGAATCACTGTGAACAACACTGTCCTACCTCTGGAGCGCCGCCCCAAGATTCTCGGCGTCACTTTCGACACCCTCTTTACTTTTACACCCCACATCACTTCTATCGCTTCCCGATCCTCCAACCGCCTTAGATTGCTCAAAGCCCTAGCTGCCACACGCTGAGGACAGTGCAAGGAGACCCTGCTTCTCACATATCAGGCATTTATCCGACCCCTCTTCACCTCCGCGGCCCCTATCTGGTATCATGGAGCTCGCCATTCCGCCATTCAGAAGCTAAAGACAGTTCAAAACGCCGCTCTCCGTTCTACGACCGGTTGTCTTCGCATGGCATCCGTCGATCATCTCCATTCCGAGTCCAAATTCCTAAGAGTGGACCAATCTCTCGACCTTCAGTTCCGCCAATGCTTCATCTCCGCCCTTGGTCCCGAGCATCCAGCCCACTCTGTCGTCACTGCACAGGCCGGTCGTCGACGCATCCGCCAAAACCTAGTAACCAGATTCCACTCTGACGTCAACCACGTGCTAACAGATAATATCATGCCATCTGAAGAGTACCGTGCAGCTATCTCCTTCCTCATTCGGTCTACCGTGCGAGCTTCACTAGACCGTCCCTCTGTAAGTAGTGTTCTGGGCACCGTTCCACCTGAGATCTCACCTGAGGAGACCGCTCTTCCTCGGGCGGCCTGTTCTACCCTATCGCAGCTACGTTCAGGCGTTTGCTCGGCCCTGATGTCTTACCGCCATAAGGTCAGACAAACAGACTCAGACTGCTGCCCTGAATGCCACACTGGCCCTCGCACTGTAAACCACCTATTCGAATGTCCTGCCCATCCCACCCCGCTTCTTTCTACCTCTCTATGGGACCATCCTCTATCTGTACTTCACTTCCTTCATTTTCATACCTTCCGCCACTTGCTCGACCCCCTCCGGAGCCTCCCCCTGCGTAACTACAACAACATTATATTAACGTCATGCAGTTCATTATTACATTGAATGTTGGAGGCGACATTGAGGTAGCTGTAACACAAATGAGAATCAAGTGGTTAACAAACTTTAGGGCACGAGGTGCTGAGTACTAATAATGCTGGGAAGTGTTAGGTACGTTAATGCGTAAGCTTCACACCCTCTCAGCGTACCCAATAGGCTGACTTAGCCCATAGCAGCTGTACTTGTTCCGTGCTTTGGTGAACTCTTCCGTGCACACGTTGCGTTTGCCTACTAGTCTAGAAATGCCAATAATACGATAATACTTTATACAATGAAGGGTTTAAATATCCATGATAAAAAGTAGCGTCGTAATGTGTCTTTGTGCTGCTTTTAGTAATTTCTGTATATAACGCTTTAATTTATTCGGGAAAAATTAAGCTGGCCTGTTGGAAATGTTTATAAGCCTTTGCTAACGAGACCTTAACGCAGGTTCAACACCAAGTGTGGCATGATGTGGTGCAAGTTAGGTGTCATTATTATAGCACAAAGAGACTGACTGATGGAGTCAAACGCTATTGATGACGACGTTTCGAGGCTGTTTTCCTTACGACAGGGGTTCCCAACCTGGGGTGCTCGCACCCCTTAGGAGTAAGATGTGACCTGCCAAGGGGTGCAAAACTTCGATAAATTGAAGTTGGTTGAAGATATACATAAATTTGTCCACAAATTTGGTGTAAACTTCGTTCTTTATCTGTTACCGGGTGAGCCTGTTATATTTTATGGAGTGTGATAACATATAAACAGTATTCTAGGTGTGCCATGCTGAGAAAAGTTCGTGAACCAAAACAGAGGAGCGATGCAGCATTGAACCGGAATGGGGAAAACGATTCCACAGAAATTTGAGATGAGATAGACAAATGAAGCCTAGGCAAGCACCGAGATTATGCAAAAAGGAAGAAATTGGCTTTGGAACGGAAGCTATCGAGCCATTGTGCAATTGGCAGCCATTACAACAAATAAATAGAGCAGGGGTTCCGATTCTTGGGTAACTCGCGCTAGCTGGAGTGTGAGATGAGTTACCAGTGGGTGCGAAATCTTGTATATAAAATAAGATTAGACATATAAATTTGTTGATAAATTTTGTGTAAATTTCATTCTCTATCGTCCGATGAGTAATTATTTTTGTAGGGGATGCGAGAACATCGCAAAATTTTTCCAGGTGTGCCAGGCTTAGAGAAGGTTAGGAACCGCTGCCTTACTAGCTATCGTTTTCCCTACATATTTCTTATTAGGAGGAGCAGAGTGAGGAAAAATACGAAAAGCAGAGGATATACCATTTCATGAATGGCAGGGTACACGTCGTTTAAATAAGGTTGCAGGCTTGTAGCCCTCTTCCGCTGCGAAGAAAATTATTTTCATGGGTCTGCTCGAAGTAAAGACTTTTTTTTTGTCATAACAACTAGACTAGCTCCGTCTATTTTAACTTCAAAAAGTAACAGTATTAAAAATGGTTGTAGCTACACCGTTTGGAGTAGCTATTGGATTGCAATCCAAATATTTCGAAAAAGAGAAACCGCGAGCTTGTACACGAAATACGCTGTACCTGCAACTGCTGTCGCCGCTATCAAGAGAAATGGTCTGTACTGCAAGCATTGAGTTCAAATGAGAGCGCGAATTCAGTAGCTACGTTCATCCAAGTTCGACAAATCTGAAATTGAGATGAAGAGCTACAGTATATACAGCAGCCTGTCCACAGTACACCGGAGCATTCCTAAGCCCAGGATGACAACTCGACAGGAGGTCATGAGAGGAGATCGGTGAGGTCGGCTGCAGCGGCGACAGCTGGGTATGGTCGTAAGAATGTTATTAGCTGATCAGGAGCTGTCAAGAGAACCATTGCTATGTAGCTGGACCGCCCTCATGGACGCACTCTCTTAAACGTAATTTTAAACCGTTTACTTCCTCCATCCGTGGGTCTTTTATTATGATTTAAATTTGTTCTTCAAGACGGGCTAGAGTCAAACCTGCGCATGCTCGGCACAGACCAGCTGAGTACTGGAGCTATACACTCTTATAGCGCTTGTGCTTGAAATAATTAAATCCGCATAGGCGACTTCACACGATAGTCGAATCACTGTGTTGTCCCAGTAAATGGTTCGATTGTTCTTTTGTGGCTATGTAAACACAACTGTTTGTAAATTAGTTTGCGCAGCAAGTACCTTTCGCGAAGTTTTGGCTATCGCTTCAGAATTTGAGCGGACAAAAATCAAGAAGCTGTGCAATAATCTACACTTCAAACAACGCTTTCGGACGATTAGCAGAGAGGCGACGCGCGTTTACCTGTCGTGTGAACCCGCCATAAAAATAAGTATGCGTCTTTAACTTCGTTTCTCTATTGCAAAGACATTGCAGCTGATGAACTGATGAAGCGTCGTAAATGAAATATTGCGGGAGATAAATCACTTTGTAAAATTTTTCTATGTTACTGTAAAATGCTGAGAGGGTTTTCATTTCTGCAAGCTTATGCCATTTCAGTGAGCTTACATACTTTTTGATCTTACGATTTTACTTATTCGGCAATAATAAAATTAATATTTTTTATCAATGGCGATCTACCATTTAGAATACTTTTCTAAAGCGTGTTAGTAATATTACTGAAGTAAGCCAAGAAAAATTAAGCTATTATATCACTCATTATTATTGCACGCGTGGTGCGATAACGTTGACCTCACTCCTTACTTTGTTTTTTTTTTAGGATGCCGAAGCACTCAAGAATTCCTACCGTTGCACCGCACGGGTACATATCGCCCCGTGCGTCGTTTGCTAGTTCTGACCGGGTGCGCTGGCAACAATATCTCGGTCCCAGCAGGTTGACGTTTGACGCTCCCCTTGCACGGCGTGCCGAAGTCTACCGCACAGTATGACTTATAATAATAATAATAATGTCTGCTCTGGAATCCTCGACTTTGTAGCATATCATATCTACGCAAACTCTTCTATGTTTTTATAATAACATAGTAACAATATTTCATTGAAACTGGAATATTAAACATGGTTTAGCAAAGCCCTTATAATGTAAGACAGGAAAAACTAAAGAACATCTACCGCAGTAACAGTTTTAGATGGCATTGTTAAGGCTGGTTCACGCTGAAGGGAACTCGTACCCACACATAATACTCAGCAATCGGAAGCCTCAAAGGCCTAATTTCACTGCTCGATCGAACGCGCCCTTTGCAGTTCAGTATTCTTCAGGGAAATTATTCAATTACCCGCAGAAAACCGTAACCACTAGCGACCACCTTGCGTGGCAAGCACCTCATAGCGAGCTGTGAGTGTCCAGCAGACACAGCTGCAGCTCTACAGCGACACTGTCCTGGCTGCCATCATTGTACTCAGGGTAGATAATTTAATTCAGACTGATAGCGAACGATGATTTGTTACTTCATGTTGATTGCACAATTTTCGCTTAGATATTCTTTCTGATGTAAAAGTGCGCCACCGAAAGCAAACTATTCCTCTTGAATTGACTCCACCCAAATCTTTCTGAACTCACCGTAGAGCGAAAATGAAGCTTAAGTCAGCCTGTAGAGAAGAGAGTATACAGAAGAATCCCTGTCGCGAGCCTGGAGATGGTAAGTCTGTCGATACAAATAGTTTTACCAACATTAAATTTTGTAGTTGCGGTGGTCAGTGCCAGAATAGCAGTAAGTGAATCTGATAGCTCACCGATCGTAACAGTTCCATCAGAATAAGCTGATGTCATTAGTTTCAACTTGTACGGGATTCCAGTTAAGTGCTTTGGTCTAGCTACTTGTTATCGAGTTGCGAGCGTTAATGCTCAGCTGATTACCCTAGAGACGGCCTCAAGCTCAGTCTATGCGGAGCAGAATGGACCGAGAGGTCAGCCCAACAATAACCGTCCTAGGACTTGCGCCTGAAACTTGATACAAAGTAGCGAAACCAACGCTTATGACTGAGGTTCAGGCTAAGTTCAAGCTACAGAGACTAGCTTATCTCGACCGATCCGTTGAAGTCGAGGTCACCTCTATGTATATGTAAACTGACAGTTCGATCATTCATCAATCTTTGCATTACAAACTCTTAGTGCGCTGCATTACTATTGTGATATTAGAACTTGAGGTACATTTAATCGTAAGTGTTCAAGTAGAATTAGTCAGAGCAATGCACAGCTGCATCTCATGGATGAATGAATAATCGGTCCAGTTCTACCCACGTCTTTTCTTGGAGGGTCGCTAGCGGTATGTCGTGTTGAAGATTCGGATAGAAAAAGGACGGATCCAGCGGAGTGGTGCGTTTTGTTAGAAAGAGAAGAGTGACTACTCTGCCGAAAAGAAACTCACCGCACTCTTCTTTTCGGATACTTGAAGTCGAAGTTGAAGCAGGCCAGTGAACTGCGGCTGCCTGGCTGACTTACGAACGACCACAGGCATGGACAACTAACGATTGTTGATGCGATTTTGCAATATCATTTTTGGCGGTAAGATGCACTAGTTACAATGATCATATATAAAGTACTAACATTTCCGCTGCACCTCTTCAATAGCTACAAACATTGCTCGGTAGCCTTGCTGCTGCTGACGTGCCTGCTGCAGCTCGGGAGATTTTAATGCGTGGTAACGAGTGAGTCGCAGCCTTCCACACCCTCGACCTGCTCCACCAATTGCATGAAATTGAAGTCCATCTCTAACAAATGCGGCAAAAGATAAATAAATTGTGGCTTCCTAGGCAATGTCTATGATATACATATGTGAACTTGAAGTGTTATCTCTTTGTGTTTGACCTCACGGTCCGGTGCTGACGTCAGTTTCGTAAATGATCGCCACAAATGGGGAACAAATCTGTACCGTCGTGGCAGTATGGTCCGCAGGTTCAGTACTTAGTCTGCTAACACAGAGCGTGCGACTGCTTACTTCACACTTCCACGACCAGCACGTCGTACCAATGATAATAACTCAACCACACGCCTGCTCACGCAAGGAAGTACAAGAAACTAGCCAGAGCGATTAGGCTGCGGGCCACTGCAGAGTTTGTTAACGTTTTCACAGAAAGACCGATCCCAGTGCTTGTGGCATCGTGGGTGGGAAGTTGAACATGGGTCTGGCGATACCAGCAGTAGTGAAAGGGCAGAGTTTCACAGGCTGGTGAAGGACAATAACAAAGAGGTTCATTTTCTGGATCATTATGATTATTTCTTGCTCTTCAACAATATGCTCCTGAATAATTGAGTTTCAGTTTACCTGTTGGGGCTGTGAACAGCCGTAGAGCTTCCTGCAGCTGCTACAAGGCGGCTGCAGTCGTGGCCAGCACCAGGTGCCAAAGATTTTCCTTGAGCAGCATTCTCACCATTGTGCTACGACCGGCGCAGCGGAGGCAGTATTTGGCTAACAGTCACTAACTCAACAAATAAAGGAGATAAACAGTACATCTTGACGAGGTAAACTTGTTCGTCACTAATTGTTGCAACTTATAATACTGGTTGGTAAGTGAAAGACAGCCTGTTTAATTTCTGCAATTAATACTTGATAGTGGAGACATTTTATGTGCAAATTGGAAATTTTAAATGTTCTCAACTTTTTGGAACGTGCGCCAGCAGCCCTGCCTGCCCCCCCCCCCCCGAGTACCTGTCAGAAATACACAAACTAGACAGACTTCCGCTGAAGTAACCAAAATTAGCCAACTAAGCACAGAGGTGCTGAATTAGCACAATTTGCCTACTGGACTGATTTTTATATAAACGAAAATTTACTAACTGCAGAGAAAAACATCTTTTTGAACAGAAATTTGCCGACTGGGCACAAATTTATAAACTCGAGAGAAACTTTCAAAGCGGGCAAAAATTTGCTGACTGAACAGAAGTATGCCAATAGGAAAAAAACTACAGACAAGCAGAAATTTGCCGAACTAGAGAGAAATTTTTCGACTGAAAAAATTAACTGAACAGAAACTGGGCGACTACGCAGAAATTTGCTAACGAGACAGAAATTCCTCAGCGGGCAAAAGTGTGCGGACTGGAGAAAATTTCGGTGAATGTAATGACTTCTGCTGTTGTGGAAAGAAATGACGATGACGGCATCGTGGCACAGAGAGACGAATTATTGGACAAGTGCAAATACAGAACGCCACATCTAATCTAAGCTTAAGTCGGATCTCATTGTGATCCTAAGGAGAACAAAACCCGAGCCCCTGCAGTACCAATGAGAATGTGTGAATACTTTCTATGTACAGTAGTTTGAAAAATATTTAATATTCATAATGGTTCCTTGAGACCTACACGTCACCCTCACACTTTATGTATATAAGAAGCTGATGGCGTGCGCATCCGGCACACTTCGCGTATATTGACCCGATGCTTGTATTTGAGGAACACAGATGCAAAGTGTCCTCATTCCCATTGGTATTGCTGTAATTAAACTAATAAAAATGGTATTCCACAAACCAGGGCTACGCCTACACAGGTCTATAGACATGTGCTCGACGATGAATATGAGGAACGCAAGACGTGCAGCTGAGGCTAAAATTCAGCACTAGCCAACACCTGCACGTAGGAGGGCCGTACAGCTTATGCTAAAATTCAGCACTAGCCTACACCTGCACGTAGGAGGGCCGTACAGCTGATGCTAAAATTCAGCACTAGTCAACACCTGCACGTAGGAGGGCCGTGCAGCTGATGCTAAAATTCTGCACTAGCCAACACCTGCACGTAGGAGGGCCGTACAGCTGATGCTAAAATTCAGCACTAGGCAACACCTGCACGTAGAAGGGCCGTGCAGCTGAGGCTAAAATTCAGCACTAGTCAACACCTGCACGGAGGTGGACTTCAGTTTACGACAGCAACAAGAAAGCAAGGCACCAAAGAAAAGTATGCAGCAGGAGCTAAAATAAGAAGCCCGTGTACGTTTCCATGTGCATGTGAGAGTATGAATCGCCGCGAGTAGCACGAGAGGGAGGCCGGCAGTGTACACACATTTGAAGTGCAGTAGGTGAAGGTTAACCCCCCAAAAGGGGGCTCCACTCACCCCCGTAGAGTATAAGGGGGTCCCTGTGCCCCCCATCACCTCCTTCCTTCCTATAGCTTTAGAACTACTAGCAGGGAGCGGCCCTCCCTCCTTCTCTCCCTAGCCTCCCTCTTCCTCTCTCTCTCCCTCTGCAGACCTTGAGCGAAGGGAGCAGAGGGTCGTGAGAGAGAGAAATAGAGAGGGAAAGAGCAAGGGGAATTTGGTGTCAGGGAAGGATGGGAGAGACAAAGAAATTGATGATAATTAGAATGCCAGAAAGATACATCGCCTTCACATGAAGTGATCTATGGCCAAATACATAACAAACGAGACAGCACATTGCTGGCAGTGGGCCTCAGCGTCAGCTTCCTTTCCGCTTCAATGTTGAGCTCGTACATGCACTGATAGACGTAACTAGTGGGGGAGTTACTGCAATGCAACACTTCTTAGCTCGTTCTTCCGCTGCAACCCAGCTCAACTCGTCACTGTAGTGTAACCCAGCTCAACTCGTCACTGTAGTGCAACCCAGCTCAACTCGTC
>LQNS02001155.1:18790858-18800862 GCA_001587735.2 Parhyale hawaiensis | reverse complement strand
GTTAGGTGCGTTATAATATCGTATAGCTTAGATTGCTACATCTTATAAAGTGGGAGCATTAACTAATTGGTGAATTCCCACCGGTCACGTTAGCTTATAAGACTTAATTATGCTTGGATAGACAGAGATTGTTGAGTCGGAATGAACGACGGACGTTTACTCAGACGGGCTGGGCTACGTTATAAGAGCTGTATTAGGTTAAACTGAGGTAAATTGTAATAGTGTAGCTTGGGTTGGTTTATTTTGGAAAGTATAGTCTTTATTCGACCGTGGAATTCCACGGGTCCCGCTAGTATTAAATAAATAAACAAACCGATAAATACACATCGGTCTTTATTATATTGTAGATGTTCATGGTGATATATAAGAGAGTTAAACGTCGCCGTTGCTTAACTAAATGTGAAATGAAAGCATTGCTGATAACAGAAGTACCTCTTAGCAGTAGCATAGATACTGAATTTTTCTTTCATCCCACGATAAAACTTCACTTGTGTTGAACTGATAACAGAGCTGCGGAACGTCCAAAATATGGAGGGCCCAATTTGCAGCAACCCCCCTTCCCTCTTTGTGACTTCAGTGAATGGATATAACATTATGTTCATTTGTGCTCACGGGCTGCACGGACTGTGGCCCTCCGTCACCAGTTATAACGCCGGAAACTTCTAAATTGCCACGACATCTGCATCTCCTTGCGTCGCAACCCCGCCATGTCGCATTCGAATTTAAATCCCCTGACAAATTTTCATCGGCTTTTCGGAGTAGAGAGTACAGGATACGCGTGCATGTGAGTGTATCATTTGGTTAAATAACTGTGAAAGTTCTTAAATCTCTGTACCGATTTAAAATAAAGATAAAAATGTTAAAATAAAATAAAGATAAAAATGTTAACCACTACCTAGCGTTTTTTATCAGACAACTATTGGACTTTTTGTTTCACAATACCATGACATGCTGTGCCCCGCAAGCAAAAAATGGGTCTTGTTGAAAGTCGTTACAATTACCCAAATAGGACCTAAGCCGTCATTTTTACATTAAACGTATACTTTGCATTGAATGGCCGGGCTCCCAACTTTTTTTCGAAAACTCAAGAGGAATATTAATTAGTCTGGTATCTAAATAATTTCTAAGAAAACTCAAGAGGAATATTAATTAGTCTGGTATCTAAATAATTTCTAAGAAAACTCAAGAGGAATATTAATTAGTCTGGTATCTAAATAATTTCTAAGAAAACTCAACAGGGATATTAATTAGTCTGGTATCTAAATAATTTCCAATTTACTGCTAATTGCGGGTATTATGCATTTTATATATATAGTCTTTATGCACTTCCAGAGGTAAAAATAATTATCGAAATTTGGTTCGTACGGCCCTTTGCTAGCGCTTCTTTCCCAACTTCTCAGAAACCGATTTTGGTTATTCATTCGCTAAAACATTGATGTGTCATTTTTATATGCAAGCAAAATCCATTTAAACCATAGATTTTCCCCAAACCTATGAAAATTGAAACTGGAGTGCAGCGCTTGATTTACCGTTTATTTTCTTTAATAGACAGATATCAAATTTGTACCGCGAACTTCATCATCTCCATTCTAGCCAGCAAATAGTACCGCTCATTTTGTCTCTCAACAATCGTGCAGAAGCTAGCCAGAACTAAGATAGTGTCTACACCATGAAGCTCAATGTGACGTTTAAAAAAAACTCTTTTAAAGAAGACGCTACGCTAATTATGCCGCATACTTCTTGTAACAACATAATACAGTATTTTTATGTCAAATAAAACTTGAATACAGCCCAATTTTCTGCTGTTTAAACGGTGGAGTAGCAAATTTGGACGATAGGATGAATGAACACATTCAAAAGACTAACTGTTATTATAATTGTTATTAAATCTTCACGATCGGGTCACCAAGGACAGGTAGTGGAACCAAAATGCAGAATTATGCAACACCGTGTAGACCGGTGTTGTAGACCGGCCGTTACTGGTTCGTGCTGCATGTGAAGGACCGTTAGCGACCAGATTATTGGGCGGCTGCAGTCAGCCAAGAATCATCAGAGCAGTGGCATCGGAAGCGGAGCTCAAATTACGGCTGTAACTCATGACCGCCCATTTGCCGGTTAGGTCAGTGCCCTCGCAGTTTCCTATACAGCTGCAGAATACGTTAAAGCTGCCGTCTTGAGAATCAAGACTATTCCTACTTGCATTGAATTCCAACATCTGATTTCGAGAGAGAGAGACAGCGCTCCAGCCACTGTGACAGTGCAAATGATTTACGAGCAGTTGGGAGGACGATGAAGAGCTACAATTAGAAGTCATTGCCTTACCCCTACAAAGTCATTCAGGGAAATTCCATGGATGTATAGGCACTCTATAACAAAAAGCATGAACAAGTGTTCTGGATAAAAACGCTTTTGGATTAATGAAACAATATCCACTACTTGAAAAATGAAGTTTGGGACCAACTTTTTCGAGATAACCTAATGACGCAAACATAGATAAACGAAGCTAAATTCCTTCACGAAAAGAGAAGATATTAGCATGCTCAGTAATTTACGAGAAAAGTTATGGCTGTATCATTATGAAATTTACAGGACCTGTTTGGGTGTCACTAGGAACAGATGATTAAAATTTAATGATGATGATCAGGCAGTCTGTTAAACTGTTTGTTAGCAATATAACTCGAAATGTTACTGCAGGGCAGATTTTCATAAAATTTACAGGAACTGTTAGAGATATTACCAGGTTAGCGAGAAGAGATGTCTCAATATTTACTGATAATTGAAACATGCAAAATTCTGTACTATTCTGGATTTTACATCAGCACTGCGCAATGCTTGGCGAAGATCTACGCTGTTGGAGTGCTACAGTAGTTTTTTTTTTTTCATTGGTTAGAAATAATCCGAAATATGTCAGCGTGTAGCTTCTCCAATTTTAACCCTGGAAAAATTGAAGCAAATTCTAGGGAAAATAAATAACACATAACAGAAGAAAAGAATTAGAGCGATGTTTTAACAGACGTTTCACCAAAATCGGCCAAGCAGTTCATAGTAAAAAGTTAGCTGAGGTAAAGTGGCGAGGTGAATCAAATGGGGCTGAGGTGCGATGCCGTGCCGGTTCAAATCAGTAGTTATTGCTTTTTCTCACACTAAAACTCTCTGAAAGCCGCATTAATATAATATACAGCCAACGCTCCTGCATTAAATGGACCAATAACATGTTATTTTGTCACGTTTTGTTGATTCGTCAGTTGCGAATTTCAGAAAGAACTGCGGTATAGCTCCTAGTACTTGCACCTTGTCTTTGGTGACGTGTACACCCTGGTTGTCCAATAATTTAAATCCACAGGACATCTGGCAATATCCCCCATATTCTCCCCATGTTAACCTTAAGACGAAATACCTCCGAGTGCTGCGCCCTTAATGTACTGGGCGCAACATTCAGATGAGATAATAAATTATGTTTCATTCTTTCTTTAGGTGCACTGCTTCAGTAGCAATAATACTAGGGGTTTTGAAGAACTTTGAGCACAGTGCTCAACTTACATCACATTCATTAATTAACACCAAAAAATACTGTCCTCATTATGAACAAGTAACTGAACGTATCTTAGAGAGTTCAGGTGCAAGATAGCAATGGAAAAACCTAAATTGATGATAATACTCACATTTTCCAAGATAGTTTCGAAATATTAGTGAAAAACTGTAATAAAATAAAAGCGCAAAGAAAGTATATTTCAAGCACTCATTGCGTTATTGGGGCCAGACTCACCCTAAAAAAAATATTAGTTGCCTGGGCCCTCAGGCCCCTCCCTCGTTCTTCCACCCCTGCCCAATTTTCAAATCGAGTAAAATATCAACGAAAGCAAAAGGAAAGATATCGCTTGGAGTGGAGCAGGATTAAGAGGAAAACAAGGGTTTCATTGAGGTAGTTACTTTCTGTCGTCATTTCAGGACCAGCCGCGTAGTTAATGAAAAAACTACAGGACGGGCCAAGTAGCTAATGAAAAAACTTCAGGACGGGCCGAGTAGCTGATGAAAAAAACTTCAGGACGGGCCGAGTAGCTGATGAAAAAAATACTACTTCGAACTTAAGAACAACACCTGCCAGTCGTTCTGGCAATATGACAGCCGATCAGCGCTTAACATTTTCATGCACACGAGCAAATGAAGCACTCGTGCAATGGAATTTGTCTGACGTGCGCCATAAGTAAAGAATGAAGTCATTTATTCTCATTAAAGGCTAGCGATTCGAGTGCACATGTACGCCATTGCAGCATTCAAGGGCGCATAGCACGGACACGCGTGCATAGCAGGAGCGGGCCCCAAACGTCTCTGTTACACACACACGCACCTAACGTGAACGCGCTCAGAATTTTTTTTTTTTTTTTTAGTTTCACCAATGCAGCAACATCGTGCTATCTATGTCTATTGGCACATTCAATACATTGTCGTAGTAGACCTAACAAGTGTACAGAATTATCGCCTTGACAAAAAGAAAGTACAAAGCAATAATGAGCCAAATTAAAAATAATTTTTTGTTCGAAATTCAGTCACCATGACAGCAAGTTGTGGAGTCACGAGCGTATATTAAACCATTTAGCAACCAATCACTTAGGTATGGGCGTATGAGCCACGATGGAAAACGATCCCAGAGAATGTAAGATATTCATGTGCTGTAAAATAATAACTTTGTGCGACGAAAGTTTGTGCTCGTGACCGCTGATTAGCTGGCCTTGCCAGCGGTTCTGTCGAGATAAGCTGATCTCATTGCTATAGTTTGTGCTTCACTTCAGTCTTGAGTGTAAGTTTCTCCACCTTGAGTTGAGCTTCAGGCCTTGATCCCAAACCGTTTGATTGAGTTGGAGCCCGTCTCAAAGGTTATGGGTTTTTGGATTAACGCCTGAAACTCCATCCAAAGTGGAGAACACAAATATTACGCCTGCAGTGGCATGTAGAGAAAACGTAATAACTTCAGCTTGTGTCTCTTGGAATTACCCCAGCCAATGACACTGTAATTATACAGCACCTTCAATAACTGTGTGATTACCCTATCTTGTGTTCACTGCCCTCCATTGCATTGATATTTTCGAATTTAGAGTGTGGAACAGAGGGACCTCATAATTCAATTTTTTAATGACAGCCTCCCAGATGTAGAGTGTAGATCTTAGGGTGTAACCACTAGCGTGTAGTTACCAAAGAATTACTATCACGAGTAACATCAGGTGCACTTAACGCTCAGCACATACCATCGTTAAGCATAAAATGGATGCAGGCAAGTTAGAATGCTATGGGGCAAGTTTGGCTTCATAAAGAATGGAGATGCTACATATGCTATTTTCAAACCAGCGTAAGGAGTGCGATGGGCGTGACTAAGAACGCAAAGCAACTTGGCCAAATCTCACTTATGCGCGTGGTATAACTTGTCTCAATCGATAAAATTATATTACAGGATATATGAATATAAATATAATTTTATCGATTGAGATAAATTATACCAAACAAAACAAACATCATTTATTATCTCGTATACAGGGTACAGTGGATACACCTATCGAGGTTTTCTTTTAGCCTTAATTCTAGAATTTTGAAGAACTTGAAGTGTGAAGAGCAGGAGAAGCAGTCCGTGATGAGAGTCAATTTGGGATCCCTCGCCGTGCTTCCCCTGGCCTTCTCGATGCTGGAGTGCTGCAGTGTAAATCCATATCCTGCCGCCCGGGGAATCGAATCCGGGCCTTCGTTGGTGCGATGCCGAGCCTTTGTCACTTCACCACGCCTTTAAGTGAAATTCTGTAAAGTTGTTTTGCGTTTTTAGCCACACCCATCGGACTTCTTACGCTGGTTTGGTTTGACTGTAGCTCCATCTTGCAGCTTATGTTGTAGCTATGAGGTGAAATGGGATTATGAGGCGCGTAAGTTTGACATTGTGTACACCTCGGCCAAAATTGTATGTATATTCCTCGTCCCTTGCACGAGCCAGCAATGCACGATCCAATGTACATTATTAGGCGGTGTAAAGTTAGCCAGTATACACAGGTTTTAGTACATGGGATGCTTAAATGATGGTAATGTGGATTCTAGCGTGTTAAATGCCAGTGTAATTATATATAAGCCCCATACGGCTAGGGTCGGAGGGTTTGTTAGGCGGGAGCTGATTTTGTTTGTGCTCGGCTGCGGTGTTGCAGCTGCGGCTGCGCGGGGACTTTTTTCATCCGCAAATTCGTTGACCAGGGCCGCATCGGCCTAAAGTAGTTACATAGCTGCTCTCTGAACGGCAGGATTAAATTATTCTAACCATATTGCTATTCAGTATATTATATACAGTGCCTAGACATATGTAGGTTGTAACTCTCATGGTCTAAGTTCCTGAGACAGACTACAAGTAAGTTGTGTTGCGTACGGTACATTTGGTGGCTGCTCCCAGATAAACAGGAATCAGTGATGTATTTGCTTCGTAGGTTATAGAATGCCTAAATATCCTTGACGGTATATTTGCTAAGAACTTGTAAGTGAAAATAAAAAATTCTCTTAACCCTTCCTATCATGAATTTATGTATTTCCCGTAGGACTGGTACTATATGTAATACTGTACATAGACTAGGTGCACTATGACAAAAAGAATTCACTCGTTGCGGCGGGGTTCGCCCAATAACCCAATTTTTCAGAATTCAACTCTTAAGCAGCGCTGAGTTATTGCTCTGTATCAAGCCGACAGTTCACATGCTCGGAATGACCTCTAGCTCTCGTGTTTCTTACCTGTTGCTATATCTGCGTTCTTCGTTGCTGCCTGCAGGTGTGGACCGTTCCTGCTAATGTCATTTCCTTCTATATTTTTTAGGTTAGTTTCCTGGCATTGAAATTAATATGGTGCGTTAACTAACGCAGCTATTGCAATGATCTTAGCAGCTGCCCGGACGCGTGGGCTGTTTCTGTTGCATATTTTCTTTCTGTGTTTGCCTTATGTTGCATTATTTAGGCTTAAATTAATATGACGATGCACTAGCTGATTCACACTACGCCTATGTGTAAACCTTTGGTTCTAGTAGAGCCTTGTACTGAAAGAAAGTAAATTGTGTAGTATAATAGCGTATGAACATGCATCTTAGTCTGTAAGCCTCAGTGTTATCCCGTATTAAACTGTTTTTCAGGGCTAGTACTGTAATAGTATAACTTGATGAAAACATCCCTCCGGAGAGAAATATATGTATTATTTATTTACGTATCACCTCCTCCAAGGAGGTTTTATTTTCGTCGAGTTTGTCTCTTTGTACCTCTGTCCGTTTGTCTGTCACCACGATAACTCAAAAAGTTATAAACGAATTTTTATGAAATTCTCAAGGATTATTAGGTATGTTAGAAGGAACAGATGATTAACTATTGCTGAAGATCCATTCATCCGTTTGTTTGTTGGTCAAAATCTGTTTTTCTTCATGCCACAACTCAAAAAGTTATGGACGGATTTTCAAGAAATTTACATGAGTTGTTATGTATATTACGAAGAGTAATTGACCAAGGTTTTGTGACGATCTCTTTCTTCGTTTGTTTGTCTCTGTGCTTGATTTATGTTTGTTTGCTCAATAACTCAAAATGTTTTGAATGGATCTTTTAAAATTAGGAATTAGGAATAATTAGGAATTATTAGAAATGTTAACAGACATAAATGATGAAAATTTGACGATGATCGCTTGGTTCGTTAGTGTGTTTTACTAATATTTTCAAAATGTCTGTTAGAACATAACTCATGAACTCAGTGACCGATCTTCAAGAAAATCACAGAACCTTTTATTACTGTCAAAAAACACGAATGACCATACTTTGGTGTAGATAAAGATATACTCATAGTTTTAGAACTAATTTCATATTTTTAATTCGCGTTGTTTTCGTGGCGAAGGTATCCTCTCTTAGAGTGCTCTAGTTATTTATTACCTCCGTCAAGGAGACTAGGTATGTTTTTGTAGAGATTGTCAGTCTGTTTGTTTGTCTGCCACCTAGAAAACCAAAAAAATAAGGATATATCTTTACCAAATTCACAGAGATTGTTAGGCACGTTAAGAGTAACAGATGAGTAACTTCGTGAAGATCGATCAGTTCAACCGTTTTTTTGTTTGTTTGGTTGCCTCTTTTTCCTTAGTGCTATATGAAATTTGCTTGAGTTATTATGTATAACACGAGGAGTAAACGAACAAATTTTTGTGGCGATCTGTTCGTTCGATTGTCCCTGTGCTTGATTTGATATATATTAGCAAATGACTCAAAAAGTAATGAATAGATTGTTGTGAAATTTAGTTGCTTTATCATTCATATCACGATGTGTAAATGATCAAATTTTGGTAATAAACGGTCTGAACTGTTTGTAGGTTTGATTAATGATTATCAAAATGTTTATCAGCTACATAACTTGAAAAGTTATGAACGGATCTCCGAGAAAATTGCTGAAGCTGTTATTACTGTGAAAAAGTCCCAATGGTCATATTTTAGTGAGGATAAAAAGGAAATTATAGTTTCAGAACCAATTTGAATATTTTGTTAACTTTGCTGTGCTTGGTGGAGATATGCGCTCTCAGAGTACTCTAGTTAATTCATTTTTTTATTATATCGTTATCCAGGTTCTGTATTTTGGCGAGTACAATTAGCCCGTGGGACAGAATGTGATTGCTGCTCAGGAGCTTAATTTAGCTCCTACACACACCAATATCCGTCATTTGCACTGCAGATAAAAACATACGAGGCAGCTGATACTGTGCAGAGACCTACACAGCTGTGTGTACACATGCCGCTCTGCAGCTACATTTGTCCTACATTTGGCCACAGCTGTGAGGCCCGTACGTACATACGCTGTTTCTTTAGAACTGACATGATTTAGTTTGGCTTAGAGAGTCACGCGTGATAACCAAAAATATCTGAACGTGTCAACAAACTTGAGCAGCAGTTGGTAAGCTGTTAACTGCGCTTTCGGAAGATACACTCCTTATCAAAGACTCAGAGCCAGTTGAAACAACTAAAAATAATACCGTACAATCCTCTTGCATAGGTAGATTTTATAACTTTTCAAATTAACGATAGAGAAGGGCGAAAAGGCAAACAATTTCTGTCTAATCAATTAAATTAGAAAATATAATTCAAAGTAACCGATGTGCTTAGTACCTGATCAAATATTTAAAACCAGTAACTCAAAACTTCACAAGTCTATGCAACAAAGTTGCAGCTAACGAAATAGGCACTTAGCTAAGAGTCAGGCCTCCATTCATGTTAACCTCGTTGTTGGAGAACTGGGAATATTACTCCTATTCCCTAGGGTGCGGTGTCGCCCTATGTGGCCAACTATCGACCCATCACCCTGACGCCCATATTGTCGAAGGTGTTCGAGAGGTGGATTGCTGGTAAGCTGGGTCGTTTCACTGAGGTTACGGGGTTGCTGCCTGCTGGTCAGTTTGCGTACAGAATTGGCTTGGGCTGTTGTGACGCTCTCTTGACGGTGTCACGCCTTTTACAATCTGCGCTGGATCGTGGGTCGGAAGCACGCCATGTCCAGTTGGACTTTAGCGCGGCGTTTGACAAGGTTAACCACAGGGGTCTATTACACAAGCTGGAGTCCTGTGGTGTGGGTGGTAGTGTTTTGTCAATCACTCGTGATTTTGTTTCTGAGCGAATGCAGAGAGTGTCTGTTGACGGCGTTTTGAGCGCCTCAGTCGGGGTGGTGTCTGACGTCCCTCAGGACAGTGTATTTGGCCCGCTGTTGTTTATTCTCTATACTAGTGACATGTTCTCTTCGCTCGAAAACACGTTGATCAACTATGCCGACGATTCCACTTTGATGGCAGTGATACTATCACTGCTCCTCGCCTGTGTGATGCTATCGCTCAGTCTCTGAATAGGGATTTGTCACACATTAGTGCATGGTGCTCGGCCTGGAGTATGAAGCTGAATGCCAGTAAGACCAAGTCGATGACTATCAGTCGGTCTCGGACACTTGTACCGCAGCATCCCCAACTGGAGACTGATGACACTTT
>LQNS02001155.1:18767237-18783055 GCA_001587735.2 Parhyale hawaiensis | reverse complement strand
AACATCGCATGCCGCTGGTAATCTAATGCGCAACATCGCATGCCGCTGGTAATCTAATGCGCAACATCGCATGCCGCTGGTAATCTAATGCGCAACATCGCATGCCGCTGGTAATCTAATGCACAACATCGCATCCCGCTGGTAATCTAATGCGCAACATCGCATGCCGCTGGTAATCTAATGCGCAACATCGCATGCCGCTGGTAATCTAGTGCGCACCACTCACCGTGCACAAAATCTTAGCCAATCAGCGGCTCGCTCAGGCCCTGCGCCAACCGCTGGACGAAGAATTACGCAAAACATCGCCAGACCAAGCAACAAGTTACCCCTCTCAAAAGCGAGGTAGTTTCCAGAAATAGCGTTATTCCAGCACACAGTCCAAGAGCTGAGGTGACTACTAGCGCTTAGTCATGTGTGTAAGCAGCTAAGTTATGCTCATTAATCCGACGTGTTTCGAACAGTATGCGAACAAAAAATCCTGGTAAATGCCAAGTAGGAGTGAGCATAGTACTGGATCAATGTGCGCCATTCAGAAATATAAGCATAGGTGGTGCGCTAGCGAGAGAAGGTGAAGATGGTCGTAAGTTTCGTGAGCTGGACTCTCTCTCTCTATCGCTAGCTGGCTGAGAGCGAAAGCGTTTCACTGACACATTCTGTGACGGTGGCCGCTGATGACGTCACCACAGTTAGCGTCGGTGTAATTACCGCCAGCCAACACTTCGGTCATTGGCAATTGCCTCAGACCTTCTGATAGATACGGTCAGAGTGTGCAGCCTGACACTGTGCAGACACTGCCAGGGGTACACAGTCTGGCACTTTGGTACAGCAGGGGTGTGGTCATTTTAACTGCACTCCTGCAGCCAATATGAGAAATATACGTCAGATCGTCTGGCCTTTATTAGTGGAATTGGGCCAGAAAAGAAAATGAATTATTCAAAAGGTGTGTTCTTCCCTCTGTTGACCAAACCAACATCCAGCCCTGCCCCGCTCCCGCAGCAACACACAGGCAGTAAAACCCCAGCCCAACATATAGCGCTTCAACTTGCAGATGGCCCCGCTACTTGTCTTCCAATGGCAACACCAGAGAAGAGGATGTCGATTAATGCGCAAAGTGAACAACACCTCAACCGAATATTCTATTGCACTTCGCTAGAACCAGTCAGTTTGGGGAGGAGAAGGCAAATAATTAATTCCTTCAATCATTCTAAAGCGTGTCGCTGCGTGGAACCCGCAGACAACAACAAAAACAGTGTGTTGCATACGCTAAAAATAATAGTACTGTTCTTAAGTCTACAGATGTCTCTATTAGAGCGTTCGGCGAAATTAAGGGAAAGTAAACTTGCAGAAGATGCGGTTCCTATTTCACTTTTCGATATGAGAATTCAGACGTCAAGTATCAAATTGTAACTTTGAATTATCTGGCGAATTTGTGTGTTTAGTTTGCTGTGTCAATATTGTGACGGACTCTGATACAGCTAAATCTTGGCTGTATGGATCCATACTGATATCATCTGCCATAACCGTGTAGCTTTCGTAATAAACGTCAAGATTTTGCAGTGTGACAGAAATAACATGGGATCTAGTGTTAGACTGAAGCGGATGTGGATAACATAAATTCTACATCCTCGCTGAAAAATTTAAAACGTAAGCACGAAGAAATCTGAAGTACCACTTTACTTAGCGGAAGAATAGATAATGAAGTTCTCTCTCTTTTCACAGTAAAGCTTTATTGGCTGTATGTTTATGGTGAGAGGATAATAATATAACATTGAGAGGATAATAAGCGAAGGAAACAAAAGTTTTTCTTCAGAGCAGGATTCAATAAAGCGCTCATATGCGAGAACAATGTCATAACTCAAAAAAGGCAATTTTACCGGACAAATGATTATGATACTAAACAGCCAACGATTAAACAGCCACAATATCACCAATACTGACCCATAATAATATATGACATTTTTCTTGACAACACAAAGCACCTTCTCCTACGACAGCTGAACAGGAACTGAGATATGCCATTGTTGACACCAAGGGTTGGTAACATCTAGGCCGGCGCAATAGTGACTTTTACTGCCCTCTAGTGGTGAGTTTTGTAGGTAGAAATGCATCGTTTTTACCACAATATAGAGCAGGAAACGGGCAATCTCATGGTTGTCATAACTCAAATTTCCCATTTTTTGAGTTATGACGTTGTTCTCGCATATGCTCAATATGTACTGAACTGATGTGATAAACACGTGCAGCAGGAAGCTACATGCCACACTCTTTATATTACATGCAATTTTGAAGCCAGCATGATGTGTCTTCGTTGCAATAGCTGCAAATCAATTAAAAATTTTCTGAATACCCTGGTTGCTTTGGCATATTTGCCAGCGCAGGCAAGAGGTACTTAAATCTACCTCAGATCTTTATATTAATTAAGTTTCAATTTCGAAGGCGATAAATTCTCAGTTGGACCTTATGCAGGACAGCTGATAACCATTATCTATACGCAGCAACCGAGCACTGTGCAACAGTAGTTTCAACCCCACATCCTTTGCAAAGCAGAGCATATAAAGGCAGCCGTTATTACCTCCGCCAAGGAGGTTATGTTTTCGTCGTGTTTGTCTGTCTATCGGTCTGTCTGTCTGTTTGTTTGTCTGTCTGTCTGTCTGTCTGTCACTAAGACAGTTCTGAACCGATTTGGATAAAATTTACAGGGATTGTTAGGTATGTTAGGAGGAACAGATGATTAACTTTTGGTGAAGATATGTCCATTCGTTTGTTTGTTTGTTTGTTTGTCTGCCTCATTTTCTTACTGCCATAACTCGGAAAGTTATGGATGGATTTTTATGAAATTAACATGAGTTGTTAGGTATATAACACAGAGTAAATGACAAAATTTTTTATAACGATCCGTTTGTACGTTCGTTTGTCACTGTGTTTAATTTTATGCTTGTTAGCACAATAACTAAAAAAATAATAAGTGGATCCTTATGAAATTCATAGGACTTATTAGTAATATTAAAAGACATAAATGATTAAACTTTGGTGCAGATCGGTTTGTTCGTTCATATGTTTGACTCATATTTGTCATAACAATTGTTAGCAGTATAACTCAAAAAGTTATGAACAGATCTTCAAAAAAATTGCACAAGCTGTTGTTACTATCAAAAGCCACAAGTGATTCGATTTTGGAGTTAATACAAAGAAAATTATGGTTTCAGAGCCAATTTGATTTTTTTGCTACCGTTGCCTCGCTTGGCGGAGGTATACGCTCTCAGTGTGTTCTAGTTGGATGAATGTGTTTTACGTAGAGTTCGCAATCGTGACACGTGTAAGTGGGAGGCAATTGAGGAGGAATAAGTAGAATGAGCAGAAAACAGAGACGTGGCGTGCAGTGCTGTCGCGTCGAGTACCTTGGCTTAATTAAAGTGTTGTACCGTGCACGAGAAAGTACGCTGGGGTTCTTACTAGATTAATATGTAGAAGTATACAATTTTATTTCATTAAACGGTAAGAAATTTGGCCGCCATTAACCATGCCAGAGGAAAACTGGAATGACCACAAATGTGACTGTCAGCAGGCAATGGTGCGGCCGGGCTGGTAAGGGAGGCGCAGCGGGGCAAGAGGGTAAGGTGAAGTCAAGGGTTAGGATAGGTCAAGGAATGGTCTTCGTTATCTTGATGGTGTGGTCACTGGTATCAAAATGTGTGCGTGTGTGAGGAAGAGGAGGGGGTGGGTGTGATCGTGACAGCGTACACAGGCAGATTTGCATGCTGAGTGCGTCCTATATAGTGATATACTGGCAGCTGTGGCATATCTATGTGCTATGTGGGTCTCTGGTAGTGGCATACAGAGCACGTACACTCACACATACTACGACAGACACACCTACGCTTATCTACATAGCTACATACACAGAGCTATTGCTGCGCCCCCAGGGTACAGCTCCCAAAGCTCCCGCTGCCCGCTCACAGAGCTGCCCGAGGCCGATCACACCAACATTCGGCGGCTGTCCAACACTGTTTGCTGCTCCCCTTGGCACGGGCTGGCCCGCTCATTGTAATGTTGCTGTCCCGTCAGAAAGAAGCCGCTACCTTACGAAGCAACAGTTCACAGAGCCTGCATTTATTCACTGTAATAGAGGGTAGAGTCGCAGCGAAGACTCCGGAGATACGGCTGCCATGCACGTAGCGATTTGTAAAAGAGTTTGGTGGTCAAGTTTTGAGACAGATCTAAGCTTAGCACTTTAGTATCGATGTTCCTTATCTTGTTTTGTTTACCTTTTAGGGCAGTAATTTAAGGATTTTTTTTCTTTTGTGCCAAAGTTGGAAGTTAGTTTGTGATGCCAAGAGCCTGAAACACTAGTTTCGCTGCTAAGGTTTCTAACGGAGGGCAGACAACTGAGAGCATTTACCTCGAATGTTGCATCATTCCTATGGCAGGTCTAACGTACTGCCGGATCTGCTAAATGGGGATGTATGTATGAATGGTGCAGCTGACTGCAAGCTACGTTGCTGAGCTCACCCAAATTTAGCTAGGGTTTCTCTTCTGCGGACTGTGGTTGTCCATATTCTCCTCCACGGTTCTCCATGGTAACCCATCCCTTGTTAAGTAAAAAGTGAGACCCATTTTTCTTCTTCGATAACCATACGGTACGTTAAGACATCCAGAGATATTACAATTTTTATTTAACACACTGCGGTATCTTCCAAAGCTACAGTTGTACACAAATTTTTCCAGGGAATTGGCGGTTGTTTCGCAAGTTACCCAATTAATTCTCTAATGTTAAATTTTCACTCACCCTAGTCGTAACTTTATGATAAATATGATAAATACTGTCGAGGAGCGGAGCAGCAAATAGACCTGACGCCCACCTACGGGCGGCTGCAACCGTTGAACTAACCATACTTCCTCATAAACTTTTCCCCATCCTCTAACTTCCAGAGATTGTTGAAGTTTTTCAGCAGGAGGTGGATTACGTAAGGAATTATGAGTGGCAGTAGAGGCTCGGTTGTTCCAATGGAAGAGGTACGACATTTGCATGCAGCTTTAGAAAGCATTGCTGTACGTCCGGCAGCTTTAGTTTTAGTTGGAGACGTCACTACCGCCGTGACCAGCACTAGTAGTGACCAAGCGAGCGCGGTATCACATACGTTAGGACATCACCATAACTCATATAAGTGACTTTTTGACGTAACTTATAAAGATGCCGAAAGCCCTGGCGTCATGATGACCTCACTGCATTCTCTGAAGAAATATCAAATGCCCTAGCTGGGGTCTCAATTGTCTCACTATATTTTCTACAGAAAGTACGGCTCTGAATGAAGTGGCAGAACCCTTCAGAAGTGCTAGGTAAGCATGCAGTACTACATCGAAAACAAGCGAAGAAACATGAACGTCTCTGAACTTCTATAGTAAAACAGAATTTAGAAATTCCTAAAAAGAATTTTTTCGCACCTTTGTCCTTCCGTTTTTCATGCTAAGGTATACAATCTTCTTCTTCCTTTGTTCAAAAAACTGTGCGCGTAAAATCAAAGGTGTTATCAAATTGAATTTTAAGACGCTCGTTTCAATAATTGGTGACATACAGGCACAATAATCCCTACATTGTCTGACCGTGGTGGGCCTAGAAACTGGCAGACTATCCAGCCTCCCAGTGCACGTACAACCGCGGCTCTGGCTTATCATGTTGCTGCATTTCGCTTCTGTCGGCGAGCTCGTGTTAATTAGCAGATATGCAAATTGTCAACAGGCGCTGCTGCCACAAAAACTTTCGCTGAAGTGCCGCCCTCTGCAACCTGTGCGGTAGCGTCGGGGCGAGCTAAGCATTGCTTGTGAAGTGGTCCACATGGCGAGTGGGCGACTGACTGCGGAAAATTGCAGATTTGAATACAGGAGTAACGTTTCGAACAATTCCAACACATGGGTGCGACTTTGGAGCGTGATGTACGCCAGAACGTAACCTCGCCCAAACTTACCTAGCCCTACCTTAGACACTTATAATATGAGCAGAACGCCTGCCAAGCTGCACCAGCAGATTATGGCTTTGAAAAGTCTTGGCTGTGTGCGGGCGTGAGCATGGAACAGCGAGTAAGAACTACTGAAACAACACTAGGAGATAGTCACAAAAATTTGTGGGCACGTTAACTTTTTTTTTTGTATTTGCAAAAGAGCCCCGCCCAGGTGAGGCGCTGGTATGAGGGGCTACACGCCCCACCCTATTGCCTTAGATCGCAGTCGCATTCAGTAATACTGCTGGTCACCCTAGGGTACTTTATCTACGTGATCTCTTAAAGGCTCAGTGTTCTGCTGAAGTGAGGCTGTGGAGACGCTCAGAGTCTGGTGACTGACTTAGGTAGAAACTCGTCATTGGTGTCTCTTGGTGACGTCATTACACCTATGGCCGTGTAAAGTTTGTATTGTTGGGGCCGTACTCACGACTGCTGACGTCACCAGTTAACTCTACGCTATGGACGGCATCACCAGCCAGCACTATAAGTTTTTGAGCATCGAGGCCAATGAGTCGTTTCTTTACTGAAAATTTTGGCGGTTTTTTTTTTAACATCAGTCCAAAGCTTTGCTTCTTTCATTCAAAGCAGCAGCTCTCGCGAACACAAAATGCGAAACGTTCCATGTTCTTGGAGCAACAGTTTCCCGAATCGTGACCACAAGTCTTCGTATTTAAATATCACGCTAATATATAGGTCGTTGCAAATCTAAACTCACTCGAGAGAAAACAACATTTCAAACTTACCAATTGCGCTGGGTGTAGTGAGAACACCTGGAGGGGAGGCTAGGATTTCAAATAGCTTTGCTTGACAGTCTGACTGAGGCACTGCCTGCGGCTACGTAATCAGGCGGGTAGTAGAGAAAGTTCCACACTGTCTTGTTCTCGTAGCTAGGGGCCTTTACTTTTTCATAATAAACTTAGAGTGCTATAGATCAGTTGCTATAAGCAATGAGAAGCATTTTTGTGATGAGATAATAAGCAGCGCCCATAGCCACAGCTGCCACAGTGCACTGGCTGTGGGCGATCAGCAGTGATGCAAGTTCTGCCAAGGAGGTTTAAATAGAACGCAGCCGTTTTTCTCCTGGTAAGCCAGCCCTCTATTTTTCCTGTGTAGCTGATTTCTGGTGGCGTGGTTTCCCACAAAAAATATACATTGGTACATAAAGTGCGTTAGGTGCAGTCTTGATGATTCTTGGCAGAAGAAAGTTAATAAAGTACCTACCTACTGTGCAAGGTAGTCCCGTAAATTTAATTGTCTCCTACTGTAGCCTCTGTCCAGCCACTATGCTACAGCCTTTCACCGCCACAGCCTTTGAGCCATTCCTCGTACACACAACTTGGAATGCGTCGATTCTGGGCACACGCACACTACAATATAAGTATGTGTATTTTTTGTAGCGTAATGCCCAAAAACTTTCAAAACTCCACCACAGTAGTGCAGTACATATGTACACTGTACAGCCAGTCAGCCAGGCTTCAGCCACGCAGGAAATTCTAGCTTCGTCGCCGAGGCTTTTCGCTGCCTCCTTCTATTAAACCTCCTTGAGTCCAGCAGCCTCTGATACAACAAGCCTCGTGTGTGTGAAATGAACTAGCGTGTGAAATGAACTAGCTAGAAGAACTTTACAGTATTCTAGCTTATTGCTCTGAAGTAATTTTGCAAATACCTTACAGCTATACGGTGGCGTAATCATACAACTATCTTACGTTACTACTGTAGGTGATTTCGCACATAAGCTCTATTGTTACTGTAACTACCTAACTTTATCGCTACAGGGTACGTAAACACCCAACCTATATATTTACTCCAAGGTAATAATCCGTGCTGGGCGTTTTGCCATTCCACAATCTCGAACTAGCCTCAGTCGATGGCTGAATTTTCATTAATAAATTTGCATTAATGCCGCACTGGTGATCGCGGAATTTTTCTCCTTTATTCTACGATTAAGAGATTCAAATTTTGATTTGAAAATCACTACCAGAACGCTAAATTTTTCGGTCGCGGCATAGCGATAGAGGACCACTTGTAGCAGGATAGCTACCCGGCACCGAATTCATTACGACCGGTTAATTATGCTACTGAGCTACGCAGATACTGCAGAGTAACTGTGCCCTCTGCCGTACAGTGGCACAGTATGGCAGGGTATGTTATACAGCTGACCTAGATAATTACTGGGCAGCAATTATCCAATTACCATAGAGCACAACATTACCTAACATTATCAGGCGCAGCTGTAACAGCTGCCTGTAGAGCAATGCCAAGCACCCAGCGGCACAGGTGTTGTGCACTGCAGCTGCTTTATGCCGGGGCCGCATAGGCATTCGCACACACAACTTAATTCGAGGATACGGAACTCGCGCATCGTCTCAATACATATTTAAGCTCAGTAGCATACCGTAGCTCTGTAGTATACCGTATCTCTGTAGCGTACCGTAGCTCTGTAGCATACAGTAGCTCTGTAGCATACCGTAGCTCTGTAGCATACCGTAGCTCTGTAGCATACAGTAGCTCTGTAGTATACCGTAGCTCTGTAGCGTACCGTAGCTCTGTAGCATACCGTAGCTCTGTAGCATACCGTAGCTCTGTAGTATACCGTAGCTCTGTAGCATACCGTAGCTCTGTAGCATACCGTAGCTCTGTAGCATACCGTAGCTCTGTAGCATACCGTAGCTCTGTAGCATACCGTAGCTCTGTAGCATACCGTAGCTCTGTAGCATACCGTAGATGCAATAGGATACGTGTATATCGTGTGAGCAGCATATCACCGCAAAAAGTGGTGAGTGCGACTGCATAGTGTGGCCCCATTTTCCGCTGTACGTCAACATGCGGAAGCTGGTGGCTCCCGTGTCCGATTAGATAATTTTAAAAAGCTGGCGGTTTGCAGTGGTTGAGATCTTAGGCTCCTGGAATCTCTGTATATATTTAGGCAGAAACTCATTTTAAATGATCAAAATAGTGCCCTAACACTTTATATTGCTAATCATTAGTGTCTTCAGTTATCTTTATAGAAAATTCCTTTACAATTGTGCGGTATACGACATTAACTTTTAATTTCAATTGTACTTTTGTATATTTTCAGATGTACTGAAGATGGGCGAAAACCCCAAACGTTTACTGATTTTAAATTTTTGTTGATTTTTGTGTTGCCAATTATTTTGCTATTATATCTAATTCGAGTGCAATGTTTTCATTTGTGACGGTTCTGGTCGTGACTTTTATTTTGAGACTGCTTAAAACAGCAAACCTAGACTTCTTGAACTGAAGCTAGATAGCCAATTTTTATTTGGTATGTTACGTCCATATTTCATTACATTATTATATTGTAGATGAGCCAGCTGGCGTAGTCCACCGTCACTAACGACGCCACGCAGCTGCCATTTCGTGCAGCAGTTAATAGGAGGTGAACGTCTTCGGTTCCGGTATTCTGAGCAGTGCAGTGCGTCCTTCCGATTGGTGACATACAGTGCAATGGTTTCTAATAATGAGATGTTCAAACATCACTCAAAACTTATAGTATAGTGCCTCTGCGTTCCACTGATACGCCAAGGTTTCACTTCAGCAGAAACTAATTCGCTCGCTCGAACAGTTGTCACGATAATCCCCGTTTCCTTAGCTTCTTTGATAATATCGAGACCAATATGAATTTATCTGCTTATTTTAAATTTCTGCCATGCTTGAAAAAATTAGTGAAAATTAAATCCGCTTGAAAATTTTGGCGACTATGTCACATTCCACTGAAAACCTATAGGGAAAAATTAGGCCAGGTTGCAGAAGGTGGTAAAACTTAAGAAACCTCCTTACTGAGTGCACTTGCTTAGCCAGGGTTTGAAGTCAGGCGATGAAGTCTCTTGAAATATTGTCAATTTAGAGCAATTTTAACGAGCCTGAGTTGTATTTTCTTCCCACATCAAAGCTTTAGTCGCTCTCAGTTCATGATGCGTAAGTAGTGCGGATGATCAACTTAAGCAAAGAGTGAGGTATTGTTCAGTGAACAGCACAGCTATGACGAGCAAAGAACAAGAGTTTCAGTGCGGTACTGATTTTCCTCCTGCTGAATCTCTTCCTCTGACGAAACGGTATTTCACTGGAGCGAAAAGTTTAGACTCAAAGTTTGCTCGAGTCGCTGCAGCTGCAAAAGGATTATTTGCTGCATATTGTCTCATGTCTGGAGCAATACTGTCCAGTCGCACACTTAACTTACGGACGGATGCTCATCGGTACTCTGAGTAGCAATTTTCGTGATGACGTGCAAGCGGAACATGCGATCGTCAGTTGAGGGGAGGAAGAATTGCGCTGCTGAAGCAGCAAGCGATAAGTTCATTCGGTCATTTACGTTTACAGTTGCAGGGTATCTTCCTTAGAAATAACCTAGCAAGGAAACTCTTTTAGTAAATATTCCATCATTTTTGACAGCCATGTACACAAGTTTGAGAAGAACAGCTTGTCCTTAACTTCGTTGGTTATCAGTTTTACTTGCACGTCGGGAACTCAGAGCACCTAACGCCTCCATGTGGGAAGAAAGTGAAACTCAATATCCAGGAGAATGTTGAGATATATTCCTTCTAACAACCAGGGTCGCCGAAGCAGCTAAAACAGCAATTCAGCTTCAGGGCGGCGCCGCGGCCACCCCCAATGTTGCTAGGGGAGATGCTTCAGACTGGATTTTAAAATTGGTAAAGCAAGAAATGTACTCAATTTTGAGATGTCCATTTTTCTTCTATCATCTGCACCGTGATCCATTTCCACCTATCAGTCTTCAGTAGTGCGTGACAGGATAGCCACAACCTCCAACCTGGCCTACTTTTCTCCTATTTTCACCATGCGTGACAGAAAATGGGTGGAGAAATAAACAAACAGATGAAACGATAAATTCACACATGTTTTTATCATTAGATCTGATACTGAGGTATTAGGTCGTAAGATGAGATGGCAGCGGTTGTGCGTTGACTCTTATTTTGTCATCCTTCTCATAGTACTGATTCAGCTAAGAAGGATCCATTATTCGAGCCAACTTGATCTCCTATTTAATTATCCAAACAATTGATGGAAGTCACTTCATCTTTTTTTGGCAGTACAAATCATACCCAAAATCCGTGGCGGTCGCGAATGATGATTCTTTTAGCTTTGAAACAAGCAAGAAAATCAATGTTCAGGGCGCGCAGTAACCTGGATAGAAAGTGCTACATCGAGTCCGCTAAAAAATGAAAAATTTCAACTGCACTTTTCGAATTTAGCTTGCGTAGACTATTGCTGAAGCTCATACAGTTAAAGAGCGGCATCAGTAGAAAAGGCGAATGGATCTGAATGATCAGACACATTTAGTGCAGTAAAGAGACTACTAATGTACAATAGGTATCAGCAAGATTATAGTAAAGAAAATGCCATGCTGCATCACCAAAGGAGGACATTTAGTTGGCGAAAAATAATTACTGCGGCTATCTCCCTATTCTTTTTTCTCTTTTAGCGGTTCTACGGTGCGCTGAAAAAAATCTTGCCATGTACTTCGGTGATAGTCTACTCAATTTAAGTACTGTGAACTCCTAATCAATCATGTCTTGACAAATTAAACGTCAGGGTCCATATGGACGTCTAACGAGATGCTTCGGAATTTTTAACGCCTGAATTAAAAAACTGACATAGCGAGGAGTGCATTAACTGGGTGGCTTCCTTTACTCGGCCAGTAACTGCAACTGTGTATAATTTTCACAATACAGGATCGATACGATCTCCAATGACACAATTGCATCAGTAACAAATCTGAATGAATATGAATACTAATAGCCCACGCCTTCATTGACTGAGGGCATAAAATAATTTTTCTTCCCAGCAATATTTTTTCTTTTTTCTTTGTTGATCGACAATTCAATGTGCAAACGAGCTCAGAGAAAAAAAAATATGTCCCCATCGGGAAGGAAGTGCAATCTAGTATCTATGATACCACCTAGAGGTACTTAAGACGCCTTTCAGTTCTGTGATTGTAAAATATTGAGGGTGTAACGCAATCTTGTCTTACAATAGATGAATTTTCTCCTGCCAATTCCTTCACATCGGGGCGGAGAGACCAACCAACCAACCAAGTAACAAACGAATAAACCGTGCATTATGCAATAGTACATATTATATGTAACGTATATATACATATATAAATGAACAATCACATATTTGTGTTGATGATGTTGTGTTTATTATTAAATCATTCCCAGTTTATCTTTTCCCCCTCACAACGTTCCCTCTGCTGCAAAGAGGACAAGAACGAAGGGGCATGCAGTATTACAAGTATAAAAAGATGCCGGGGAACAACAAATTAGGAAGGAAGAAGATTCAGCATCTGATCGAGTGACTCCACTCACACGACCAGGTGCTCGCTAGTCGCCAAGTGTTCTCAGGAGTGTACTCGACCAAGGGTCTGCACTCATCAGTCTGCTGAATAAAATCTTCATATTTAGAGGTGCACCTTCGTCCACTGAATCTAAAGCTGAAGTTTCACAGTGTATATGCACGGCTGGTGATGAAATAGCCTGCTATATCAACGAAGTTACAACCAACTACGGAAGTGAACTGCAAAGCACTTAGTAAGTTATAGTTAGGAAGTTTAAGCCTCCGTTTCCGAGCAAAACGATATCACAGAGGAAAGAGCAAGGGACATATAGTATGCCAAAAGAAACGGGGAACCCATGCACGAAGGTGCTCCCACCACACAGGATCAACGCGCATGGGAACAGCAAGTCGGGAAAGAAGAGGAAGAAGAGAATAAAGCATGAGCAAGTAGGAGTATGAAATCGGGAAGGAAGTAAAGTGGGCACGAAAGAGAAAAGTCCCAAAGGCCAAGCTAATGGCTGAGGTAACCTACACTGGCCCCTGGGGTTGCCTGGCCCCATAGCATAGGATGGACGAACCTAAACTAACCCTATGGCCTATGGTTCATCCTATGCCCCCTGAGGGCTGCAAAGCAGAGAGTAGGTATACTGTCTGTACTAGCTCTACATCGTCTGTACTAACTCTATACTGCGTCTTTCGACACGGTTGAGGAGTAGTTTCAGAGTAGTTTTGGCCCTGCGCTAAATTTCGTGCAGCTTTAGGAGATGATGAATATTTTATTTGAGACACTCGGTTCCTGGCTAGCCATTGGGGTGCCGTGAGTACCACACAGAATTCGTCCGGAAATCCTCAAGAGAAGCAATGGCCGTGTATGTAAACACCTAAAGGTGAGAAAATTAAAAGCTAAAAACCGCTGAGCAGTGCAGTGGTGCAGTGGTACAGGAGAAAATATCGGCAACTTAAGCAGCACCCTCCTGCACGGACCCTCACTCTCTACCACCATGTCGGGAACTGGACTAGCGAGCAAGCAAACTGCCGGTTGTACATGTTGCATAAGATTGTATTATCATCTACCGCCGCTGCATGAGTGGAAAAGATCGCTTCTTTTCCAGCTTACGGGCCACTCTTACCCAGCGGCTCTGGAGGCGAGCTGCACCGGCTCCAGGGGCCACTCTTACCCAGCGGCTCCAGGAGACGACGAGCCTGCAGTACGTGGGACAATATGGAGCCATGGCAGGCCGAAGAGGTGGTCGTAGAGAAGTAAGTGAATGCGGGCGTGTTCGTATGTGTGTACATATGGGGGAGGGGGTTGGGGGCGTTACAAGCCTGGCTATAACTACCACAACAATTACTTGGCATGTGTTCCCATACGCGCGTGAAGCAAAAGTAGGCGTAGAGAGCACATTATGCCGAGGTCACATAAGTATTCGCCCGAATAACTCTCACAGTCACACTTCCCTCGTTGTCTGAAATATATGTAAATTCGGTAACATAGATACGGTAGCATGAACGACGAGCAAGTTGCGCATCCTCGCATCACTTTGTGCGTGCGAATGCATCGTATGGCACCGGCATTAGGAAGGCAAGCGTCCGGTTCAAGCCTGGCAAAAGTTTAAGAGGCGCCACAGCAGCGCAGCAGCTCCCGCTATTGCAAACATACCCGCTCCCTCGACTCCGGTACAAAAAGCTGACCAAATATATTTTAGAACTCGCGATAACCCATAGACCATAGCACAGCACAACAGAATGCGACAACACCCTGACAGGGGCCGCTTTATCAGATAATCATAAGCATGCTTTGTCGGCAGGGAGTACATAGCGAGCGACATTGCGTGCTGCGAATAAATGCCTAAAATTTCTGACTGCGCTAGCACAGCACACACGCTGCTCCCTGGGCGCCAACACGCACGGTACTGTCGCCTCTATATCCTCGCTTTAGCTTCAGTACGGCTGCTGTAACAAATTATTGGTACGCAGCCGAGGCCTGGAGCCCTTGTAGCAACGGGCGCACCACCTCTTGTGCTAAGCACCACGGGACCAAAACAAAAGGCCCACCGGCGGCGGGACTGTACACACAACAATGGCGGGGGCAGAATATGAGCCTGATGGTGTCTGCACACGCTGCACACAGCAGTGCAGCGCTGCCTTGTGCAGCGTGCGTACGCGCTGACTTTCTACTTACTGTTCGTGCGCAGCTACGTCGGCCTGTCCTTGAGATCTACAGAGTGTGTGTGATTCATACGTCGCTTGTGTGTATCGGAGTGTGTGTGATTCATACGTCGCTTGTGTGTATCGGAGTGTGTGTGTGATTCATACGTCGCTTGTGTGTATCGGAGTGTGTGTAAGATTCATACGTCGCTTGTGTGTATCGGAGTGTGTGTGTGATTCATACATCGCTTGTGTGTATCGGAGTGTGTGTATGATTCATACGTCGCTTGTGTGTATCGGAGTGTGTGTATGATTCATACGTCGCTTGTGTGTATCGGAGTGTGTGTGTGATTCATACATCGCTTGTGTGTATCGGAGTGTGTGTATGATTCATACGTCGCTTGTGTGTATCGGAGTGTGTGTGTGATTCATACATCGCTTGTGTGTATCGGAGTCTGTGTATGATTCATACATCGCTTGTGTGTATCGGAGTGTGTGTGTGATTCATACGTCGCTTGTGTGTATCGGAGTGTGTGTGTGATTCATACGTCGCTTGTGTGTATCGGAGTGTGTGTAAGATTTATACGTCGCTTGTGTGTATCGGAGTGTGTGTGTGATTCATACGTCGCTTGTGTGTATCGGAGTGTGTGTATGATTCATACGTCGCTTGTGTGTATCGGAGTGTGTGTATGATTCATACATCGCTTGTGTGTATCGGAGTGTGTGTGTGATTCATACATTGCTTGTGTGTATCGGAGTGTGTGTAAGATTCATACGTCGCTTGTGTGTATCGGAGTGTGTGTGTGATTCATACGTCGTTTGTGTGTATCGGAGTGTGTGTGTGATTCATACGTCGCTTGTGTGTATCGGAGTGTGTGTGATTCATACGTCGCTTGTGTGTATCGGAGTGTGTGTGTGTGTGTGATTCATACGTCGCTTGTGTGTATAGGAGTGTGTATGATTCATACGTCGCTTGTGTGTATCGGAGTGTGTGAGTGTGTATGATACGACACACGTCGCGGCTGTGCAGGTGGCGCACACGTCGCGGCTGTGCGGGTGGCTCACACGTCGCGGCTGTGCGGGTGGCTCACACGTCGCGGCTGTGCGGGTGGCGCACGCGTCGCGGCTGTGCGGGTTGCTCACACGTCGCGGCTGTGCGAGTGGCTCACACGTCGCGGCTGTGCGGGTGGCTCACACGTCGCGGCTGTGCGGGTGGCTCACACGTCGCGGCTGTGCGGGTGGCTCACACGTCGCGGCTGTGCGGGTGGCGCACACGTCACGGCTGTGCTGGTGGCTCACACGTCGCGGCTGTGCGGGTGGCTCACACGTCGCGGCTGTGCGGGTGGCTCACACGTC
>LQNS02001155.1:18717499-18742235 GCA_001587735.2 Parhyale hawaiensis | reverse complement strand
CCCATAGAGCGTGACAGGAAAGATATAAATAAATAAATAAATAAATAAATAAATAAATAAATAAATAAAAACACGACGTGAATTATTATATAGTAGATTTTTCCCCTATCTAATACTGAAGAAAAAGATTGCAAGGTACCCCACTTTGTTTTTCGCCGAAAAAAAATTGCAAGGTACCCCACTTCTTTTTTACATTTTGAAATCAGAATTTTCTCCTATCTTATTCCCATAGAGCGTGACAGGAAAGATATAAATAAATAAATAAATAAATAGATAGATAAATAAATAAACAAATAAAAACACGACGTGAATTATTATATAGTAGATAGATTATAATTATTAACTCTAATTATGCCAACCCAAAATATAATTTCGTCTCCTCCTATTAGCGTCTGAAGCGATAAGGATGATTTCTGTCACTTTCAACCCATCATTTACTCCACCTATCCAGTCAGTTTGGCTTAGCACGGCACTAGTCAGTGAAGAAAACTTTTGAAGAATTTATCGTCATCTGTCTTCGGAGCCCTTAGACGGAGGCATCATAGCAAGGTTTCCTTTATTGCCTACTTGCTTCAAGAGATGACACTCGGAACCTCTTGCAATGCATTCCTTCGACTAGTCAGAATCTGGTCCTTCATTACGTCGCTCATATGGGAGAACGACGTCATAACTAAAAAAAAGGCAATTTTACAGGACAGAGGAATTCGATATCAAACAGCCAACTATTAATTGAGCAGCCACACTATCACCAATACTGACACATTACAAAATATGACGTTTTTCTTAACACACAGCACATTCCCTTACGACAGCTGAACAGGAACTGAGATATGCCATTGTTGACACCAAGGGTTGATAGCATCTAGGCCGGCGCAATTGTGACATTTACTGCCCTTTAGAGGTGTGTTTTACATGTAGAAATGTGTCGTTTTTACCACAATATAGAGCAGGAAACGGGCAATCTCATGGTTGTCATAACTAAAATTTCCCATTTTTTTGAGTTATGACGTTGTTCTCGCATATGCTATCCCTTGTACTGTAACTCGCTTTGGTCTAACTTTAAGCAGAAATCGATTGGACGCCTACGTGTTGCCTATAATGACATATTTCGGCGCCTGATGAATGTGCCGAGGTCTACTAGTGCNCCAGCTCAGGATAGAAAAATCTGATAACGCCTTACTCAAGGTGATCCGTAACGGGCCTGGCTACAAACTATCTAACATGTATAGCCGATGGCAGCGCATACTATTTCCAAGCAGAGGCCAATCAATGGGCCGCAGTGCAGTGTATTTTGTAATGATAGTATTACCTGACCTTAGTATCTAATGTAACTTTAGTATTAAGCTGACTCCTGTGTACCATTCCCTATGTGTACCTAATAAAGCATATTATTATTATTATTATTATTATTATTATATGCGCGACGTGATCTGGTGTGCCTGGAAGAAATCCTCGAAGCATTGCTGTCAGTCCTCGAATAGATAGCGACATGATATGGTGTGCCTGAAGGAAATGAGCTCCTCTAAAGATTTTTGATAATCCATTATATTTTTTAGTCTTCCAGTCTCCGTTGCATCGGTGGTCTTTTCTTTTCTTGTTAAATTACGTTTCTGACCCATAATACCAGCTGTTTCGATTCGTTATATTTTCCTAATAATTAATTACGCTAAAATTGTTTTCATTACACGATATTGATTGCCGTATGTTTATGTTTGCGTAAATTTCATTTATTTAAACTGCAGCATGCGCAGGCAGGCGTAGCATCACTCAAGGGGCAAATGGTTTCATTCGAGCGAGTAAACGTTCTGTTATCGCAGAAACACCAAGGCACCTAATAGCTTGGCATTTGCATGTTTTGTATTCAAACATTTAAGTTCAGTTCAACACGCTACGCTAAGAAAGGTCGGTTGTGACGATATTTCAAATAGTATCTTTGTTGGAGAGTGTAGGTCTGTTGCATGAAAGAAGTCACATCGGTAGGCGGAATGCCCTACTGGAGTGCTAAATCAAATCAAAATTGCGACACCGTCTAACACAACGAACATGCACTCTACACCACTTCTACTTTTAAAAATTAAAACAGGCCTCATCATCACCGAACAGACGTACGAACGGACGCTCGCACTGGGAAAATATCGCTGAGGAAGTTAGGAATCATTAGAAAATTGACCTGGAAACATCTGGCGTCAGCAATTACGGGATTCAGTCGATGCTTTGGTTAGGCAACGCAGGCTACTTATCTTGCCACCTAAATTACTTGGGCTGCTGGTAACTGCAAGAACTTGACTACGGAATTCTGACTATACTGTACTTGACTCTGCAACAAGAGAAACAAAGAGCACAGCCAAATGTAGGGAACTTCACTGTCGGTCCGTAAGCCTCAAAGGCAATTTATGAGTCGGTCCACCAACATCAGTGCGGGAAAGCTACGATAAACACCCTACTGGACTGCCTATCATCCTATACAAAATAGTTCAATTCAAAACACCGAACGACGTTTGGGTAAAAGTGACCTGGATATACTTCTCAAGCGAGAACAATAACCATGCTGTGTTTACAGCCCTGCGGAGCTGAGTGCCAAAAGTGAAAACTAAAGCACGAGCGTCCGAACAAAAGTTAAACATAAAAGAAAATGCTATGCGTTTGGCGCTTCGTCTAAGCGTGCAGACGGTTGCAGCAGTTTAACCTCTCAATGCGTGGCTAACTCGATAAGGGACAACTAAACCTTTAGCTGCTAGATACGTGATCAATGAAAGAAACGTGACGTAGAGTGATAAACTTTATCTTTCTCGTCCGAACAAGACTGTATAACATCAGCAAGAATTGGTGGGAACTGTATGGAAAGGCGTTCTTTATGATATTGAGGGCGAGCACGACATCGACGCTTGACTTGTCCAGATCATCAGCAAGGAGAGTTAGCTTTGTCACTTCGAATTGTGCTGCAAACGTTAGAAGCAGCTCGATTACTGTTGAGACAGTTCAACTTAACTCCAGCAGGACAAGCTAAGCCTCACAATTTTAATTCCGTGGAGCAATGGACTGCGTCTTGAATTAAGCAGCAATGAGCCATCAGCTCAAGTCTTTAAACCCACCCCCCTCCCCTCTCCTGCTCCACCCCCTCCTCCGCCCGGCCGCTCCCCACTTCTCACCCCACGGACTGCGTTTCACTTTCGTCTGTGACGGCAGTCACGATACTTTTACTTTCGTGCCGGCAGCGGTGACAGTGTGACACTGCTGTGGTGGTAACGTTGCTGTGATGGTAACGCTGCTGTGATGGCAACGCTGCTGTGGTGGTAACACTGCTGTGGTGGTAACGCTGCTGTGATGGTAACGCTGCTGTGGTGGTAACACTGTTGTGGTGGTAACACTGCTGTGATAGAAACGCTGCTGTGATGGTAACACTGCTGTGGTGGTAACGCTGCTGTGGTGGTTACGTAACACTGCTGTGGTGGTAACGATGCTGCGGTGGTAACGATGCTGTGGTGGTAACGCCGCTGTGGTGGTAACGCCGCTGTGGTGGTAACACTGCTGTAGTGGTAACGCTGCTGTGGTGTTTACGTAACGCCGCTGTGGTTGTAACGATGCTGCGGTGGTGTCGATGCTGTGGTGGTAACACTGCTGTGGCGGTAATTCTGCTATGGTGGTAACGCTGCTGTGGCGGTAACACTGCTGTGGTGTTAACGCTGCTGTGGTAGTAACGATGCTCCGGTGGTAACGCTGCTGTAGTAGTAACACTGCTATGGCGGTAACGCTGCTTTGATGGTAACACTGCTGGGACGGTAATACTGCCATGGTGGTAACGCTGCTGTGGTGGTAACACTGCTGTGGTGGTAACGCTGCTATGGTAGTGACGCTGCTGTGGTGGTAACGAGGCTGCAGTGGTAACGCCGCTGTGTTGGTAACGCTGTTGTGTTAGTAACGCTGCTGTGTTAGTAACGCTGATGTGGTGGTAACGCGGCTGTGGTGTTAACGCCGCTGTGGTGGTAACGCTGTTGTGGTGGTAACGCTGCTGTGTTAGTAACGCTGCTGTGTTAGTAACGCTGCTGTGGTGGTAACCCCGCTGTGGTGGTAACGCTGCTGTGTTAGTTACGCTGCTGTGGTGGTAACACCGCTGTGGTGGTAACGCCACTGTGGTGGTAACGCTGCTGTGTTAGTAACACTGCTGTGGTGGTAACGCCGCTGTGGTGGTAACGCTGTTGTGTTAGTAACGCTGCTGTGGTGGTAACACCGCTGTGGTGGTAAAGCTGTTGTGTTAGTAACGCTGCTGTGGTGGTAACGCCGCTGTGATGGTAACGCTGCTGTGTTAGTAACGCTGCTGTGGTGGAAACGCCGCTGTGGTGGTAACGCCGCTGTGTTAGTAACGCTGCTGTGGTGGAAACGCCGCTGTGGTGGTACCGCCACTGTGCAGCATATCATACGGGGCAGCGCTGCGCGTGGTACACAGCAGTGCAGCAGCTAGGTTGCATACAAATCACTGGTCTAAATAACCACAGTCTCCATTTTTCTTTATCTTTTTCCTGGAAGCCTCCGAAGACTGCACCCGCATGTCGCTCCTGCAGTAGACATGCGGTCCTGGTGCTGCAGGGAGATGGCAGCGAGGGAGTGTACGCAACAACACCGTGTGTCTGTGTGTCTAGGTGTCTGTGTGTATGTGTATCAGTGTGTGTTCCCAGCTCAGGCAATGTTGCGGTCTTCAGAGCCTTGACAAATTATCTGCTATATTTTCATCGCCCGAACTTCTATTATGCAGGAAGCTGCGTGTTTCCTCAAATATTCTACTCAGAAAATATTCACATTAGCCGCTTATTACAAGAGTATAGCACAGCTGCCGGGCCCCAGCAGGACCGCAATGTAAAGACTGTGAATTATAAGCCCGGCCGGGTGTGCGTGTGTGCTACTGGAAGCTGACTTAGGGCAGTGCGATTGGGCAACGAAATTGAGCCTCTGAAGCTTGACTTCTCCGAATCTTCAGAAGGGTGTGCTGGCTTCGACATGTTGATTCAAGTTCGAGGCGTTGACTCTTAATCAGTTACGTGGGAGACTTTCTTAAACTTAGTCTTACTCCGTAAAATGAAGATTTCAGCCGGCTCAACGTAATCGGATTGCTTCTAACACTTGCAACACGATCCACGTGACGAAGCTAAAGTTCCTGTCTGCATTTCCTAAGTAGTCAAGTCAAATGGGCTTGGCTGCATCGACCGACGAAGGAATCGGGAGCGCAGAATAAGCAATTTAGGCAATAGTCGGGAACCTTCTGTCAGAGGGAGCCTTGAGACAAAATACTTCCAAACGCTTTCCCGTTAGATTATAATACTATTTTTAGTATTGAATAAGAGTACAATTAAATGCCTGTGTTTTGTAAATAAAATAAAATATCTGCTAGTGGTACAGTCATCACTAGAGTCACATCTTTCAAACGGGCCGGAAGTGGCCAACGACTGTGTTAGAGTGTCTGCAAATGGTATCCTAAATTGTGCAGTCTTTTCTACAATAAAATATTTCTTCTGCAAACGTTCGTTGGTGCGCAAGATTATCAAATGCAGATGAAGTCACAGCTATCACACAGATTTCAAGCACTCTCGCGTAGCGTATTAAGGATAATCCTCTCTGTAAACGCTATTCTGCTATTGGTTGTTCAACTTGGCAGCTGGATTATAATTTTTTTTAAGAAACAAAGGTTGGGAATGGCCCGCTACTTGCTAAGAGTACGAAGAACGAGCGTAGATCTGTCAATACATCATTTTCGGAATTTTTTCAAGATTTCGTAATCTTGATGCAGTGTATTCAACTCTATCCAAAATTATAATTGCTGGTGAATTTTACTCAAAAATCTAATGTTGAATTCCAACCGGTAATCATCATTGGCAGCCACTCTTTCAACAATTTATAGCCCCTTGCCGACGGTGCTATACTTTTCCTTAACTTTTTCTAACATTCTGGGCGACATTTACCGCATGCAGTAACTTTCGGTCGCCATTTCTTGCAACTTCGTTAATAACACGTGATTCTCTTGACTTACTGCATTGCATGTTGCGTAACCTGAAGAGTTCCTTTACTTGTATTTCACATAAATTCGTCTCTCACGCGGAAGAAAATGAAAAAGTAGATAGTGCATCCCGCCCCTTCGCAGCCTGCACCGTACCTGAGAGGTGGCATCACTGCCGTATGGCAAATATTGAACGCGCCGTTACAAGCAGATCATATTATCCAGTCTACGCAAAACCAACGCAATGTCATAAAATAAACTTGTGGAATTTGTATCATCAACTGGAACACGTACCGCGTGTCTCACAAATGTGTCCCCTACTGTTTTCTTTCTCCTATCTCCGATTTAATTGAGATAGTTTGAATTAGTGAGCTTAATATTATTGGAAATTTTATTTGTGAATTTGTCGAACACGGTTGAATTATGATTGTGCAGAAGGAAGTTGAACGAACAGTGCTAGATATTTCATTGCAAATAGCTTTACTGATAGTTTTCATTAATTTCAGTTTTTTAAATAAGAACATAGTTCTTGCATTAAAACAGTAAACAAGCTTTAGTCAAACAAAACCCTAATCTCATTCAGCAAGACAAGCTTTCCTTTCAAGAAGAGTACTAGGTTGGATTCGTTATTTAAAAAACTGAGAAGGAATAAAAATTGTCACTAAAATTATTGTAATTATTTTTCGTCACAGAGCAATTCCTAAAACTGTTCATACAACATCATACTGTGCGCTCACAATTCAATTATTTTTCACAAATATTATACGCAAATAAAATGAAGTATCTTCAGTATGAAGTAAACATATTCCAAAATCTCGATGACAATCAGAGATATAACAAGTCAAAGAGTAGGGTACATTTCAAAAAACAATTACGTGCATCAAAATATTAGGTTGCAAACTAAATTCTTGCCGGTAGTAGCATTCCAAAATGTTGAAAAAAAAACAGACAAGAACTTAGTTTCCAACCCAATATTTACTTAGTAAACTTAGAACAACGACGCACACGCATGTCGGTGCTGTACAGGCTCTCTTGCTCGAGAGTACACTGGTTTTTCTTAGCGCACGCCATGACACTTTTTACTTTCAAATCTAATTAAACTATCCGTATTCACAAAAACCTAAATCCTAATAGGATTAGCAGAGCTATAATTTGTAGAATATCATTTGAGAAAAAACACAGGAAAATACGAAGTACATATATCATAATGAACAACTTGACGGCCCGTGACCCGTTGGGTCATCATCACGATCGTATTTTCTCTCGCAAAAAAGTGTCATTCAGCTGGTCATACAACACACGCTATTCGGCCGTCCTATCCTGCCCATACTGGTCGCTATCACCAGCGTCTTCGCTTCCTAAAGGAATTGTCAACAACCTGCCTGTATGCAAGGGGAAATACATAAGTGACGTAGTCCAGTTGTATTTCCCGAATCACCTTTGAATTTAACGTTTATGCAGCCAAGATTAGCTTCATCTACCGTGTGACGGATACATTCGAATTAAATATTCAATGCTCGAAATTTTTTCCATCTCAAAGCATAGAAGTTGTGTGCAAACAAGCACGACGCAAGTAAATAATTAAAGTTCACAAACTTTTAGTATATTTTAAATGGAAACGCCTACTTAATTACTCAGTTCCACATCCGCAACGTCTATAGTGGCAAAACGATGATGGATGTTATCAGATTTTCAAATGTCTTAACATGCACGATACCGTCAACACACAAACCTTGCGCCTGATACAAATGTAGCAGAGCGACTATTGCAGTTAGCCGTATGTCAGCAACACAGAAAACTACGAATGAGAACCGAAATAAGTCTCAGGATTTTGCGCCTAACATTTCATTATCAAACATTTTCCCGTGAGAAACAAAATATTTGATCAATTAGCTTTATATATTTTGAGCTTCCAAAACTTTCTATCAGTTTTTATCAACAGTAAATTTCAGGTACAATGAAGGAGCTGTCTTCGATTTATATGCTTCTCACGCGCCAGTATCAGCCACCTGGCGCGGGAACACAGCGACGGTGTGTTAAATTTTCGCTTTTAATTCGTTAAAATCAAAGCAAATCTTTATTTCTCTTAGGTAATCTTTCATGATAACATCCCTAAGGAGTGGCGTGCCCCAGTGGATTAGAATATGTTGCAACTTATTTTTAAATATTTAAACAAACTAACTGGCCAATCCAATTTGATAAGAAATGATTGACATTTTATTTACTTTGGATTGGAGCATGCTGGTGCACCATAATAGAGCATGCTGGTGCAGCGAAATGAAGCATGCTGGTGTAGCGAAAGAGAGCATACTGGTCTCGGGAAAGAGAGCATACTAGTGCTGCAAAATAGAGCATACTGGAGGAACGATACATTATTACCTCTGCCAAGGATGTTATGTTTTTTGCTGGAGTTTGTTTATCTGATATTATCTTTTCGTCTCTCTGTCAGCAACATAACTCAAAAAGTTATGGACAGATCTCTATAAAATTTACTAGAACTATTAATAATGTCGCGATGAACTGATGATTAAATTTTAGTAATATTCTGTCTGTCAGTTTTTCCCTTTATCAGCTTGTGTACCGTCTCTTAGCAACATGACTGCAAAAGTTACGGCCATATCTTTCTGAAAGTAACAGAAACTGTTGGGAATGTCATGAGGCCTTAGTTCGTTTGTTTCCTGTCAGTTTGTCTTTCTGTACTTCAACGATGGAACTCAAAAAGTTATGAACGAGCTTCATGAAAGAGACAGGAAAAGTTAAGAATGTCACAAAGACGAAAAAATATAATGAATTTTTGGTTACAACCTGAACGACATCTTGGACTATGGACCGCTTTGTAGTATTCGTAAGCATTACGCAGCTGGCGGAGGTATGGGTTCTCAGAGCGTGTCGCAGGTGTTGGAAGTTTCCGTCGTCGCGCGGACAACCCTTGCAGACTGGAAGTTATAATCTACACACGAACGTCAGTAATGGACGACTCACATGTTTTGGCAGCTCCACAGTATAGTGAACTGCATGCAGTAGCCTACTTTTCTAACGATGCAGCTACACGACAAACATTTCGAGACAGGCTGGTGAGTTGGTAGTGGCTGTTGGTGGAGTGTTCACCTGCAGCGCTCTTTTGGAGCTTCGGCGCTGCAAGTAGCCGTGCGTGATGGCATAATACCTTTGTTGAGACGCTCGCATCGTCAGGGTACGACAGAAGCAGTTTATTATCGCAAGCGCAGGGTTCTGATTAATGTTTTTTTTCACAGCAATTGAGCGTCTGTCGTCGTTACTTACGCCCGAAAGAAAATCAATTGTCGGCAGCCTCCAGAAGTTTATAAATCATTTGCAAGCAGGTCTAAAATATTTACAAGTCATTCGCAGGCATATCTCAAAAATTTACAAATCATCTGCAGGCAGGTTACGGAAATTTAAATATCATTTGCAGGCAAGTCTCAAAAATTTATGAATCATCTGCAAGCAGGTCTCGGAAGTTAGCTACATGTAAATCAACTGAAGGCAGCTCTATAAGTCAATCACATGTAGGTCTCGTAAGGTGTATAAGGTATGCTTATATGCATACACGAGGGTAAGTCAATAAAGCCATACAGCCTATTCACAAACAGTAATATTAGAATAAAGCGCAGATACTCATTGACTTACCCCCTCGTATAAAATGATTGGAGGCAAGTCTCTAGTATAAGTCCATTGCACGTAGGTCTCGGTAGTTATATATATATATATATATATCAAGTGCAAACAGAACTCAGTAGTATTTTAACTCAATTGCACGTAGTTGTTGGCAGTTATATGAGTCATTTACACGTAGGTCTCGGCAGTTAACATAAATCAGTTATCGATGTGCTACTCACTTGAGCAAGCTGGTAAGACCATGCGATGCCACGCAGCTGAAGACGATCTGCGGAAAACAAAGTTCGGTTATTGCACGTCCGCCTCACTGTACTCCTACCGACATTGAGCTTTGCACAGCAATATTCTTTAAAAAAATACTTGTCCTTAGCTAATAGCAGCTATCTTCGAATATATCAATGTCTAATGCAGCAAATGTAACAGCTGGTAAGGAAAAACATAACCTTTACTATAAAAAAAATTCCGTAAGTTTAGAGAAGAAATCTCCTTATATGTAACCTGGACAGTCCGTATTGTCGCTTACTGGAGAAATCCCGCATTTTCTCCATGGCCAGCGACTATACCTGCACTTACCTCGCATTGGACCAGGTGCCACTTCCCTATAAACTGTCATTTTATTTGATATGCAAAGTGGGATCTCGTCAGCAATTTCCTTAGTTTCTTTCGAAAATATATATGGTATATGTTGACCTTACGATTCAGGTCGTGCATCATTTAGCCTGCATATTAAGGGACAAAATTAGTAAATTAAATGAAAATTTAAAAAAGCATTGTAGCAAAGTGCTACTTAATATTTATTTAACCATGTGATATAGCTTTTACTGAAAAAAAATTGTTTCAGAGCGCAATGTTTTTATTCAATTAAGCTGAACAAATGTGAACAACATACACAATCTCTTAAGACTATAGTAGATACTTCTAGCGGACACATGACTATTGTACGTATACTGTATGTTTAATTTTGTACCAATCAACTACGAATAAGAGAATGCATTGAAATTAATTAGATAAAACTCAAACACAGTATCAGCATGAAAAACTTTTGTTTCAAGACAGCTTGTAATTCAAGCACTTGACAGCGCACTCGGTTAAGGCTGTGACTTCGGATCCACCACGGCGAGGGTTCGAATCCTGCACCGAAGGCTTCTTTTTAATAACTGCTAAGAAAATTACGGGGGTATTCCGTAACTTTTACTGTATTTAGAGGGCGAATTTTCTTGCCAGCATTTTATCCGTTAAATCAACGGAATTTCATTTACAGTGTATAGTGAACCAACCAGCCACAGCTAGTCTAGAGACGAGCGTAATCTAGCACCAGGTGTCGGCCGACGCTACGGGTGCCACTTTTCAACAAATTTGCAGAGAATCATGGAAAATCTTAATTACAGAACCCGCCAAGGAATACACCATCATCCGAACCCAATACACCCTAATAAAGTTGTTCCTGGCTTGAAACACAACTCTAACCCGCGCAATAGACACCACGTTGTTCCCAATGCATCTCACTCTCGCTTACGCTTCAAAAGATTGTAGCTTTTATGACGGGTAGGTCGTCTGTTTTGCTGTTAGCCTAGAATGGATGCATTTTATTACTAACGCGAACAAGTACTTTAATAAGACAAAGATGCGCTAACGCCTCTGCATGCACGCCTAAAATAATCTGTACTGTACTAATCTATTGGAACAAATCTGCCTCAAGAGGACTTGAGCCCTGTAAGAATGAAAGGTTAAATAGCAAGATGAAAGAGTTAAGTAGTGAGACGAAAAGATTAATCTAGTAAGACGATAGAGGTAAGAAGTGAGAAAAGTGGATTAAGTTACATGACGATATTGTTAAGAAGCGAGACATAATGTTAAGTATTAAGATTCCTCTACCGTATTGCCAATTCTATGGGCATTTCTGAAATTTCGCTATGTATAGGTAGTAGGCGGGACTAAGATATGGGCCGCACAAAAATCTCAGAAATGCCCATAGAATTGACGACGTTACGTCGACGAATCTGACGAGGCCCAAACTGCCTTGATAAAATGGATAGAGTATGGCAAAACGAAAGGGTTAACTAAGAAGATGATAGGGGATAAGTAGTAAGACGAAAGGGTTAACTAGAGCAATAAAAGAGTAATCCAATAAGACCAAGGTTAAGTAGAAGTAGCGTCATATGGTTCAGTATGCAGCCACAAGTTTACATTAGATGTTCGATTACGTAGCTTCAGAATAAGCAATTAAGCACCTTCTGCAGAAGAGCACAGTGCGTATGTTTATACAATGAACTCAGTTATTTTTTCATCGCTGCCTCACCCACAAGTTTAACAACGAGTACGACACCAGATGGGCGACCAATAAAGTTCGGCTGCAGCCATCTGCGTTGGGGCTTAAGCGACGATTGCGCGCGTTCGGCAGAATATTCTGGCACAATTGGCAGTATGTCGGCTGGTTAGAAAAACTGACTGTCAATGATGGTCTCGGCTGAGCTGTGTTCGCTTAGCAAAAAGGGGAGCAAGGCACACACGTACGCACTCAAGAGGGCTCGCCCAATGGCATCGGTGACAGACTAATGACTGCACAATGCGGGCAGGACAGAACCCGTCACATAACCAACCTCTGCTTACTGCAGTCAGTCGGTGCGGTTTTTCTATAAGTAACGAATGCAGAAATGCTCTTCCGTCATCAAGACTTCTCGTGTCTTGTTACGAAGTTCCTCATACAATTCGGGGCCGCGCCAGTGGATATACAGAGAGGAGTGCAAGCTTGTCTTTGCGATGGGACGCAGTCTGCCAACTCCGACAATACCAGGATGAAGAGCAACTTCCTCGTTTGAATATCACCGGGTTCAGACGACAGTCTTCTTCTCTCCATTAGCGCATCAGCACCAGAATGGCCTGCTGTGTTCAGGCAGCAGGAAAGTTTCGCTCAAAATTTGAAGAGATATCTTAAACTTTTCAAGCAACACTAGAAACTCTACTAATATGTTGGCCGAGTCTTTAGTAAATCCTTCGGTCGACAAAAAGTTTTGTGTGCATCACGCGGTTACGCATGGTAGCCAAAACACTGTCGTGTGTATGCGTTTTAAGCGGGAAATTCTACTTTAGGCAATTTACAAGTTTAATGATATTAATGCACCCTCGTAGTTGTGTGCATGCGCTGGTACATAAGCAACGACCACTCACGTCACCATCACATTGCATCATGGGCGCCACTGCCCACACTTGTGTTAGGATATCATGATACATGTATGTATGTGTAATTAACTGCCGCGTGATTAATTAATTACCGTGTCAAACATATGTATATTATAATAAAAATAATACTGTTTCGCACAAAAAAAAAAACAGATAACATTTGAGAAAATTCACTAACTAGGTAGTGTTCTTTTTCATGAAATAGAACACTACCTAGTTAGTGAATTTTCTCAAATGTTATCTGTTTCTTTCTTTTTTTGTGCGAAACAGTATTGTTTTTATTGTAATATACATATGTTTGACACGGTAATTAATTAATCACGCGGCAGTTAATTACACATACATATTATTCTAGGTAGGGTGGGGAATGGCTCGCCCCTTGGGGACATTTTGTATCTTGTTACGTTTCCTTTCTATATTATTTCATAATCACAATCCTGTCATGTGCTATTTTCAGTGAATGATCAACTGGATCATTCGTAATTAAGCATTCCTTTACAGTAGGAACGTTCTTTATTCATTCATTTTAATCAATATTAATCAATTTTATGATATATTTATGACCACGCCCGCACTAACCCATTCACCCCGTAACACATGTCTTGAAGGCAGCAAGGTAGAGTAAATGCTATCTAACTCTGTCACTGCGCAAGCATTGATAGTCTAAAACAAGTCGTAATTAATCTTTATGGAGTAACTTGTAGTGTTGCACGTAGCCATCAGATATATAAGCTATGTCTAGAGTTCGCCATTTACACATTATATGAATGCGTAAATATAAACAAATATACGCTCCTCCTGCCGAGACATTGTTGAGCAGTCCGCTCAGATTTACAGGTCACTATTCTTCTACCGCGAAATAATTTCCAGATCGTTCCCTCACGCAGAGTGTGACGGGCAATAGCAAAAGTAATGAGTACCCTTATCTTGCATTACTGCAGCGGCTCATAACCGAAGAGCAAAATGATATTGCAAGTGTGCAATGGATGCAACGCATGAATTGCAGTGCAGTCCGCGCATAGCAAATATCAGCTGGGATTTTCCATCTGGAACTGGTACGAGAACATCATAAAAACTTCAGGAGTAAAAGTACAAACAAGGTTAAGAGTCCTGCACTTCACTTTTTTATCCATACCACCGTGCATTGCTATAAACCATTGCACTACGAGCTATCTGATAATACGCAGTTGCTGGGTGCGTGGTTGCTTGCTCCTTTAGTTGGTCGTTCCCTCCGTGCCGCTCATAAGGATATAGCTTTGACAAAATTCATCTTCTGAATAGCAAAATGAGATACGATGAATTTTCATCCCCGAATTACGGTGACATATACAGTATCTGGAATATATGCGCTCGGAAGTCGAAACACTACAATTCCTGAAGCTCGCTTCACTTTGAAAAGCAGCTCGGTTCTATTTGGTGCGATTTTTCTATAGAGCGTGTTAGCTGAAAGGCTGTACCTCTACCTCAGGCAAGGAAGTTATGTTTTTGCTATGTTTGTCTCTCAGTCTGTCTGTCACCAAGATAACTCAGAAAGGCATGGACGGATATTTACAAAGTTTTTCATAGATTGTTAGGTATGTTAGAAGGTACACAAGTATGACTAACTTCTGGTGAAGATCCGTTCAATAATTTGTTTGTCTCCCTGTTTTTTCTTGGCTTGGTATGATATCTCAAACAGTTATAAACAAATTTTCGAATTTTTAGAAGTTTGCAAGAATTGTTGGGAATCTTATGAAGAGCACCTGACCATTTTTTTTAATGATTTGTTAGTCTGTTTGTCTTTTGTCTGCTTCTTTTTTCTTTGTAGCCTACCTATTTCACAAAGTTATCGACAGATCTTTACGAAATTTTCAGGAAATGTGTTTATGGCAAAGAGCTAAAGAGCAAATTTTTGCAAGGGTCTCGTTGTAAGTTTGTTTGTCTGTATGCTTCATTTTATGTTTGTCAGCAGAATAACCCTATGAGTTATTAACGGATCTTTATGAAACATGCAGGAGTTGTTTGAAAGGTTAGGAGACTCAAGTGACCAAACTTTGGGGATGATGAGGAGGAAATCCTAGCTAGTTTCAAGATAAATTTAAATTTTTCATTGACTGTGCCTTGCTTGGCAAAGGTATGGGCTCTCAGAGTGCTCTATACGAATAGTTGATAGAGTTATCATCTTCGCATATTTTTCTTCACTTAATTTCTTCGTAGCAGTTGAAGCTTAACGCTGGGCGGAGAACAAAACATTTTCAATTAAATATTGCAGCCAAATTTCGATCCTGTCGGTTCAACCATAACAGCCGGTGTCCAGAATGCAGTTAGCACTGAGCACTTCTGGCAAGTTCTTTTAATTGAATTATATTTTCTTTGTGCTACGTGACTTTAAAGCAATTCAAAAATTTATATTCAGCTTTCACTTGCAGGATGAAAATTTTACCCTCGCAAACTCATGACGTCAAAACGTTTGCTACTTTAATTGAAGATCAAGCCTCCAGGTATGAGGCATAGTAAAAACAACAAAACCCATACCGAAAGGACAATGAACGCTTTTCTACAAAGCAATTGCCGACATTTTTAACCTCTGCATGGGTGCTCTAGTATTTATTAACGACTCTTTGCAAGTCTTAGCCTTGAACGGTTAATCCACCAAGAGCTCTCTGCAGATATATACGTGTTTCTTTCCTCCCTCATTTAGGTTATTGACTTACATATTTTTAAAATTGCTTCAGTGTGGAGGGGGTAATTTTCAACCCTATTGGCGACTGCTGCACAGATATAACGCAATATCAGATTAGTTCGTTTGGAGTTACCCCAATTCGTGCCTCTTGTTCAGCCCCACGTAGCGAGCAAATACCTCTGTTACTTGCTATAAACGTCAAGCATTCAGAAGGCTAACATCACAATCTCGAGTTGTAATTGCGACAAAATCATTATCTAAATAATTTTCTTGCTTCTCATGCTAGCAAAACGCGAGTAAGCGATTACTCATTACCAACTTCGTCACATCAGGATATGAAAAGTAGTCCTGCACAGCCCTATGGAACCCTTAATTAACTGCCTCCAACCTTGCTACTATTGTGATGCGTGAGTATCATGAGAATCGCAAAGTATTTTAATTATGGATAGTTTATAAAGCCACCTAGTGTCTCCATGGATAACAGAAAGGGTGAAAGCAGAGTGCATTCACCACTTTAACATCGAGTTTGTTATAATACTTAGTTATTAGCCTGTTCAGAACAGTACAGAACAGTGTTATTCGTACGAGAGATGTAGCGTCAAAATCACGCAAGGGAGAATAAAGAACCATGCACAAATGAGCCAGATAAAATTAGCCTTCATTTATCGGTAAGCGGCAGAGCTACACGGCCCCGCGTGCAGCAGCAGCAGCTGCCGTGCGCTGCTGCACGTACTTACCTCAGCTCGCCAGCAGCCATTACGGTGCCGCAGACACATCGAGCGGCCGCCTCTACATTTGTTCTTGATTAAATCCCCGTGAAGACCTGAAGGCGCACGTGTCTTGGTGGAGTGAGAGCACAGCGAGAGGTGTGATACATGCACAGCGGCTGCAACCGCTTCAGCCTCTCTGACGACCGTCACTGCTCAATACTGCCGCTGCCGTAGTTTACTTGATAAATTTAGCACTGATCAAAACAGGGTCTTATGAAACTGCAATACGATTTTACATAGCAGTTGAGAATAAATATCTTTTAGCTGCGATGTAACGATCGCTAGTTGCTGCCGAGTGCTAAAGCTATCGCTAATGTTTTTGGTTATTTGCTCGTCGCTCAATGCTCGAAGTTTAACATTGTAGCTGCCTAATATCGAGGCCCAGTTTCTACGGTTCGTTTATTCTTTGTACACGTGATTTCTTCATTATGCTGCAGTTTCGCTACTCTATACGTTGGTTTGAAAGCTTAACGCAAATTCCAATTCCGGGTCTCGAAATTGATTTACCCTGTCACGAGTCGCTGTTCAGAAGAGATACTCACTCCTTTCTTCTCCGTGGAACAGTATTAACGTTCCATGGAAAACTTGCTTATTGAATTCCCTGTACACGCTTAATGACCTCCGCCAAGGAGGTTATGTTTTCGTCGTGTTTGTCTGTCTATTTGTCTGTTTGTCTTTTTGTCTGTCTGTTTGTCACCAAGATAACTCAAAAACTTATGAACCGATTTCGATGAAATTTGCAAGGATTGTTAGGTATGTTAGGAGGAACAGATGATTAACTTTTGGTAAAGATATGTCCATCCGTTTGTTTGTTTGTTTGTTTGTTTGCCTCATAACTCAAAAAGTTATGGATGGATTTTGATGAAACTAACATGAGTTGTTAGGTATATAACAAAAAGTATATGACCAAATTTTGGTAATGATCCGTTTGTTCGTTCGTTCGTTCGTTTGTCACTGTTTTAATTTTATGCTTGTTAACACAATAACTCAAAAAATAATGAATGGATCTTAATGAAATTTATAGAGGTTGTTAGTAATGTTAAAAGACATAAATGATCATATTTTGGTGCAGATCGGTTCGTTCGTTTGTATGTTTGACTTATGTTTGTCATAACGTTTGTTAACACTATAACTCAAAAAGTCATGAACGGATCTTCAAGAAAATTGAACAAGCTGTTATTAATATAAAGAGGCATAAATGATTAGATTTTGGAGCTTATACAAAGAAAATTATGATTTCAGAACCAATTTGAATTTTTTGCTACCGTTGCCTCACTTGGCGGAGGTATGCGAACTCAGAGTGCCCTAGTTCCTAATATATTCACGGCTGAATACATCCACTGCCGTAAAGAGCTATAATAACTTTCTTTCTTGACTCCAGCATAGGTAGATCTGAGACGAGCTTCTTATATACAAAACCAGCTTTAGGACGAGCTATTTGACTTAATGGTGCGTACACAACTGCACATGCCCCGGGTGGACGTGTGTATGTAGTGTGAATAAAATTGCAATGCCTGTTACGCTTCTTACTTCACTTAAAGCTGTCGCAGAGTATCAAATGCGGAAGTCTGCATAGAGTACGTGCATAACAACACCGGGCTTCCTGCAGCAGTTTCCGTGCAATAACCTCACCTCTCGCAGGGGCAGCGCTCATTGTCGTTCGCTGCCTGGACAGGGAGTGGAAGTCTAGCAATGGATGAACTTGCAGAGTCAGTTTCTGATATTGATAGGCCACTCCGAGGTCACTAACCTATCTAAGTTGGGGACGGATCGAGGACCTGTGATGCTCACTATTGGTAGTATCCACACCCAACTGAACGCAGCTGGAGTGGTAATGCAGTAAATGCGCTAAGTTATGCTGATGACATGGACCTTGCCTTGAGTCATAAAATTATCAATGAATTTCATTTAGCGAGGATATAGAGCAAGAAACACGAAAGCTCCACGCACTAGGCAACATGTTAGTAAATAAATCTGGTCACTGTCCTGAAGAGGACAAATGCCTGCTGTTTCGGAGCTATTGTTATCTCTTGTGCTGTAACTCGCTTTGGTCGAACTTTAAGCAGAAGTCTATTGAATGCCTGCGCGTAGCCTATAGTGCCATATTTCCCCAACTGATGAATGTGACCACGTCAACTAGTGTTCGATCGTAAGACATTTGCTCAAAAGTATACTGATTGTCTCAAAGTCAGGACAAGAAAATGCGCTCTGAGTCTCCAGCTCAGGATAGAAAAATTTGATAACGCCTCACTCAAAGTGATCCGTAACGGGCCTGGCTACAAACTATCTAACATGTACAGCCGATAGCAGCGCATACTGTCACCAAACAGGGGCCAAACAATGGGCCGTAATGCAGTGTAGTTTTATTACCCGGTCGTTGAGTTTAATGTAACTTTAGTGACAAGCTGTGGCTTGTGCACTTGTACTATATCTTCATGTGCACCGAATGAAGTGTACTTATTAGTTACCTCCTCCAAGGAGGTTATGTTTTCGTCGAGTTGGTTTGTCTGTCTGTTACCGAGATAACTCAAAAAGTCATGGACAGATTTTCATGATTTGTTAGGTATGCTACAAAGAGTAAATGACCAAATTTTTGTGACGATCTGTGCGATCGTTTGTTCGTTTGTATCTGTGTTTGATTTTACGTTTGTTAGTAAAATAACTCAAAACAGTTTTAAATGAATCTTCATGAAATTTACAGGAATGTTAAAAGACCTGAATAATCAAATTTTGGTGATGATCAGTTTGTTTGTGTGATTGATTAATGTTATCAAAATGTATGGCAAGCATAGCAGAAAAAGGTACCAACGGATCTTCAAAAAATTACAGAAGCTGTTATTACTGTCTAAACACAAAAATGACCAGATTTTGGTACTGCACTGATAAACAAGGTATCGTAGTTTCCGAACCATGTTTTTAATGTTGCCTGGCTCGGCGGAGGAATGCACTCTTGGAGTGATCTAGCTATATATAATTTTTTGCACTGAAACTTTTGAATAGTGTCAGTTAGCCACTTTAATATCATAAATCTAGAAAACTCAGCCGTCACAAAGACCGCATCTAGTCAGTGTCGGTCTCATTGCTTCTGATTGACTAAAGCCCCGTCCAGACTACAGCTCATAAGAGCGAAAAACGCTTGTGCGATATCACAGAACATTGCGAAAATCTCATAGGAGTGTCCACACTGCCTCACGGTCACTATAGCGACGCTTGACTATTGAGCGTAGATATTCAGCAAAACTTTTGTGCTCACACTCCTTGGTCCTAAGAAGCTGTAGTTTGTGTCACTATTAATAACTTATATTACTTCTGGTATCGATACAACTATCGATAAGCGATGATTCTAAATGCAGATACTACTTTTATGCGTTCTTCAACGAAACGCAAGCTGCCAACTGAGCTTTGGTTGACATTTTCACACTTTTCTTTACCCAGTCGACATAATAAAAATTTAAAGTTTCAGAATAGATAATCCCATCATCAGAAAACTAAAACCTATACAAAATAAAAATAAAGAATTCTTTATTTCTAAATCAGTGATGGGAGCGTAGATGCTGTCGAGGGGAGGTCTGATATGCGAATGAACAGAGCTACGCGGAGGGCTGGATGTCAGCTCCTGTACAGTCAATAGATGTGAGGCTATGCATGGACAGTGTGCAGCGGTACAACTGAGGTCATAATATTGAGGCTAGGTCTTGTTCTATGGATGTGGAGAGACACTAATGTTGTCAGGTCAATTGGGTTGGAAGCGTCTATGATTGAGAAGTTGTTCCTGCTGAGGGGATGGTTATTTTACTCTGCATGTAGGCGGGGGGCTGAATGTGAGGGTTTCGCAAGTGGTAAGCCGGTTCGACTGGATACACCTAAATGTTGGTCAATGCGGGCTTTGAAGTGTTGTCCAGTGCTACCGATGTAAGAGGCTCTGCAGGCCTGGCATCGGTAACGGTAGATAACACTGGACTGTAGCGGTGTGGGGGGTTGTCTTTAAATTTGATGTAGGACCCTATGGGGAATATGTTTTTGAAGGAAAATTTGAAGTTTATATGTGGGTAGGCTTCAGAGAGGAACGCTTTCAAAGAGTTTACTGCACTAACGGAGGTTTCGTTGTAGTACGGAAGCGAGTGAAAGAAGTCCAATTTACTGACCGTGGGTTTGTTAATGCCGAGACCGAACAGTTTGTCTAGGAACAATTTGCAATAGTGGTCCGGAAGTGGTGCGGGTAGCCGCTATTTTTGAAGAATGTTTGGAGAAAGTCGACTTCGTTCGAAAATGCTAGGTAGGCTGAAGTCAAATGGTATGGTCGAACTAGTAAGGTTTTTATATATTCATTAATTTTAAATTGATCATAGCAGTGACTGAAGAAACTGGTTCCGAGGCCTGAGAATGTCGATTTTCTGTAAACTCCAACGGTTAATGTGGCGTTTTGGTTAGTGACTAGAACATCTAAAAAGGCTAAAGAATTATTTGATTCATTTTCGGCTATGAACTTGATGTTTGGATGCTTGCTATTCAAATAATTCAGAAATAAATCAGAATCTGCTTTATTGTTGAATATAAGGAAAGTGTCATCTACGTAACGATTATAGTGGATCGGTTTGAAGTTATTGGGGCAGTCGTTGAGCCAGAGAGTTTCGTGTTTTCGAGGTTTTCAGGTAAATATATATATATATTTTGTGTGTATTCCTCGACAATTTATGTTCCCCATACGTAGTGCAAAGTGTTCGGACATTTCATTCTTTGTCTTAAACACAACTGTGTAACCACAAAAAGTCGATAAAATGTTTACCGTCAACTCAGTTTTCATCACAAGTGTCACTACTGCTGTGAATTTTCATATTTCTCGTCAAATTTGCAGTGCATTAGAGCTCAGAGAAGTTTAAAGCTTTTAAATGTCTACAAAGAAACAAAACACCTTATGCAACGCCTAGTCTATTTGCGTGAAAGAAACAAAATACTTCGTGAGGAACTTGCAGTGTTCGCCACCTAAATCGCGCGAAAATATCCAGCAAGTTGGACGCTCGCGAAAACGCTCAAAGCTGCGACTTGGCGACAAAAATTCGCAGCGATCAGTGAAAATACCACCGTGTGGACAGATTTCTGTGGTAGTCCACACTACCAGATTTCTGTGGTAGTCCAACGACGAGAAAATAATTGAGTAAGCGACTGAACTCTCGCACCTCCAATACCCCAACTTCGGCAGTCAACCAGGCTGAGTGCCTGATTGACAGTCAGTTTCCCGGTTCAATTAAATGGCCTGCACCACAGTAGCCACTTAGTGAAGAACGAACTGGCTCTCGAACACTGCTACCAAAAAACTAACTCTTCATTCATCTTGTAGACTAAAGAATTAAATAAGCTTAGCTTAGTACGCTTGAATAATATGCGCAGTAAGACGGTTGACGAACCGCACAAGCTTGATGTTGCCTCCACCCTCTGACTTCACCAGCTAGAAGCTACAGCAATACCTCACTCTGGCTTGAATGGGAATTAACGGATGTGCTCGCTTCAGTATATATTTATTCCAAAGTAAAATCTGATTTTCAATTCTAGAGGCTATGGACTAGTGAAAACATTTTATGGTCGTAGAAGGTAAAGCTGAGGATAATAGATTGAAAAGTAAATGGACATTAAAGAAATTGATATATTTGGTTTTGTTTTATTTAATTTTATGTTAAGAAGGCTAGAAAATTATACATCTCAAGAATCCACCTCGAATCCATGTTTTTATATAATAATTCAAGGCTATAATTTCCTCCTATCTTATCCCCTTGGCGTTCAGCAGCTAAGTTTTCATCCACATTTTACTTAATAAAGGGGCGGAAAGACCAACCAAGTTACCACCAAACTGTATTATTGTATAAATTTCGCAGATGATCAACGGAGCTCTCACGATGCGATGATTTTTCACCGTCAGTAGACAATTATTTCTTCTAGCTTACTGTTTTTCTCTGTCGAAGCAGTTTTCTCTTCATAAGTCAAAATTTCAGCACCTCAATGAATCTGGTAGCTATTTGAGTCTTGATAGAGCAGTTTTCTCTTCATGGGCCAAAATTTCAGCACCTCAAATGAAGCAGATATTTGAGTTGGAAAGAAGGTATCAACGGTATCATCGCTAAGGAGCGCTCACATTGTAAATAAGCTGTCATATGGTATAAGTTTTTGTCGGAGTGTATTACTCGAGATTTTACTTCTGCCTGTGAATATAGAAGACCTAAGGTTGAGAGCACGACAAATAATCAATGAAGAAAATAGAGATGCAAGTATGAGCAGAGAAAATTCCGCACTATCCGAAAGGCATTAGGAAAACATATTGATTATTGCGTGAATTTTTTTTTCACGCACGGGTCCACTAGTATAGTTTATAATACTTTGATGGCTTTCTAGCAACTGACTGCTCCACCATCTAGAACAGTTGGATAAAATGTGTTCACACTTCGGTGTGACGAAAAAGTGGAGCTTCACAGAAGATACCACACGCTTGTAACGGAGACGCTGTCGCCAGCAAGGATGTGTGTATGTATGTGTGTATATGTGGAGTGCCATGGCCTAGTACAGTACGTTGTGCCAACTCTATGGCACCGAGGGCACACTGCAGCAGGAGTGCACGCGGTCAATCTCTTGAGACGAAATGTGGAAACTTATTATGATTATATATTATAGTACACTATCATTTGGAAGTTAGATTCTGTTATAATGTGAATGTATTAGAAGATTTTTTCGATTCTTAAGTTCTGACACTACAGAGTAATTATAGCAATTCTTGCTTATAAGATCGCCTTTGATAAATGAGCCAACCAAAATTTTCGCAATTGGTAGAATATAATTTTCTATTGCTCAAAGGATATAAAAATTACAAGAATAATAGATGATTTATTTTGAAGGTCATGGCTTGCATCTTTGAGGAAGCTAAAGGGAGCCCGGATTTTGAATGTGAACATCAGTGGGACAAATTATCGATAGTGTAACTGTTTACGCAACGACTGTCCTCATGAACTGCTATGGTTCATAATATGAGCTTGCTGGCTGTTTCGATCTGCCGTGCAAGCACGAGCCTGTCGACACACCTACTAAACTACGCATATGACAGCACTACTCAGCTGAGAGCTACGCCAGGTTCCTTGAGTGCCTTGAGAGTCTTGGGACGAAGTCCAGGTGACGTTGCACACATCACCTCCCGAGTATGGAGTCACGATGATGGGTTTCTTCTGTTGGCGACTAAAGAGAATGCCAGCAATAAATAATCTGGAGAGCGCACGTAACCCCCGACCGCTGGTCTATGCGATAGTATTTTCAAATGAGAATCCAACCTAGCACTTGCAGTCTTCTACAGTTCTTTCTGTATGTACTGTGCTCATTGCTCATAAGTTGATAATTACTGCTCGAGAGAGAGATGGACGAACTGTGGTAAAGACGAACCTACAGCCTTCGTACTTCACCACTGGCGGTAAGACCGATTCAACTTCTTATGCACCTCCGAAAACCTAACTTCTCCCGACGGTATTGTTAAAACAACGAAAAGCTCAACTTTTATACCACGCACGCAAGCAAAGCAGGTTGCGCCTAACGTCACTGAACGTTTTCCACTGTTAGCGCCAGAGACAGTCTCACAGCGTAAAATTTGCAGTAGAAATTAACGCAAATATGCACGTAAATAGTCCGTTCTCGTACTACACGTGAGAAGGAAAGTACGGCCAATAAGACATCAGGACTGATCCACGCTGTGAGGCGGGCCGCTAATGAAGCTGTCATGCGGCACTGAGGCACCTGAGGCAGGTAAGTCACCTCGAGCGCGGCCCTCAAAGCTACTTAGATTATGGCCGGTGCCACCTCCTTGATTAAATGGACGCTTTACGGTAGCGTTACATCATGCAAGGTTTCTCCTGATTGGAGGGGGGGGGGAGCTGGGTGCTTGGCATGCGTGAACTCTACAGTGAGATGCTTGGGGAGGGAGCGCCACAAGTGTGACAATTGGGTGCACAGAGTTTGGGTGGGAGACATGGTGAGGGTGCCAGTGGGGTCCGATGATCGGGTTGTATTAGGATATGTGATACATAGGCTATATATCTAATATATATACATATGTGATAGGTCGTTTAATTTAATTGGTAATAATTGCTGAGTGGTTGATTAATTTAATTGCCGTGTTATAAACAAAATAATTTACACAGTTTAGTACCAATATATTTCTATCAAAAATAATTGCTCAGTTGTGAAGCAAACTGGGGACAAATCTTTCACGAACTGTAGTACACTCGACTCTGTTGGGAACAGCGACGGTAATGAATGAGGAAGCCGGCGGTCGAGGGCAGCTGTTGAGCGAGGGTAAGGCTAAGGCTGTGCTCCAGTGAACACTGACACCGCCGTACAGTATCTCAATATTCTTGCTCGTAAATGTGCATATAGCCTGCAAATGAGAGTAGAAAAGTCTGATAACTCAATGCTCCAAGGGATATGCTCTAATCCAACTTATCAGAGTTCGGCGCTCAAGCAGCGGTGGGTTAG
>LQNS02001155.1:18703339-18717171 GCA_001587735.2 Parhyale hawaiensis | reverse complement strand
ATGCCATTCGTGTCTGCAGGTGTAGGCTGAGTGTATCTATTTATTCTCATTGTACGTGGCCACCAATATTTGTGACTGGGCCTAATTACTAGTTTGAATTTTGGCTACTTTGTTTGTACTTGTAATCTTGTAAGCATATTTTGTGAACCCATTGTGTTCTTAATAAAAGCTAATTCTTATTAATTGACTTATCGCTGATTTTGCAACTAAGGAAACTCAAGTAGAGAAACAAGTTGCCCACCAAAGGTGTCTCTTGCAGAAAGCGTCATGCAGACAGATAGAATAAATGACTAATAAGAGAATTACGACAGTTCAGAAGACTCTAAATTGAGATGATTCGACAGTGCCTACATTGTTGCCCTGGAATCCAAAACACTGATGTTATTGGTGCTTATCTAAAGATTAATGATTCTTAACATTGGAATAATTTAATAAGGGATAGATTCGCTGGACACTCACAACCGTCGTGTCCGGAGACAACACACAAATGCAGCTCCCCCGCTGGCGCACAAGAGTTAAACTCGTAATATTGTGGCTCTTCTTACTTACTACACCTGCTTCTATTCAGTTTTACAAATTGCAGTTCTCTCAAAAATAAACAAGATTATAACGAAGTAATAGGAAGAACTAGACAAGTCTAACTGCTCTATATTGACAGGCAGATATACCAGTATATATAGTTCAAAACCAGATACGTACTATGTATAGGAACGAAAGAGAAGACACAGAATAAATGCTAGGCAAAAGACAGGCTTCAACACAAGCGAGACCAATATATACAACAAAAGTGCTGCTACGCCTGATGTGCTAAATCAGCGGTATTAAGTATCCACATGCTGTTGCGGGGGTACTGACCCTAGTCAGAAATTGTGAGGGTCGAGAGGCGCAGATCGTCACACAAGAGCCTTCTGTCGCTAGCGCCATAGCTCCTGATGATCTGTACAATGTCGGTTTTCCTCATATTTCAGTTTGGTAGATTTTTCAAAAGTCAAAGCACAATTTCTTCAAGCTCACGGCCACATGTCCGATAAGCTTGAAAATTTAGAAATTCTTAAAATGAATAACAATAACATACGTTATTTTACCTTATTTGCACAATTACTTTTACTAGTCTCTCCTCATCGATAGCCAAACTTAACTATCTAAAAATTACCAGTTTTCAGAGAAAGATACAGCACATTGACTCTGACAGTTTTCTTTTCGAAACCTCAATTGCAAAAGATTTTTTACTCCTTCTCTTTGTTCATAATCTGACCAACGCAAGTTTCAAAAAGATTCAACTTTACATTCTCTAGTTTTTATGAGATTATAACTTCGTCGTTGTGCCCGTTTGTGGTAAAATTGATAATTCATACGTTAATATTATCAACAGATCCTACCTACTGAAATACCACAAGCAAATTGGATCCCTAAGTGGTAATTTCCTCCTAGATCAACAAAGCCTGCAGGTGTTAATACAGTGTGACTGTTGTAATAGACTGTGGGACAGTTTAGCTCCAGAAATGTTATGGAACTGTGTGTGTGTGTGACCCTGGGAGCAGGTTTATAAAATAGTCCACCAATCAGTTGTCAGTTGAAAGAAATATATTTTTTTGCGCTTCATATCAAGCTGAGCTTGATGAAGGAGTGAAAGCGTTGAATACTTACAGTGAATGTTACCCTCGCTTCTTTTTACGCCAATGTCCTGATGACAAAGTTTGTATGTTTTCAAGTACCTTGATGTAAAAAGATAAATAAATAAAGGCAGATTTTTTATGGACTGCAGATTTGCACACCTGAATATCACCAAGAATTTATCGGGAAAAGACAGGCCAAGAAAAATAACTATTGTCATACTTCTCGTTGGAGTGCTGATAGCAAACTTTCTCGGTCATAAAACCGAAGAATGGCTCATTGCTATGACAATCATATGGATGCTGTGTCCAACAAGGTTAGGGCACAGCAACCTGAGCTGTTCATTCTTAGTACTAACATGAGAGAGTATTAGCATTTGGTTTGCAGAGAGTGGTACAAGGCCCGCATCTTAATAAGGAGATGATATGGAGCAGGATGTAAGGCGAGTATAGTTCCATCAGAACTTCAAGACCACAGAAAAACATGAGTAAGGGAGGTGGGACTCTCATAAGTATTGGCGGCAGATTACTGCTTGACGTAAAGCGAGAATGTCTTGAGACAGTTCGCAGGCCCAAAACTAAAGCTGGAAATACTTGCCCAACTACACCGCAAGTGAGTTTAGCCTCCTCATAGCAATATATATCTTAATTACCAACGAGTTTTATATAAAGTATAACTTAAATTGTTTACTTACAAAATTATTTCACTTCATGGTCTTGAGTACGTTTATGCTAGCTTATATTTTCTTGTTTACTACGCGGCAGTATTAAAGAATTCGGCAACATATGTTACAGTATATTTTTCCTGATAAACAACGATGAGGAATGTTAATATGTTAAAATAAATAGTTTTAATAAAAAAATAGAGCAGTGAGGATAAAACTAACCTGAGTGTAAAAAAGAAGAATGTCAGGAAAGTGTGTGATGCCAATGCGTCGAAAAATTTACTGACAAGTGCGATTAAATATTAGTAAAAATCTAGACATACCATCATTAGTGGTGATGTAAACAACGCTGTAAAACACACATAGCTGTAAACTTCAGTCGTATGCAGTGTGCGCGAAAGATGCGTAGTAAGCACAGTTGCCAAGGAGCCAATCTGCAACTGAAATGCAGTAGTTTGACTAATGGCATTGGGCCCATCAAACTCTGCACTAAAGTTGTTTACTTCTCCACTGAACATTTTATGCACATTTTGAGCAACAGGCACCAAATGAATTCAGTGCCAGTGCCACACCAACACTACGACGGGCTGCTTACTTGTGAAGATAACGTACCCAGCTGTGTTGAGAATTACCACTGGTACCAGTTTATATCAAATCCTATAAATTATCTATATAATAAAATAAACTGTTTGTTGTTGCTGTCCTGCTTGCTTGGTTGGTTGGTTGGTTATTTTGTCGCTCCGTCACTCTAACAACGAGACACCTATAGGAGAAAGTTATTTATCCAACCGCAAATGGCCCTTTGTGTGCCCAAATTTGAAATCTAAGCATTGGTCTGAAACTGCCTCGTAATGGTGGAAGAGGCAAGGAATTTCACTTCCTTCCCCCAACAAAATTTTATTTTCTCCGAGTTTATGACGCCCAAATTGCGTAGAACAATGAAAGAAACAGGAAAAGTTAAGCTTCTGAGAAGAACTACAAAGAAGACAAAAGAAAATAGGGATTTCGTTGAAGTAATGAATGTCTACAACAATTCATAACAATGCTCGTCACCAGTCAATCAGCAATATACAGCATAAACACTGGAAGTAAAAAATGTTCATATTCGGAGATATTTAAAAGGGCTGGTGTCCTGGCAATTTTTATCCTCAGTTTGATAGATAGTAGCTACTTTAGATTGTTCACTTCAATTGTTTTAGTCAACTTTTACATTTCCTTATAATTCGCTAAGATAATTTTTTCCCATTGTTCTCCGCTACTAGTTCATATCTAGTGAATTTGAAGTGGTCATTTTAGTCTGGATTCACAATCACCTGGGACGAGGCGTAATCATGACCTCCCAAGAAAGTAGATGGATTGCAGTTCAGACAACGCAATTGTTCTTTGACAGAAGTCGCACCCAATGCACTATTAAACTTTATATATCTTTAGTAATTTCAATATTACTCTCGATATACTTTACGTAGTGGGCATTGAATCCTTTAAAAGGAAAGGGTAACGCAAAGTCGACGTGAACGCACTAGTGACTGGCTATTACAGGTGACGCCCCCGTTAAAACCTCCCACTGTCTTCAAATGGGTGAAATCTTCAAATTTTACTTCAAGCCCATAGTGATATTTCCATAGTGCAGAATTAAAAAAAATATACTAAGACAAATGATTAAGTACTATATATCATGTCGACTAATCCTAAAATTTCACGTTTCGGGTGGATGGGAATGGATACTTTCCCCCGAAACGTTAAATTTTAGAATTACTCGACAGAATTTTTAATTTAACGAACGCTATACGCGCTTAGTGAAAAATCATTCCTAGCAAATTAAACTGTACTTTATATGCAGAACTGGAACGAATGAAACACTTACATGGCATTTTGAAGCTTCAGGTCCATGTAATTTCAATCCCTTCAGTTCCGTAAGGACACTTACATGTTTGGAAAATGTACCTGGAAGAATTGTTTTTGCAGCGCAGTTACGAGACAATTATTGGTGCTTAGATATTCGTTTGAAGTTTTGCCCAAGCCCAAAAATACTCTAAGCCTCTATATGAGGAGGAGACGTGCTTTGCAGTCAAACAACTGCTTTATTCTGTGGAAGAATACAAGTGAACCCTTCTACACAGTTTTGTATATGAGTGTCAAAATTAAAATTCTGTCAAGCCCCTCTCCAAGCGTTTGACGACGTCCAATCGCTTAGTTGCAGGGTTGTATTGTGATGAGAAACGAATTAATTAGGCCCATTATTTTACTAGTAGTTAGCTTGAGGCCGCTTTTGGTGTACCACTCGTTGAGCTGCTTAAAGATACTTTCTCCCCAGCTTACATTGCGTCTACAGCTTGCATGGAAAGAACAATGTCATCTGTCGTAGACTGGGTGCCATTAGCGAACATCCAACAAGTGTGGGCCTAAGTATGGAGCCTATTGAAACGCCTAACAAGAGTAGGTACTATAGCCATTCGGGGCAAATGGCAATAAGCTAATTTTGGGGCAAAAAATGATTTCAGCCTCACACATTTATTTTTTAACTTAGAAAAGCAACACAAACACTGAAATAACCACAAATAAAAATAATGCTCTAAGAGTTTATGCACTCAATTCTTGTCCATAGAGGTTCTCACTCTCCTGAGGGCGGAATAATTTTTTGTCCCCAAAATTACCTTATCGCCATTTGCCCCGAATAGTTATGTATCACGCAGTGCCTGAAAGTATGCTACACTTATAAGTTACTAAAGAACCAATCAGAACAAGTGTTACGAGCACTATTTTCTTTAACAGCAATCGATGGTAAACTATGCCCAGAGTTTTGGACTGTTCGAATATCATAAGGATGATCGTATGTTTCTCGTCTATACATCTGTTAGTTGATTCCAAAATATTCATGCGTGTTTTGAGTGTTAGAACAAGTCCTTTAAGAGTATTTGTTTTCTAATAATATTGAGCCAGCCTCTCGGCTACTGTTTTTTCTAATATTTTTGACAACATTAGAATAATTTGGATTGGTCTGGCATTGGCAGCTTACTCTACTTGTCAGATTTACGATGTAGCTTTAATGCTGATGTTTTTTCGTGAGCCGTGAAAATTGTTCATTTCTGTGGAAGAGTTTACTATCATGAGAAGAAACTTATTTTCATTGTAATTATTAAGTGTTCTGCATAATTATTTGAACAATTAGGTCTAAAAGGGGTGCAGGTTCCTACGAATAACACTACTAGACGATCTCGAAGTAAACGCAAGTGAACCTGTAGCATGTTGTAACGCTGGCAGTAAATGGGTCAGTGATAATAAGCCAATCATCACTAATTGTTTTGTGCTTTCATGGGCTCATAAATATTACGGAGACTCCTAACATCTCGAAGTGGTTGGGGTCTCCAGATGTGCTAATCTTCGGAGTTAGGTTGCCATTGTGCGGTCGTTTTCTTAGCATTCTAGAAAGTTGAGGAACACTGAAGAAATAACGTATGTAGGATAGTAAGGATCTATTGCAGAAGTACAAAATAAATAACAATGAGCAAATTCTCACGTGACAAAAACAAAGTCTCCTGTAATATCACAGCTTACCACAACCAATCTGGCTTTGGTAAGTTCTCCACCACGAGATTGTGGACTCTTCTGATTGGCTGTTGCTGAGTGTGACGTCATGCATGACTGTCGCAGTCACGTGAGCGTTCACTGTTCTATTTACATTGGTTGTGGGCCTAACAGGGGAGTGCGTATAGCGCTACAGTAGCAGTTGTCATGACAAGCTTTCCCAGACTTTGGTTCTTGGTGAGACAATTGAACGCCAGCGCCGTTAAAGCTAATTGTCAGGGGAAAAATCATAAAATTACAAATGCAAATAACACAGCGATAAAAAAACACTGCCTCCTTGATGTCGTCTTGACAAATAAAAAGTAATAATGATAATAAAAATATTAACTATCAACTCAGGGCTCCGACTCACGCCAAAGCCTTGTTCAGAAGAACTTTTCCTTCGGTTATGAGTGGAATTAAGAACCCACAAGAACAAACTGCAGTGTCGGATGTTGCGCTGGCAAGTCAATGGGAGCGAATATTACAACTCGCCTGACTCATACGCGCTAAATTTAAGCAATGTTTACCTCTCAATCTTCTTTTATTGGTTATTATTAATGCAGAGAATGAGCTGTCTTATACATAAGGTCAGGGCACACACAAGCAAATGAAAGTCAGGTTGTTAAAGCGCAATAAATTTTTAGACGGTTATTCCCCGAGTAACATATAAAGTAATTTTTTTAATACATATCATTCGATGTAACCTGAGGGTTTTCACCGCAGGATTTAAACTAACGGTAAATTTTCGTGCATGTGCAATCGCTTACATACAGGGTCTCACAAATTTCATTAGACACTCTCTTATGGGTCCGGTACTTTTTGGCGCCAATTTTTTTGTCGCCGATTTTTTGGGCGCCATGGTTTTTCGGCGCACAATATCATTGCGCTGATTGAAAGGGAAACAGCTTGCATATATGAACTAGATGAAATTACTATAAAAACCTTTTATTTCAGGGTAACAGCTAAACTAACATTGAAATAGTCACACAATATGTAAAATGCGCTCGTTAACTTTCACATACTTAAGAAGGTAACATCAACACTAATTTGACTAAAGTTATTTATTTAATGCATCCCCCTGAGGGGGCATAGGATGGGTCGTAGGCCATAGGGTTAGGTAAGTTAGGTTCTCCCATCCTATGTTATGGGGAGCAGAGCCTCAAGAGGGGTTATGCACGTTACCTTAGCCATTAGCTAGACCTTCGGGATGTCTGTCTTTCGTGCCCACTCTGCTTCTTTCTTGACTTTATACTCCTACTGATCATACTTTTTCTGTTCTTCCTCTTCTTTCCCGACTTTCTGTTCCCATGCGCGTTGTTCCATCTTCGTGCATAGTTCACATTTCTGCCGACATACTATATGTCCGTTCCCTTGGCTCTCTTGAATCGCTGTAGCTGTGTCTAGGGAGACCTAAATATCTAACTTAATAATAATAATTATTTAATGCATCTCGTGATTTGTGGGCTACACCAGGCAAATAGTCAAACGGCTCTCTTTCTAATCTTACCTAACCCAACCATACCTACCTAACCTGACCTACGCCAACCTAACCTTACCTAAGCTAACCTAACCTAAGTACTGGCCGCCAAAATGTTCGGCGCTAAAAACCAAGGCACCAAAAATATCGGCGCCAAAACATTGACGCCAAAAAATCGGCGCCACAACATTGACGCCAAAAAATCGGCGCCACAACATTGACGCCAAAAATCGGCGCCACAACACTGACGCCAAAAAATCGGCGCCACAACATTGACGCCAAAAAATCGGCGCCACAACATTGACGCCAAAAAATCGGCGCCACATCATTGACGCCAAAAAATCGGCGCCACAACATTGACGCCAAAAAAAATCGGCGCCAAAACATTGACGCCAAAAAATCGGCGCCAAAAAATCGGCGCCACATCATTGACGCCAAAAAATCGGCGCCACAACATTGACGCCAAAAAAAATCGGCGCCAAAACATTGACGCCAAAAAATCGGCGCCACAACATTGACGCCAAAAAAAAGGCGCCACAAACTCCCACTATGTACCAGAAAAATGTTGGCCTGGTCAATTTGACAGTTTTCTGTCCTTGTCATCCGGGGATTTCAGAGAAAAATCCTCGGAGAGCCGCGGGATCCCGGGAATATTATCGAGTTTTTCCATTTATACACCACAGCGGAAACCTCGGTCCATTGACCCATGTACGGGCGTGGAGAAGATGTTCTTAAGATACTGATGCGGTATCGACGTAACAATAGTTTATTTTTGGGCAACTTTGCGGCAGTTGTTGTTGTCGTAGCACTCAACTGCGATCGCTTAAGATCGACCGCTTTCATTCTGTTATAATACGCTGAAATTAATTCCTCATTCAAGGTGCGAAATCGACAGTTCTTGTTTAGTGTTTAGCTTTTACAGAAAAAAATCCATTTTCCCATACAATATGAAAGAAAATAGATGAAAGGTGTGTTAAGCACATACATGACTACGGTCCCCCCAATAAATGATTCAGAAGAGCTGAGCCACGTCCCGAATTCTTATAGAGACGTCAGGGTAAAGACTCGAGAGTCGCTGATTAATTATGCGCTAGTGTGTTACAATCTGTGAGCTGCGCGACAAGTGTAGAGTTTTTCGCTCACATGGCGAGACTAATTGGGACCTCCCGCACTGCTGCACCGCCTGCGTGCCTGCTTGTCTGCACGTATTAGTTACCACAATAAAGGGGCTCAACCCTATCATGCGCACTCTGTACGTATTTGGGGACCGTACAACCAGTGCAGTGCCTGCTAAAACTGATGTCTAATTCAGACATGGGAGGTTGAGACGAAACTGTGCAAAATGTGCAAAGAACTTCGTCAGGAAGTAGAAAAGCTCTTTGGGAGCGCGTACCTCGCCCAAGCAAGGCGGTGATAACGATAAATTTAAGTGGGTAATCAAGTCAGGATTTCCTGTTTATCATCTTCAAAATTTGGTCATTTGTGCCCCGTGACCTTCTACCAGTGCTCGTAATTTTTTTTTAAGTCCGTTAGTAACTTTATAAGTTCTGTTCAGACAAATACTAAGACGAACATGTAGTCGACTAGAGCAATCTGGGAGCGCATACTTCCGCCAAGCAAGAACAGAGTAACGTAAAATTCAAATTGGCAGTAAAACTATGATTTCATTTGCATCACTACCAAAATCTAATCATTTGTGGCTTTTGACAGTAATAACAGTATCTATAAGTTTCCTGAAGATTTGAGCATAACTTTTCGAGTTATGCTGCTAACAGACATTTTGACAAACATAGTCAAACACACAAACAGACCAACCGATCATCACCAAGATTTAATCATTTCCTGTAAATTTCATCAAGATCCGTTGATAATTTTTTTGTTAATTTGCTAACAAGAGCAAAAACAAGCACAGCAATAAACTAAGTTACGAACAAATCATCACAAAAATTTTCATATTTACTCCTCGTAATATAGCTACCATACAACTCATGTAAATTTCGTGAAAATTCACTGTATAATAATACAGAGTTGTTGGACGCTCCACGCTTGCTCGCTCTTTTGGCTGGTCCATCCCTCGGTCACACTGTTAAAGATTTACATACGAAAAATTTCATCTACTGAAAAACAAGTTAAAATACCATAAAATTTCAGCCCTAGGAGTCCCCGTCATAAATGTAGCTTCTGAAATATATTATCAAAAGTGGAAGTACTGCATTTTCTGAATCTCGCTTCACTCTCAAAACTAGCTCGGTACTTTTTGATATGACGATAATGATTCTCCTTCTGAGCGTGGAGTTTTTATCGCCCGGGAACGAAGTGAGAGAGGTGATAATGTTTCGTTGAAGATTTAAGTAAATCTATATAATATACCTATATATATTTTGGGAGCAGCTTTTCTGATATGCAGGTTTGATTGAAGGCGACTGAAAGCTCAGTGTTAATGATACGTTTATTCGGTTTCTCTAATCGTCTGACAAGTTTAACATGGTTATCATTGTTGATGCTGCGCGGTAGCTCGCTGAAGCTTGCCTCAACGTTTCGACAATGTCCGTCGTCATCATCAGGAGGTAATGGTGGTGGTGCCGGCGGTGTTAACGGCGTTGGAGGTGGTGAGATGCCTTCCATGTTATAGCGATGGAAGTTCAGGATGGTACTGTTTACTTATGGAGCCGTTGGAGCGGAAGGACTTCTTATAGGTAACGCGCGGCCAGGGACGTCTGGCTCGGCCTCTGATTGGCTGAGGCTGAAGCTAGTGCTGCGAATGGCTACGTTATAAGAGCTGCATTAGGTTGGTGGGTTGGTTCATTTTGAAAAGTATAGTCTTTATTCAACCGTGTAATTCCACGGGTTCCGCTAGTATTAATTATTTTTCTAAATGCTGTTCAAAGTCTGACTAATTCTAAACTGATGTCCGCACCTTATCTTGCAAGGGGAATATTTGCTTTCGCAAAACTCATAACTTTATTACCGTACATCTTGCGTTTCATTAATGGAAGATCATGCCTGCCAGTACGAGACCTACTTTACGGCAACACCTTTACTGGAAACAGGAACAATAAAAAGCTTAATCTAAAAATTATTGCCGTCATTTTTGACGGTTGAGCCCTATAGTCAGATATATACCACTGTGATAGTTGCTTACTTGATTTATTTGTTACTTCATTGCGATATGAAGCCTTAAAGAGAAGAAAAATATGCTGAACAGGAGGAACGTTGCATTATTTTTTTGGAATAAGAGCTTTGAAGACGTCTGAAGTACCGATCAGCGGTAGCATTGATACTAGAGTGTGTGTGTGTTTCCAACAACGACTGTCTTTATTTCTCTGAGTTCATCTGCCCAGGTTGAATCGAAAATCAACTAAAAAATTAGTATTATCTTGAGAACAATGACACTAAAGCATAAAACCGAGAAAGAAACGAGGGTTTTACTGCTCTCATATGATGACGAAGCGAGCCACTAGTTAAAAGAACAATATGATACGCACCAAATTGCGTTTGGATACAATATGCTGTGTTAGTTTAGAAAGGTATCTATAGATATGTATCGTTATTGTCTCGCTGTGGTAGAAAATACAGTAGGTATTTGTATACCAGGCTGGGAATTCTAGCGATCCTGTCGAGCACAGATGGATAGCGACAAGCGGAAATTAGATCAAGTTGCACATGATGGCCAAAATAGAAATCCTCAATATTGATTGCATTTCTTGCTTCGTGGGTCGAAAGCTGAGCTATGAAAACGTCTCGGCTATCCAATTCTTAACACGTTTACAGATCCTGATTTTTATATTTTTCCAGCGTTAACGCCTGACTAGTTCTTGCGTTCACAATTCGCAAACAAAGAGAAAGATTCTCTTTAAAGCCACGAAAAGGAACGGAAAAAATGGAGTTTCATTTCGGTAATTATTTCTTTTCTGATATTATAACTCAGCGTTATCTTTCAGTTTGTTATCATTATTGCTGAGCTACTGCTGCTCAATCCCATTCTACGTTAAAACTTCGGCTGAAAAACGAATTCGTAAAAATAACAGTATATAACAATATATGATCACTTGACTGGTAAAGAGTTTATTGTTTTTCTGCCGTACTAAATTGGTCAGTTCTTCAAAACACCATTTATCTTTACTCATTTTGTTCTTCAGCTGTTTTAGCTGCACATATTGCCCAAGCGCGCACGCTGTGTTTGGCCATTCAGATCAGATTTTTAGTTCTTTAGCGGACGCGACGTATATAACACTCTGTATCCTCGTAACACATGGATTGAATTTCTGCTGCAGCCTGAATATATTTTGTTTGGAATGCCATTCTCGAGCTCCTGCTTGTCAGCGCCTGTTCGGACCATACTGTATTGCCGAAAATAAACAGAACTCGCACGTCTTCGTAGATTATTTAGCAGAAGATCCAGATGGCACAATCTATGCTTCCTTCACAGCAATATCCCTTACTGGGGAATGAAGACAGACTGAGAGTCAACGCACATTCGGGGCCGTCATATTTGATGGCCGGGTACGCCAGTGTCCCACTCTACGATAATACACAGTTGATTTCTTGGTTGATTGGTTGGTTGTGTTTTCCCTCCCGATCCGAAGTATTAGGGGAGGGGCATTGGCTAGGCAAATTCATTATGTCCAAGCTCTACATCGTCTGAAAAACCTCTAGGTGCTTCACAGACACTAGGCAGCACTTTCTGCCTATAGCAGCTCTTTCTCTGAACGCAAGACTGTCAAACTAAATAGAATGCCAAGGTAGAAAAAGGGGATGATATTCCATAGAACAGGGCAACATACAGAAAATGAAGCAAAGTGGGGCTCCGTCGATGAAACTAATTTCTAACGTCATTCATTGTTAGCGCGGGGCATTATTTTACCTAAGCAACGTTTAGCAGTTGTTCCTCTATGTCCATGAACTCGGTTGTTTAACCCAAAGACTGAAAATAATATAAACGCAGTTTTTGTACTAAGCGACGTCGTTCACCTTTCTGAAGGCGAATTCACACTAGAGGCTTCTGGTCCGTTTGTAGCGACTTACGGTGAAGCTTATGTCGCCAATGAATGAGGTGTGATTCACACTTAACTGAGCGTGTGAAGGGTTTGTTATCTCACTACCTACAACGTTCTTTACAGCTTGTTTATGTAACAACCCAGCATTCGCTAATTGAATTGGTTTTCATGAATAAGCAGCCCGTATTTTACCAAGTTCAAATTCATAATAAGAGAAATACACATTATATATTCAGTCATTTCAAGTGCGGTATAAAATATCACTGTAGATAAAATTGGCAGAGAGCGCCATTCCTTAAAAACAGCGTTTTTCGCCCACGCTAGCCTACTTCCTCTCTTGCATTAAGAAGTTCGCTTAAACGCCTTCAAAAATTCAACACGATACATTCTGCCGTCGCACCATCTAGCTCTATCAGTCGTCAGAGTAGCGGTGTCGTTTGTAGGGCGACGGGCTGTGACGGCAACGAAAGTTTCTATGGTGAATCCGACTTTGAAAACCGTTTACAATGCGTCGCTCTCAGCGCCGCGTTCTCTGAAAGCGCGCCTCCCGGCAGCGCTCGTACAGGTGCCGCCTGAAATGTCGCGAGCTGCTGACACGTCAGGGCTACACGCACCTGACACGTCTATGGCACATTCTTGCTCTCGCTCTTTCTAGAGCATCTCTCAGTCTCCGCATCAGGCATCGTCAGTGGAGATCTGTTGACCAATGAGGTCTATACTGCAATGACGAGATCTATATTGCAATGATGACGTCTGTATTGCAATGATGAGGTCTATATTGCAATGATGAGGTCTATGCTGCAATGATAAGGTCTGTTGCTGCACCGCCTCAACAGTCTTCACGTGAGCTAGAAGTGTCCAGATGATAATGTGGCTCTACGAGAACTCCGTTGGTCTCACCGCTTTTTGTTTCTGTAAATGTTAAATTTAAAGCTACTGTAGACTCATCATTCTCTCTATTGGTATTGCGCTGCCAGCCTCCTGTACAGTAGGACATTTGCTGAGTGTTGGAAGTGCAGCGCGGCCTACCCGCTACTGCTCCGTTACCGGTGGGATCCCTGCCTCTCCTGCGCACTCGCTCCCTGGTGTAGCCCGCAGGTATGAGGGCAATTCTTTGGCCTGGAGGTGCAATAAGAGTTACAGTAGGCACGCATTCAAGCGGCTGTTTGGGCCACCGTTTTGAGGATTTTGCCCTGAAAACCTCTATTTGGAAGGATGTTGTATCTTCCTGTCCAACCAAACCTATTGCCTAAAGCTAAACCAATTAATTCACTCAATTTTTTTCCATACAAATTATCCGCTTCAAAAGTAAGTTGATACACCTCATCTAAGCTAACCCAGCCTAATTGATCGTAATGTACTCTAAGTTAACCTAACCTCACCTGATCAGACCTAACAACGTGACTTAGGAATCACTATTACAAACAAGCTACAACACAGTCAGCAAGTTGACAAGAGTGTGAAAATGGCAAGCAGAGTACTGGGATTCATCACCAGAAATTTTGAATACAAG
>LQNS02001155.1:18685076-18702615 GCA_001587735.2 Parhyale hawaiensis | reverse complement strand
CTGTCCTCTATATCCTACTAACATAATGGCAATAGCTCATAGAGTGCCGGGGCGTATGTTCCGGTGTCTCTTTGGGAATGGGCCTATTGGTTCGTCTACTGCCGCCTATCTAATCTAACCTAACCTAACCCAAACTGACACACCACACCTAACTTAGCCCAACCTGGCACATCAAACGTAACGTAACCTAACCAAGCCTAATATAATGCGGCTCCAGAAGTCCAGTGGCACCCATACGACAGCCCCAAAAGTCCAGTGGCGCCCATACCACGGCCCAATAGTCCAGTGGCGCCCATACGACGGCCCCAAAGGTCCAGTTGTGCCCATACAACGGACCCTAAGTCCAGTGGCGCTAGTCAGTTGGCGGAGTCCAGTTATCTGGTGGCATCCAACCGGATCACCAAATTGTCTTACCCGTTACGAAAGTTATTCATAAACATGCAATATTGCATTGCTTATTACCTCCGCCAAAGAGGTTATGTTTTTGTCGTATTTGTCTGTCTGTCTTTTTGTCTGTCACCAAGTTGACTCAAAAAGTTATGAACCGATCTCTACGAATTTTCGGGTATTGTTAAGTGTATTAACAGTAACAAATGATAAACTTTTGGTGGAAATCCGTCCATCCGTTTGTTTGTTTTTTGTTTGTGTGCCCAATTTTTCTCAGTGCCATAGCTCAAAAATTTATGGAGGTATTTTCATGAAATTTACTGAGTTGTTAGGTATGTTACAAAGAGTAAGCAACCAAATTTTGGTGATGGTCTGTTTGTTCGTACGTCTGTTGATAGCGAGGTTTAATTTTGAGCTTGTTAGCCCAATAACTTAGAAAGTTTGAATGGATATTTATGAAATTTAAGAGAGTTGTTAGCAATGTTATAAGACATAGATAATTAAATTTTGGTGCAGATCAGTTGTTCTGTTTGTGTGTTTGACGTATGTTTGTCATACTGTTTTTAGCAGCATAACTGAAAACGTTATGAACGGATCTTCAATAAAATTACAGAAACTGTAAATACCATCAAAAGGCATAATTGATTATATTTTGGTGTTGATACAAAGAAAATCATGGTTTCAGGGCCAATTTGATGTTTTCGTTACCGTTGCCATGCTTGACGGAGGTATGTGCTTTCAGTGCTCTCTAGTATTGTTCATGCAATAGTTATATGGCCCCAGACAACAACCGCCCGGGACCAGCAGAAGTCAGCCCTCAAGCCACCATAAAAGTTTTAATGATCAAAATGAGCGCAATGTTTCACCCCCTAATTGAAGACACTGACCATATCTCCGGAAGTTAGACCACCTTTGAGGTAATTTTTTCCATATTTCTAAAAATTTCCACATCGATAAGTTGGTATGACTAGTTATGAATATTCTCATGAAACTGTCTGATATAACTGGCTACAAACCGCACCACACCTACGGCAAGCTGATAAAACTTCAAGAAAATCTTTGTCGATTAATATTGTGACTTCAACCGGTAAGTATATTGTTCTTAGGACGCAAATAGTGTAGCGAGAGGAAAGCAACACGCTTGCATGAGCTCTGTAATGGTATATTGCAAAATTAATTTTTGTCAATTATGGGTCATCTTGGTGCCGTGAAATTCAATGATCGGCTACCACCATTGACATACAATGAAATTAGATTAGATAGGAGGCAGCAGACGAACCAATAGGCCCATTCCCAAAGAAACACCGGGACTTACGCCCCGGCCCTCTATGAGCTATTGCCATTATGTTAGTAGGATAGTTAGTAAGGGCGTAGTTAGTAGTTAGTAAGGTAGTTAGTAAGGGCGTTACCCCGGCGCCAGATTATTTGTAGTGATGATCCTACAGTATCTATGAGCTCAACGACTTCACTGCGTCTAATTTGGCGAAGTTTGTCCAGAAAAGGACTATTCTTGTGAGGTCTCGGGACAAACTGTGGTTTGATGACCAGTGTCGGTAGTTTTTGAAGCTAAACGAGCGGATCAGGCTTAGCGGCGTTCACGTGACCACACGTTGTGGCAGACATATGTGGATCGTAGGGCCGAGGCTAAGCGTGCGTATGAGAGGGCACAACATCGTCAGAGGCAGCGTTCCAGGGAGTCTCCACTGAGCATTGACCATTCACATCGTTGGTGGAGTGGGCTTAAGGGTTCAGTTTTCGGTGCTGAACCTTGTTGCCGCCCCTTGTTGGTCCCGGTGGAGGTATCATTGCTGATCCCTTGGCTAAGGAGGAACTCTTGTCGGCTCACTTTGATTTGAAGCAGAGCAGAGATGTGTTGCCATTGCCTCAAGTGTGTCACCCTGAACCTCGTTAAACCTCTTTAGCGTTCAGATCTGGTACTATCAAGGTGCTGCTTGAGGGTCTTGATCCTTATGGAGGGGTGGACCCGGTGGGTATGTTTCCTCTGTTTTATAAACAGCTTGCTGACGTTCTCGCCCCTAAGCTTGGAGTGATCTTTCAGCGTTTGATACGGCTAGGGAATTTTCCCCATTATTGGCGTACTGGGACTATTACTCCCATTCCCAAAGGTCCAGTGTCGCCCATGTCGCCAACAACCGACCAATTACGCTGACGCCCATTTTGTCGAAGGTGTTCGAGAAATTGGTCGCTTCTAAGCTTGGACGTTTTGCTGAGGATACGGATTTGTTGCCTGCTGGTCAGTTTGCTTACAGAACTGGTTTGGGCTGTTGTGACGCAATGTCATGGGTGTCACACCATCTGCAGTCTGTGTTGTATTGTGGTTATGAGACACGCCTGGTACAGTTGGACTTCAGCGCGGCGTTTGACAGAGTCAACCACAGGGGTCTATTGTACAAGTTGGAGTCGTTTGGGGGTGTGGATGGTAGAATTCTATGAATCATTCGTGATTACGTTTCTGAGTGAACGCAGAGCGTGTGTGTTGACGGCATTGTGAGTGCCTCCGTCGAGTGCAGTCTGACGATCGTCAGGGCAGCGTACTTGGCCCGCTGCTGTTCGTTCTATATACTAGTGACATGCTCTCCTCGCTGGAGAACACGATGATCAACTATGCCGACGATTCCACCTTGATGTCAGTGATACTTGCCCCCAGCATGCGTAATGAAGTCGCCGAGTCTCTGAATAGGGATCTGTCGCACATTGGTGCATGGTGCTCGGCCTGGAGTATGAAGCTGAATGCCAGTAAGACCAAGTCTATGATTGTCAATCGGTCTCGGACACCTTTACCGCAGCATCCACATCTGAAGATAGATGACACTTTGCTTCAAGAGACTAGCTCCTTGGAGATTCTCGGTGTTGTCTTTGATAAGAAGCTTACATTTGCGACGCATATTAGGTGACTGGTGTCACGTGCTTCCAGTAAGATTGGGCTCCTGCGTAAGGTGAATTCTGTGTTTGGTGACTGGGAGGTTAACCGCAGATGATTTTATGCTTTCTTGCTGCCTGTGTTGGAGTATTGCTCACCGGTCTGGGCATCAGTTGCTGACAGTCACTTGCGTCTGCTGGACCAACTTGTTAGTTCAGCCAGCAGGCTGTGTGCCGAAAATGATCAAGTGTACCTGTCCCATAGGAGAGAGGTTGCTGGACTCTGTATGAGTTATAAGGTTTGTAACAATGAAAGACATTGGTTGTATACATGTGTCCTAGCCCTCAAGGTCTCAAGGAGGATTACACGTGCTGCTGTTGACGTGCACTCTTTCACTTTGGAGACTGTTAGATTCAGAACTCGTCAGTTCAGTCGGTGCTTTTGCCCTGGTCTGTTGGGGTTTGGAATTCATTACCGGTATCGGTTTTCGGTCGCGTTGGCCTGCAAGCGTTTAAGTCAGCAGTTAATGGTTTTTGTTGCATTTTCTTTGGCAGTGTTTCGGGTTTCCCGTTGTTGCAAACTGCTTTATTTGGGTTGTGCTACCTGTCCGTGGCGGCCCGGGCGTGAAGTTTCAATAATAATAATATAGAGGACTGGAGAAAAGAGAAGAAAAAACGGGGGGGGGGTGTTGGGAAACGAATCTCAGCCAAAGAGACGATCGTGAATGCATGCAAGCACGACCAATAGCCTTTGAAATGCGGAGCTGAAAGATGCCAAACTGAGTAGTTGGAGCGGAGGAGAGAAGACGACGGATTAAGGTGGCCTCGGAAGCTCTAACCGTTAAAAGTTAATGACTCCTGGAGGTGGAGTTTTTAGTTGTAGAGGATGTCTCTCCCACTGTATGACAGGACGATTTTTAAATGCGTTGACTGACTGCACCAACGACGTCGGAAGGGAGTCTATTCCAAATGCTGACTATGAAATACGAAAAGAACTGCTGACTTAAGGTTGTTCTTCGAGCCTTATGCTTGAGTTTTTGACCGTTGTTTCGCAAGTGATCATTTAGGTCTCTTTCAAAGAGTCCCGTTATAGGTACGTCGTTGAAGCCATTCAAGTACTTGAATGTTTCTATTAGTTGCCCCCTGAGTCGTCTTTGCTCGAGAGAGATCAGACTCAGTTCTTTTAGTTAACATTCATACGGCTTGTTTCTCAGGTGAGGTATCAACTTTGTTGTTCTGAGTTGAACTTTTTCCATGTTATTGATATCTTTACATAGACGTGGCGACCAGAATTGAACAGCAAATTCTAAGTGTGGCCGCACTAACGCCTTGTACTAGTGAATGATGATATCCTTGGACTTGTATTCAAAATTTCTGGTGATGAATCCCAGTACTCTGCTAGCCATTTTCACACTCATGTCATCTTTTTGATTGTGTTGTAGTTTGTGATAGTGACTCCCAAATCACGCTGTTGGGTGAGAGCAGCTAAGTTCGTCCCTTTCATTTTAAAAGGAGTTGAGGGGTTCACGAGCCCTACGAGCATTATTGAGCATTTGTCGACATTAAAGCTCATCTGCCACTTTGCGCTCCATTCCATCAAGTGGTCAAGGTCGTGTTGGAGCTCAGCTCTTTTCATGGCAGGATGACATAGTTTAGTATCATCCGCAAATTTGCTGATTTTACTACGGATGTTAAGATCGAGATCATTGATGTAAATTGAGAACAGAAGTAGGCCAAGCACGCTACCTTGCGGAACCCCTGATGATACCTGTGTCCAGTCGCTCGTCTCTCCTTCAAGCTTCATTCGCTGCTGCCTACTTGTAAGCCATGCCTCATTCCATCGTAAATAGTCTCCCCGGATGCCATGTGCTTTCAATTTTTTCATTAGCCGTTGATGTCGGACTTTATCAAAAGCCTTTTGGAAGTTTAGATACACAAGGTCTACACCCTTCTCTTCATCTTTAATGTCCGTAACTTTTGAGAAAAAAGTCCGGCTGAAAATTCCTGTGTTTTTGCTGCTAAACACGTCTCTTGCATTTCTACGAACATATTCTTGAATTTTTATCTATTAGCCGTAGGGCTTGCTCTAGGGAGTTTAAGTGGGCAGTCAAGTATGGTGCAGTAGTCAAAGACATAGGGCGGATTCGATTGGGCCTTTAAAATGGACATAGGGCTCAGCCCACTTGACTTGTCAAAAATACAGATAGGAACTTTAGCTTCGCCAGTTTGAGTCGTGCTGCAGGTGCAGGAAGCAGCCCAATTATGTCGAAACAACTCAAATCGCCATTTCAGGAGTAAGACTAAGTTGTGGAAGTCTCACGGTATCAGTTTGAGTGGAGGGCGAGTATCCCACCCGCCGCGGTCGCAGAGGCATGAGCGTTATGCAATTGAAGTGTTGGAATGCCCGCAGCCAGTTTAAAACAAGCAAATCTCATTTATTTTCAGGTATAATTATATGACCAAAGTCTGTTTTCGGACAGTCAGTCAAAAAACAAATAAATATAATTTTATGCTCAAATGGATGTTGAAGTACGTAGTTGTGCAACAATTCAGCAATTGCAAGGCCATAAGCTAACATATGTGAGAGTAAGTAAGGGCGAGTTCACTCGTCGTTCATATGAACGCGTCCACTCATCCACTGGTCCGAATGGGTTACTGTGCTTTGGAAATAGCAGAGAAGTGCACTGTTTTCTCAGTTTTATTTCAGTCCAACATTGAAGAGATATCCGTAACTTGCTTGAGACATTTGCAGAGGAGACTGCTTTGACGGTAGACATTTTAATGACTTTTTGTGGCACTCACAAAGTTGTGCTGACACGACGCTACAAACTCCCGGACGAATGAATGAGTGAGTGAACTCGTTGATATGAATAACATGTGAACTCGGCCTAAGTAATATATTTTTACAGAACGAATGGATCCACAATTGCGAACAAGTTTCTAATGTGATCAAAGATACGCTGCAAGGATTATTATAATTTTTTTTTTTCGAAAGAGAGATACATCGACAATGAGAGCTCATACTAAACAACGTTCACCACATCGCTGCATCAACATCACTCTCATGTGGAGAATTCGTATGATAGGAAATTCGCTCAAGTAGGCTCCGAAATTCGAATGAAGAGCAACATGATTCATTATTATATGCATTCTACTGCACTTTAACAATTCCATCATTGTAAGATGCCATCAGCCTCACATGTCTCAACTTAGCAATAAGTTACTGAAGTTCAAATCGTGTCAACCCTAACATACGAAATGCTTACCTTATGCCTGCGTGAAGAGCGTCTGGCACTATTGAGACAATCAACTGAATAACGAGAAACTGTTGTCAAATAATAATGTAGAGACTGTGGAGTTGCCTAATTAATTATCTGCTTAAAATGTTTCACTGACCGCATGGATACCGTAGAGTTCACGGATATTCTACTAATACCGTCCTCTGTACTACTTTGACTGGAGGACAGACAATGTCTCCCCTTAATGTGCTACATTTTCATTAATGATGGATGTAACAGTGAAATTCAAACATGGAGTTTACATAGCACTTCCATAACAACCAGTCACTAGACAGCTCTCTGTTGACAAGATCAGTCACTATAGTGTGAGGCCCCAGTAATATGCTGCTACACGGGAAGTGGCAGAAAAATGCCGCTGCAACGATTCAGCACAATTCATCAAATATATAATTTACCGTAATTGACTGCTAGGCTAACAGCATAGTACTTTTGCCACTTTCAGCTCGATAATCTGAAGCAATCGACTTTACCCTTCCTGAGACTTTTTTTATTTTGAGCGTTGGATTGGATTCGCAACCGTGGGTCGATTATCAGGGGCTAACTGCAAACCGGTTGTGCTTAATTAAGACGGCCTCAAACTCAGTGACGCTCAGCCTGATTGCACTTAAGGCAGTTTCCAACCTAACCAGCTTACCATTAAAGCCTGCATCCCATCAAAAGATTCGTTCCTACATCTTCTGAAGACGTATAGGGCCCGTCTTGATACCTTCAGTATATCAGCACAAAACGCCTCACGAACTTCTGTCAAGTAATTCGTGAAAACTTTTGCATCAGAATAATAATAATAATAATAATAATAATAGAAGTACTATCTCTGCCAAAAATAACGTATACGGTGGCACGCTAGTCCATAAACTATCAGTTTTTAGATGCATGGCAGAGTGTTGTAGGTCTTCTAGACATCGCTAGACCAACAGCGATGCGATATCGAGGTTGGTGCCAGTATCTCCCGACCTGATCACGCAATGGGCGCACCAGCGTGACTGTAGCAGCTGTGCCTGAGCACTTGGTGTTCTACAGATGCACCCGCCGTATCAATCTCAGGCCGCGCCAAATTATTCTTCATCTGCAAAAAATGTAGCGCGACTTTCTGCCTCAAATGCACACAATGTAACGAAACTAATTGCCTAAGCTGGGCATGGCACTGCAAGGACGAGCGACATACGGGGCAATGAGAAGCAGCGAGGCTGAACGGACTGCATCTGAGTGGGTCCCTCAGTCACGCTGCAGTGGAGAAGCCGCTGCATCTGACATGGTTGTGTATCTTCACAACGCTGTCTCTCAATGTATTATAATGAGTGCGCCACTGCTAGTGATGGGAAAATAGACTTTCTTCTGCGGGTCGTTGAGAACTTAGTGGCGTCGTGCTGTGCATTAGCTTTTTTTAGAGACACGAAGAGTGTTACCGTGCGTGCCCACGCGTATGGATGAAGAACTACTTAACCATCCAATATAATGAACTGATATCTGAAGCTGGGCCATGCAATAAAGATTTAAAAACTTGATTATACGAGTATCATAGCGAGTTTCTTCCTCTCCTGATCTTTCAAGTTCATTAAATGGAAATTAAAAATATGACACTTGATAAAGTTTCTAGAACGTTTTCGTAAAGATGAGATATTATTCTTTCCTACTAATAAAGAACACGAAAGCAAACGATATAATGACTCGGACAGTATACTAAACTTGTTGGAATAGAAAGAGGAAGAAGCGGATTTTTTTAAACGCACAAAAAGTCTAAAATTCAAAGCTGGTGACAAACGCGTAAAATTTTCTGAATTGACAATAATTGTTCTGAGGTATGATCCTACAGCAGACCGGCCAGTTCTTCATGCAACCTACCTCAACAAGAGTCAACCTCATAGGCGCGAAATACTATTGTTGTATTCATTTTGAAACTATGTGCTGCCAAACTCGTGAAAAAAAGAAAAATTTCTTACAAGGCGAGTAAAATTATTTTGGCACTGCTAAGTTTTACCACACCCGCAGTGGCGCAAGGCACAGATTCGAGTTTGCTGATCTGGTACGAGAGGTCTTGCGGTGTCTTTCTTGCTGAGTCAGCATTCGGCACCCAGAAGTTATTGCGAAGGTATTGACCCTTACCGTACGTGAGGATGGTCGGGAGGTCACAAGTTATCTCATAGACGCCTTCCATCTCGGACGCCACTGCTGTGTTTGGGAACATCTGCGGCGCGTTGTTTGAGAAGAATTATAGCACATTCGAACGGTTCGTCTTGCTCATCCATTCGAGCTGTGACACACGCTGCTGTGTCACAACACATGCAAGCTGTGTGTCACACGCTGCTGTGTCACAACACATGCCAGCTGTGTGTCACACGCTGCTGTGTCACAACGCAGGTCAGCTGTGTGTCACACGCTGCTGTGTCACAACGCAGGTCAGCTGTGTGTCACACGCTCCTGTGTCAGCTATGTGTCACACGCTGCTGTGTCAACTGTGTGTCACACGCTGCTGTGTCAACTGTGTGTCACACGCTGCTGTGTCAACTGTGTGTCCCACGCTCATGTGTCAACTGTGTGTCACACGCTCCTGTGTCAACTGTGTGTCACACGCTGCTGTGTCAACTGTGTGTCACACGCTGCTGTGTCAACTGTGTGTCACACGCTCCTGTGTCAACTGTGTGTCCCACGCTCCTGTGTCAACTGTGTGTCACACGCTGCTGTGTCAAGTGTGTGCCACACGCTGCTGTGTCAACTGTGTGTCCCACGCTCCTGTGCCAACTGTGTGTCACACGCTCCTGTGTCAACTGTGTGTCACACGCTCGTGTGTCAACTGTGTGTCACACGCTGCTGTGTCACAACGCAGGTCAGCTGTGTGTCACACGCTCCTGTGTCAACTGTGTGTCACACGCTGCTGTGTCAACTGTGTGTCACACGCTCCTGTGTCAACTGTGTGTCACACGCTCCTGTGTCAACTGTGTGTCACACGCTGCTGTGTCAACTGTGTGTCACACGCTCCTGTGTCAGCTGTGTGTCACACGCTCCTGTGTCAACTGTGTGTCACACGCTCCTGTGTCCACTGTGTGCCACACGCTCCTGTGCCAACTGTGTGTCACACGCTCCTGTGTCAACTGTGTGTCACACGCTCCTGTGTCAACTGTGTGTCACACGCTTCTCTCTCTTTCAACACGCACACCACCACACAACAATTGGGTCTTTCTCCCTTCATTAGAGGAGTAGAAGAGCTTTGTTTTTCTGCCCAGAAGTACATTAAACTGTGTCATTAATATTCGAGCCAATTTGGCTGAAGATCAACCCTGGCACATGCCGCAGTTTCTCTACACAAACAAACCGCGGCAACGCTCACTGCAAATGTGAAGTTGCCGCACCGCCCTCTACCGCCACTTCTTCGCATAAAAAACCATTTGTCATACGGCGATACGGGGATGCATTACGACAGCGAAGGTACCAATTAATACGACGAAAGCCTGCCGTGGCGCCCAAAAGGAGGTCCTTGTTTTGTTGTACTTAAAAGATAGAATGTTGCTGAATTTTTAACGAAGTGTAGCAAGATATTTATTGCGTAAATACAGTAAATTTTAGGGGCTACAGTAACCTGCAGCTTCTGTTGCTTATTTCGCTCTTACGATGCGTTTTATGAAGTCAATTAAATGCTGCATCGTTTTGTCTTTACGACGCAGTCAAGGCCGCTATTCTCCCACTCTTGGCAGTGGTGTGTGTAACCACGCAGTGACAGCCTTAGCCTCTGCATCATCGCTGCCTATGCTAATAAGTCGCTCTTCTCTATTTCAGAAATCTCAAAGAAAGCTGCCTCTGCAGAACCCTTAAAAAACATTACAATTATGTTGAGTTCTTACCTAAGCTATAAACTTACCGACACAGGCAATTTTTCTCAAGCACGCGTATCTCAGCATCATTTTTGTATTTGAAATTCATCGATGAAGATCAGCATTTCGAGCAGATTTCACTATTCAAACGAATAATTTAGCCCTATAACAGATCAGGACAAAGTGCTGCAAACCGAAAAATCAACGACTTCAATTTTTTGGCTTATAAGCCAAAACGTCACCTTAAGAAAATTAGTGCGTCGAATTCCTCAAACGATGACTTAAAATGAAAGTATTAGTTGTATATTGTGGGTGCATTCCAAAACCTACTAGGTGGAGGTGAAGAGCCCCAAGACGTAAAGCATATCGCACAGGGACAATATGCCATTATTTATTCATTTTTATAGGTATGGGTAATATGAGAACAATATAGACTAACAAATTTTGCTTCCTTTTTTTGAATACTAGAAAAAAGAAAGCCGGAGTATATAGTTCCATAGTTGCCCATTGATACCCAAAGTGATATCTACGTCTCGCATGCAGAGCACTGTTATTTACTAGAGTACCCGCGCTGTCAGAAATGACAGCGAGGAATTTTTGAAGACACGTCTTCAGTTAACATACTTCCGGTACTCATATGCATCTGGAGAATACGCAACCAAGGCCAACTGAAATTGTCATAGGAGATGAGTGTTCTCTATTCAGTTCATCTATAGCAGCACAGTCGCCTCCCACTTTAAAAGAAGAGCAGAAAAACTCTTACATTAGCCAGCAGTAAAGCATTGCTGAATTAAATTAACTCCTCACTGCGTACCATAGATACTGAAGGATATGGCTTCAGTGCACCTAAGTTCATTTTTCTCTTGAAGCGAAAATTCTCTATTAGAGGAAGACAGCAAGCTAAAAGAATTAATTGTGTGTACTGCCCCGAGAAAAATCATCGCTTCGTCTGGGCTTTGTCGATCGGCTACTGAATTTATACGTCGTGAACTGAGTGTGAACATACAGTGTGTCCCGAAGCATGAAAAAAGTGATAATATATAAATCAGATTCATGGCAGCGATGAAATAAGCTGTAAATATGTTCGTTGTTTCGAGGTAAGGATCTGTTTCAAGCAAGAAATGCATTCAGATAATGAAGAGATAAGGATCTCACTTTTACTTTCTTCTGCAACCTGGTCATCGATCTCCATGGAAACGCAAGTTGACTACGAAATCTGCAACTTGGCCTATTTTTCTCCTATCTATTTCGTTAAGAAGAGGACACGAAATGAATGAATACACGAAGCGCTTTATTATCTAAGGAAACGTTCGAAATGGTACAGTGAGTTGTCGTTTACAGTTAAATAACTAGGCATTAATTCAGACGGTCCAAAGGTTGTTGCACCTTCAGAATTGTACATTCATTCATTCTAGATAACAGTGGCGCTTCAACACTGCGACACACGTTAATTTTTCCAACTTATTTTTTAAATACTTTTAAGTGATAATACTTGGATCGTCTTCCAATGAAGCGCCCAATAGAGTGCATAGACTGTTTGGCGGCATTTATCACTCAGTGTGAAAGTCTGAATATAATATTCATCTGTCCCTGCCTTATGCATATACAGGTGAGCGACGATATTAGTTCAGTGAATTAAAATTTACTATGGGTCGTATTAAAGGTCCAATAAGTATGAAAGCCACTGCAGTAGGAGTTGCATGTGCTGTGATTGCGAGAATTTTAGGTTAAGACAAACTGATGACCTTTGTATCGAATGATCCCTCCAGTCGAAAACAAAGGTGTAAAAAAGGGAACTGAAAGTCATTACCTTACGTGATATATGGAAAGTTAAGTGCCAAGTGAATAGGTGTCCCGGAAGCACAACTTAAAAATTTTTGCTAGTGCAGGCCTTTCCAAAAATGTCAAAAACCACTTGAAACTGTGCACTAGGTTTCATTGCAGCACTATGATCTACGTCATATGCAACTGAGGGTTGACTGGACTCATACGACCATGAAGCAGGATACGTAATTTGTCTTGTACACTGATGAGACGAGAGCCATTTGAATTGTCATATTGAGCGGTCCTAAGGATGGGTTGGGATGAAGGCAAATTAAATTGCAACACCGTTTTCGTTGTCAAAAAGGTGGATGTGGAGCAATGTTGTGGGCAGGCATTTTTAATAATAAATTGTTGCCTCCATCATGGGTCAAGAAGAAGTGAAAAAATTCCACTACCAATTAGTGGACCAATTTAAATTTTTGGCTTGATAAGCAAACTTTGTCCTTTCCTAAGAAGCTTGTGTTCATGCAGGATAATGCTCCTGTTCATTCTACAAGAGCAACATAAGAGTATCTGGCTTCTCTGGTATTCAACGATGAAAGGGTGCTGGGGTGGCCGCCAAATTCTCCTGATCTGAATCCTATTAAAAGTAACTTGGCCATCATTAATAGGAAAGTCTACGCTGTTGTAAGCAATTCACTTTGGAACACGAATCGGGGCATGCCATACAAATTGCTTCGAAATCAGCGAATGCTACAACAATTGAATAAAATGACCGATTCTGTGAATGAGAGCATTTATTGACGCCATATCCGATGTAACAGCCGTTACTTTGAAAAATAATCTGTGTTTCGTTGAAGTTCATTAACTCTCTTCCTAATATATGTTTTTCGTCAAGTATTAAATTGGTTAAATCAACATTATTCGTTTTATTATCCATTTTTTCTATTTTTTTTTTTTTTTGCACTCCTGACACTATCATCTAGAGTTAACTGAATAGAATATGGGAAAAACGAGATTGCTTATTGTTTCTCTATGCACTTTATACACGGCTTATTCAAATTGTGGACAATTATTTGCTCTAGATATATTTGTTAATAAAAAAGAAATAAATAGAACTATTATCGTGGGTGGCACTGTTTTTCCCTGAATCTAATCTACGAGTCCATCTCAACCTAATACTGATCCAAAATTTAAACTTGCTAGAATCAGAATATGAAACTGTCACTTCCCTTGTTGTTATAGCCATTGCTTAAAATAAGAACAACGTTGGATCAAAACTAACGCGCTGAACAAATTTCAGACAACGGTGACCCATCCTTGCGATCTGCGAAGCTACAGTCCTCCAGATGCTCATTGCTGGACGTATGAGTGCTTCATCCTTATGCTAAAGTAACTCACAAATTATAAATAAGTTAGAGGAAAATCTCTTGTATATTGTTTCTGTGTATTTATCAGGAAAATTATTGGGTTAAATTTTTTTTTCTGAAACGTGGTAAAAAATTGTTAAAATTAGAAATCCGATGCTGCCCAATAAAATATGTATGGCTGGCATTACTATCGGCAGAGATTACTACCTCCACCAAGGAGCTCATGTTGCTGCTGTTGTTGTTGTTGTTATTGGAGTTTGTCTGCCTGGTTGTCTCTTTGTTTGTCGGTCACTAAGATTACTCAAACATTTAAGGACGGATCATCATGAAATTTACAGGGACAGTTAGCTAGGTTAGAAGAAACAGATGATTAAGTTTTGGTAAAGATCCGTTCGCTATTCGTTTGTATGTCTGGCTGGTTTTTTCTTGGGAACATAACTCAAACGGTGATGAACGGATCTTTAGGAAATTTTCAGGAATTGTTGGGAATGTTAGGAGGAGCAACGGACCAAATTTTTCTGATGATCTGCAAGTCTATTTACCTGTATGTCTCCCTGTTTGCTTTTGCATTTGTTAGTAAGATAACCCGCAACGTTTTGAACGAATCTTGATGAAATTTTTCAGGATTATTAAAAATGCTGAAAGGCACAAATAACCAAACTTTCGTGATGATAATCGGTTCGTCCGTTTGTATATTTGACTATATGTTTGTCTTAGTGTTTGTTAGGTAACATGACTGAAAAAATTACCGACGGATCTTCAAGTGAATTATAGGAACAGTAGGAAATGTCAAGAGGTACAATTAACCAAATTTTGGTTGTGATAAAAAGGAAATCCTGCTTTCAGGACCAATTTAAATGTTTTGCTAACATTGCTTTGCTTATTGGAGGTATGCGCTGTCAGAATGCTTCTCAGGTCTTCAATGAACCGATGTCACTTGTAGTCGGCCTCTGAAGTGAAGAGTGCGAGCGTATGGCGTCGTCAGGTGAGCCCAGAATAGAGCTGGAAGTCATTTTTACCACAGCTTTGAACTAAATTACGTTTATACAATACCTGCAGAAATTTGAGTAAACTCAATGAACATCTGCAAAGCTTGAAGTTTCTGCAAGTTCTAGATGAAATTGCATTATATAAAAAAATACTTACACCCGCACCTACTGTCAAGGAAACATTGCTTTAATAACGTTTATCAGGCTGTTCTATAAAGCTGAGAGTTACTCAGTTTCCCATTCTATTTAATTTTAATTTATTTGTTATTTCAGGACACCGCCACTGATCCTGACGCCAACTTTTGAGATTGCGAGGCTCTGCAGAGCAGAGAAACAGAGACACTCGTGCTCCATGTAGCACCTGCGTGTGACATCTGAAGTTTCATTGCAAGTTACACTGAGAGAAATTTTAGAACTAGTATGGTTTTCACTGGCTGTGCTACACAGTTTTTCGCTAATAATTCGTAAGCGAATAGTCGGAGCCTTTTATAACCCTACCTAATTTACGGCTCACATAGCATAATGCTATATGTGTATACAGAGAAGGTTACTCTTGTATATTAGGCCTATATTAGGCGAAAGCCTGGAAGTCGCGTCTACACGTTCGAACGACGACCCCGTGTTGCCAAGTTGTCTAGGCGAAATATCTGTAGACCGGAGCCAATATATCTGCATTTTGCCAGAAATATCTGTAGATGTCAATACTTTCAATAACGTGTTTTGTTTGTCATTTGTCTATAAATTATGTTAGTCAGCAAACGCGTTGACAATCAAATAAAATTTAACGTTTCGGGACGGACAAATCCTATCTTCAGAACAAAACTACAGAATCTATCTAAAATTATTGTTTATTTATTCAATCGTAGTTAGGGGAGCATAGATGTGGTCGGGAGGAGGTCTAAAAGGCAAATGAGCGGAGCTGCGTGGAGAGGCCGGATGTTAGTACTTGTACGGTCGGCTGATGTGAGTCTGCTGGTGAACTGTATGAAGCGGTACAGCTGAGGTCATAATGTTAAGGTTAGGTCTGCTGCTATGGATGTAGAGTGACTCTAGTGTTGTCAGCTGACAGCACTAGAGTCACTCTACATCCATAGGAGCAGACCTAGCCTTAACATTATGACCTCAGCTGTACCGCTTCATACAGTTCACCAGTAGAAGTAGACTCATATCAGCCGACTGTACAAGAGCTGACATCCGGCCTCTCCACGCAGCTCCGCTCATTTGCCTTTTAGACCTCCTCCCGACCACACCTATGCTCCCCTAACTACGATTGAATAAATAAACAATAATTTTAGATAGATTCTGTAGTTTTGTTCTGAAGATAGGATTTGTCCGTCCCGAAACGTTAAATTTTATTTGATTGTCAACGCGTTTACTTAGTATTTTAATGCTCTAGTTTGAATCCCTTTTATCTTAGTCAATTTTTTTATACCAACCAAAAGCAATTTCATCAAAGGAAAAATTTGCTGGAGAAAACTAACTACAGCAACGAAGCCGCCATTTACTTCTCTCCTCTTCGTAGTTGAGCCGTTCTTTGAAGATTGTCTTGCTCTTTTATTCATTCATCATCTATTTAAGTAGCCGAGGGTGAGCTCAAAGCAAGTGATGTTTTGATGCGGGGAGAAAGTACAAGCAGAATTCTTGAGATCTTCAAAAGTTCCTCCAGCTACCTTGAGTGCTTTGATTTCAGAAGAGGCAATGCAAGCAGTGCACTCGATGTAGAGGGTCTCCTGGTTATTCCGCCTCTTCAGTCTGGCCCTACTTTCCACAGTCGGTCTTCAACACGGGCTGCCAAGATAGCCAGAGTTTTCTAATGAGTCTAAATTTGGTCCATCTGGTTTCTTCTATATAGCGTGACGAAGAATTAACAAAGGAGACGATAAATAAACAAACAGATAAATACACACGGGTTTTTATTATACGGTTTGATAGAGTAGCGGGCTAGATACAGCTACTAGTATGATGCCAGCACTCCATACCTCAGTACAGATTCATTACCACAGCAGCAGACCCCTACCATTATTACCCTCCCCTCCCCTACCATTATTACCCAGACGTCTGTGGTTGACTTTCTGCTCTGCAACACATCGGACGTAGTGTCCCCCTGGGGATCATTTAACGGTCTATTTCTGAGCAAACGCAATTAATGCAGAGATAAAGATCAGCCGCGCTTATGTGCACCATTACGAAGGAGAATTTATGAGCAGAATGCATGCAGTCTCAGGGCAGAGATAGCGCCGTGCCTGCAGCCAAATGAAGGTAAGTAACGCGCCGCTGCAGAGACGCAAACGGCCGGCAGGAGCCCGTGTTTTTAAGTAAACCCTCCTTGGCGGCGCTGCTTATCGCGCTCAGATAAATAATGATGATCAGCGCACATCTTGTATCAAGGCAAGGCCGTTTTTGCAGGGCTGGTGAGTTTTGTTTGTCACCTGTCCTGCCAACGCGTGGTCTCGCTGGGGTGGGGCTGGGGTGAGTGGTTCCCTACCAGCGGGGACCGACTCAGTCGCAGAACACATCAGCACTAACTAAGAAGTAATAGTGATTGCAGGCAAGGAAATTATATACCGTACTATTCATTCAGCATGTATGGGCTCCCCAGCGTACTAAGATAACTCACAAGTGCATATTTCAATTTATCACGACTACAATAATTCGGTAAGTTTGTGTGAACGAGCTGAGCATGGAGACTAAAAAGTTCTAAGTAGGTACCTAAGAGCAGAAAATTCTGCAATATGGAACAAGTAGCTGCAATGTGACGAAAATTTCCCCTTTTTCAATTCAGTCGCTTTTATGCTTCAACTAACGCGGCTGTAGAGAGTGTGGCGGCACAAGAACTTCAACTGAGGCGGCTGCAGAGAGTGTGGCGGCACCAGAACTTCAACTGAGGCGGCTGCAGAGAGTGTGGCGGCACAAGAACTTCAACTGAGGCGGCTGCAGAGAGTGTTACGGCACAAGAACTTCAACTGAGGCGGCTGCAGAGAGTGTTACGGCACAAGAACTTCAACTAACGCGGCTGTAGAGAGTGTGGCGGCACAAGAACTTCA
>LQNS02001155.1:18668813-18682481 GCA_001587735.2 Parhyale hawaiensis | reverse complement strand
AGAGAGTGTGGCGGCACAAGAACTTCAACTAAGGCGGCTGCAGAGAGTGTGGCAGCACAAGAACTTCAACTAAGGCGGCTGCAGAGAGTGTTACGGCACAAGAACTTCAACTGAGGCGGCTGCAGAGAGTGTTACGGCACAAGAACTTCAACTAAGGCGGCTGCAGAGAGTGTCACGGCACAAGAACTTCAACTGAGGCGGCTGCATAGAGTGTCACGGCACAAGAACTTCAACTGAGGCGGCTGCAGAGAGTGTTACGGCACAAGAACTTCAACTAAGGCGGCTGCAGAGAGTGTTACGGCACAAGAACTTCAACTAAGGCGGCTGCAGAGAGTCTGGCGGCACAAGAAAGAACTTCAACTAAGGCGGCTGCAGAGAGTGTTACAGCACAAGAACTTCAACTAAGGCGGCTGCAGAGAGTGTTACGGCACAAGAACTTCAACTAAGGCTGCCGCAGAGAGTGTGGCGGTACAAGAACATACAACTCGGCACCATCAACAACAAAGAAGCGCGGTGAAGATCTTGTGCTCGTTTGGTGTGTCTGAGGTGCAGGCATTGCAGGCAAGGACGAGGACCCGCCGCCCTGCTGCCTTGTCTTCGTTTTGCTTGCTCGTCCAGGGTCCATTTTAACTCTGCACCGCACGATCTGATCTTGTCTTTTCCTTAAAAATAACGTGACAGAGTACATACAAAGTTGTTAAGGAGAAATGTTTATTCATTAAAGCAGTAAATTTCTCACCTACTCACTGCCCTGGGCACCATTGTATACCTTAATTCATTAAGTAACATGATGCAGTGCACAGATAACATGTGCTTTAAAGCACGGGCGCTAGGTGCTCATATTTCTTATTGTAGCTTTACAAATCAAACTCTATATACGACATTTGTTATCTCGATGTTAGACCCGAGAAGTTCACAGACTGGATAAATCTTCTTGCTACGGTTTGCAAGAACGAAGCGGAGCGAAAAGTGTGTCCGTTTCACACTTTGTTCCGCCAGCAATACAGAGTGTATGTCGCATTAGTGCCGCAGACTCCTCTTGAAGATAGTAAAGCTGCTAGTCATTTTAGCCCACCATTGTGTGTAGCATTTAGCGAGCCAATTGTTTTCACCGTATAATTTCGTGTAGTATCCGTTTTCACGAAAAAAATCGTTCTAAATTACTCTCTTACATTGTGTTTAGTTCGTTTACTTGTGAGAGATTACAGTGCAGGTACCAAGCAGTTAAGAAATTATGATGAGGGAGCCGATATGAACATCGGTGTACCTGGATAGCTTGCAGGATTACGTCCCCGTATCAGCAGCCGCTGGGTCGCCCCGAAGCCATACCAACACTTGCCACCGGCCTAACTTCGCAAGCTTTGCTGCGACACAATTTAAGTCTTGGAAATCCTCTTACATTATCCCAGGAAAGTAAAAGCGGACTTCATCTACGTCGTTTCAATCAATGCTGTGCCTACGAGAATCCGGCAGTGCTTTGGTCGCTGTTAGTGCCATAATTATCTAAATTCCTGCCGTAATTTTAATAATGCCGACCCTATCAAACATTTCACGTCCTAATATAATATAACGCTTAATGTATTCATTTATTTCTTAGCGGGACCCTTGAAAATTCCATTGTTGGTAAATGTTTTCACTCACTTTAGTTTAAGCTGAGGTAGCGCTTCTAACTTAACCCACCCCTGTCTATCGTTACGCAGTCCGTCTACATTACATCTCGTCTAACCTGTCTTAGCACAATGATTTCACCAGTGAATCACGTAATTGTTCTAGCAGCAAATAATTCACACTTGAGGCCATGCAAGGAATACGATGGTATTCCTTGCATTATCTCCTATGTATTTGACCACCTTTTGAAAGCTATGTTTCCCACAGTTTACTGATAAATTACCCCTTCGTAATCTTACACATTTCATTTTTTTCTGTCGGCGTATCCAATTTTTTCTTGCTCTTTCGGTACCCGTAGATATTGATTAGTAGCCAATCGTTTTTTTCTCTTTACTAAATGCGATAGCTATGCAATAAAGCACAGCAGACTCGACCAATTTCTTCAGTCGCGGCAGCGTAATCTTCTGTTCTCAAAAGGTCATGCTATTCCTCAGACATTGCGCTCTTGTAGCGGATGCTCTCCCACGTTACAGCACATTGGCTTAAAAAAATACTTTAGAGCGTAGATGTCCAACTCTTTCCGTTCTGTTCTCCCGTAGCGTATCCTAGCTACGCATTCTGCCCTATTAGGAATGTCATCCGCTACCAGCAAAGCGATTATAGTGTTGAAAAAAAATTAAAAGCGTTAGAAATGATACGGATGAAATGATTCCATTTGAAGTCAGATTTCTAAATTCCTTCTATCTATGAGTGAAAAGCGTGACACACGCACACACACTAGCGTATTAAGAAACATAGCCCAAATTTTCAGCACTTCAGTCATGCAGATATTGGGGCTTGAAAGGCAGTATACGGAACCCTCACCTTGCATACAAGCTGACTGGAGCTACATTCAAGTTTATTGCAGTGTTTTACTGAAAATTTTACTTCAGCCTTTTACTGTGGATGATGCTCGTAAATGAAGGAGACTGGATCGGGAACATAATAATGAGACCACTGCAGTCTCGAGAACAAGGACGTGCTACCAATGGAGAGAGAAGACGCATCTATGCGACACAAGAACCCACCCCCACAGGTCTTAGGCCTACGCCTCAACCCTTCCGAGCCTCCTTCTTTGGAACGCTTGCTGATGGAATCATGACAGCAGAGAATAAATTTGTGTAGGAGGAGAACATTTTTACAGGGAAAATTCATAATTGGACGACGTGTGCACGGGGTTGAGCCCGATGTGTCCAGGGCTCGTCTCCGACCGAAGCTAGTTCTGATTCGGAGGCAGACACAATTTTCACCTGTGTCATCTTTCGTCTTTGTGACTACGGCTATCGATGTGATTTCTGAAATACAGAAAATGGAATACTAACTCTGAGTCGTCAATGAAGCATTTTTGCGTATATTTCAGGAACTGCATCGCCGGAATGAAATAACACCTCACCAGATCTTCCAAAAACAGTTCTATCTGCAACATATGCACGAGATAAGGTTACATTTGGCCTTACGCTCAGCTACGTAACAGACGTCAGAGTATTAAATTTTAAGAGTTCTCAGCATTTTTTCTAAAGACATGATTTATGAACAATGATAACATACACTGTACAACATAGCATCATAATTCTCTGCATATCTTTCCCAACATGCCTACTGATTGTCTTACCTTATCGCCAGTCGCAGTACACTACTTAGAGATCGTATTTTCAAAGAGGAAACAGTCAAGAAACAATTCTGCATGTATGTTAATGGATCTACGGGATTGACCTATAGACAAGCATGAATATACCCTGCTTGCTACTTTTGTACCATTATTTGGCCGTATTAGCCATAACATATCTTGAGCTGACCATAAAATCACATTGTGAGGCCATAATAAGAATTTAAGAGAACTGTACTAGATTATTGCTGCACTGATGGCGTTGTTATAATATCCGCAAAAGTTGGTATTGTTTATATCATACTCTGCAATATAATGGAAACCGATCTGTGTTGATCTGTTTATTTACCTGTCTGTTTCTGTCACCCTTGAAGTCAACAGATAAGCAAAAGTTAGGCCAGGTTGAAGACTGTAGCCATCCTGCTAAGCTCTGATATAGACTGAAGTACAAAAAGTAGTCCAGGTTGCAGATGATGGCAGAAGTATACGGATAGCCCATATCTGAATGCACTTCTTGCCGTGCCAACGTTGAAACTGAAGCACTGCAGATATCTAAAGCTTCTTTCAGCAGCTCATGCATCACACCACATTACACCAATGACTGTTTCCCATGCAGCACGGTGCTGCGCTGTCTCCCCAAGCCACCACACAGCACTACACCAATCACCATCTACCATGCAGCACGGTGCTGTGGTGTTTCCCCAAGCGCCCAACTCTGCTGGCGACACATGCGCAAAGTGAGCGAGAAATTCAACAATTGGTAGGAAGGCGAGCGGTTATTTGCGTGTATCGCTCGGTTGTTTACGTGAAGTAGCAGAGGAGCAGAGAAGTGGCATGCTCGAGACAGCTGCTCAGACTTATCTCTGTCTCGCTCGTCCGCTGCCCATACAAGTGGCTCGAGGTAATTGACTGGCTATGGGCTCAGATGTGAGCGACAGAGGGAGCACTGCACCCTATGGCGCTTTCTTTAATTAATTACTGCTTGTCACAGAGAATAATTGAGTTCGTCTTTAATAAGAGCAAACAGTAGATGTTGAATAGATACGTCACTCCTTTTTTTTCTGTAATTTTGCACGCTGAGTATCGACAGGGCGCAGTTAGAGTAGCAGTCATGATCATCTCTACTGTTACCAACTTATCGTTAACAGTGTGTTTCACGGAGTGCGATCTGCTGTTTGTTGTCTGGCTCATCAAGCATATCTTGTTTGGAATGCACTGCATCAAAAGAAAACGCTGTACCGTGACTGACATACTCATGATTGCGATGCCATTAGCAACTGTACATGGATGACTGACAATCCACAGAGTAACGTGATTACACTGCCATATGCAATGGGCCTAACTGCTTAGGTAGAAGACTATAGAACAACACATATCTGGTTAAGAAGTGAACCACTGCTAGACGAAGCTGTTGGTCTCTCTTCATGATGCGTTGTAGCCGCTGTATGAAACACGTGCCAAAGTAAGGGATTAGATACTGCATAGGAGTACACTGTGGTACAGTGCACGTACCACTTGCTGTACTAGGGTAGCAGATAAACTGTTACGCAGTAGGCAACGTTAACGAAATATTTAAATTGCTTTTAAAATTATAATTTCCTCTTTATCGGCACCAAAATTTGGGCATTTGTGCCCTTTGACAGCAATAACAGCTTCTGTACTTTTTTCTTGAAGATCCGTTCGTAATGTTTTGGGTTTTGTTGCTAACAAACTTTCCGACAAAACTTAGGCAAACAGACCAACCGATCATCCCCAAAATTTAGTAATTTATGTCATCTAACAAGTCTAAGGCCGTGCGCAGACGAGCGACATCTTCGGTACTTTCGACAGGAGGCCAAAATTGCTACAAGTTCTTTAAAAAACAAATAGTAAATATTAATTTAACCAATTTTATTGCATGTGTACACGCCAGTTTTCTTTTTTTTTTTTTTACCGGGCATTGTACTCAGCGCGTGATGTTTCGCAAGATCTTCAGCTTATAAACGAAACTTTGACAAGTACGTTTTCTTCTGGCTACCATCGCTGTAACCTGGAGATAAATTCATTCTATACTGTTGACATTGCACTTGCAATTGCCACCACTTAAAGCAAAGTTTTATGAAAACCGGTGGTGTTACGCGCGAAGTAGCGAACAGATAGCAGGGAAAAGTGAACAAGTTGCGTTGCATTGCTTGACAGCTACGACAACGGCTGGCCTGATCCAGTCAGCTGAGTGCGCCTCTCGAGTAACTTTTTTGCCGAGTCTGATAAGGCATTTGTTGGTGAAGCGCCACTCTCGGCAACTTTTGCTTCTCGTCTGCCTTGGGCTTTACAGTTCCTTTAAATTTGTTAAAGATTCGTTCATAACTTATTGAGTAATTGTGCTAACAAGCATGAAATTAAACACAGCAACTAACACACGATCAAACAAATCATGACAAAAAATTTTGTCATTTAGTCTCCGTCATATACCTAACAACTCGTATAAATTTAATGAAAATCCGGCCATAACTTTTGGAGTTATGGCACTAAGAAAAAATAGGCAGACAAACAAAAAACAAACAAACGAACGGATTTTCATCAAAAGTTAATCATCTGTTACTGCTAATATGCCTAACAATCCCTGTAAATTTCGTATTCTTAGCGTCAGACAGACAAACTCCATAAAAACATAACCTCCCTGGCGGAGGTAACAAAGATTCATTTACTAATTGGAGAAGAATTCCGTGTGAGCAAATGTCTGTGAACGCAACTAATGATAACGGAAAATTCACATTGGTGCTTAATCTAGGATGTTTATTATCACTGGCACCCAATCATTAATTTCTGGTAACATTGTTAGCTGCTCCTGTAGAATTCAATAGCTGTTTAGTGCTGTTCTGGTAAGTAGAAAAGAAAACAGCCAAGTGGACCAACAGATCACCATAAATTAGGGCAATTTGTTTCTCGTAACACCGTCGTTCCTGCAAATTTCTAGAAGTTTCGTCAGTAACTTTCTGAGTTATGTGACTGACAAACAAAGAGACCAACAGGCAAGCGAATCTGCAGATCATCACCAAAATTTGGTTACTTGTTTCTTAATTGTATTATTTCTAACACTTCCTGCAATATCGAAATGGTTCGCTTATAACTTTCTGAGTTATGGAGTCATGCAGAAACAGGTAGACAAACAAACGGTTGAACGGATAGTACAGTCTCCAGACCACCAGGATAGTACAGTCTCAACACCATCAATTTATAATGAATATTTACCGTGCAGGTAAACTGGAGGTTTTAATTTTGGCAGTATATTATGCATTGGCAATGGCATTAATATTCACCACCGCATTACCGTACTCTACTTTCTCAGCACGAGGCAACTGAGTGCACTACTTCGTAAAGGGCACTGAGGTGTTCACCTCGTCTGGTAATTGAAATGAAAGAAGAGGAGGCGTGCAGACAGAAGTAGAATCATGGCCAGGGCTATGGGCATTGAAGCTATCCCAATGCAATTGCTTGGCCGTCACTAGGCGGTAGGATGTAGAAGTGCAGTATGGATAGCGAGTGAATGATACAGGGTATCCCTCTCCAGAACACCACAGCAGTGGAAATCGCAACGGATAAAAATAAAAACAACTTATCGCACGCCCCAGGTGGAGGAAAATTCTCATGGACTGGTCCGTGCTAAAGAGAGACCCAAAAGAATACACGGCTGTAGTTGACGACAGTTTGTCGGAGCTTAGGGTTCAGAAACGGAAGGCTAATGTGACAGTTGCAACCCTTCCTCCCGACCGCGTCCATCTCTTGTTACATCGGTGCCCCCGTGCACGCCGTGCATGCTCGTACTACCAGGACGGGCTGCTCTGCCAGTGTGCAGAGTCACGGTCCCAGTACCGTGCACGCCCGTAACACGCAACACTGCACACGTACATTAGCCACACAAAGTACCCAGTTAAACCCTCGCCACGGCAGAGCGGCCACACACACAGGGCGGCAGTGTTTGGGTTGGCTGGTGTTGGCGCGGCCACCAGAGATCCGCATCTCTGCTCCAAGTGTCACCGGGACAGGCATGTCTCTGTGCCTGCCTCATTCTCTGCTACTATAGGGCACGTGCAGTTCTCTGAGGTCGTGCCTCCATTGTTTCAGAGTAACTTGCAGATCGCATTATGGCTCTTTTAGTTAAAACACAGAAAATACGATCAATTTATGTTTATATTATCTATACATATATGCGAGTTATCCGCGCCCTCAGCAAATGACGCAGAAAATAAGTACTTCAAAGAACTCTCTTCCACCCCCACCCCCATTTTTTCTTTTCGAAAATTTGGTATTGAGCCTGTTAGCTTAATACGCGTAGTTCGAGACGTTACGCATCACTGATTCCATCTACACCTCCTACTATGATATGCTTTGGACCTTATCTCTCGGCGTAGCACAACAGCACAGTTATTATTATTAATACTAAATTACATTGGACTGACAACGTGGGAACGAAGAAACTCCATGAAATTAAAGCAATCCCCCAAGCAACCAGCCCAGCGAGCGAAGAGAAGAAAAAGAAAGAGAAGAACCGAGATCAAAGAATAGCTCTGTGTGCAGATCGCTTAGAGCTGTCAATACTAGCAGCAGCAAAGACAGGGCCATCAAGACCATCCCAAACATCCACACACTATGGAAAAAACGAACGGGAATACTGGCCCGTATGGCATCGTAACGGTTCCAAGGCAAACTCATGAAAAGCATCAGTACGCCGAGTATACCTTACCCGAACAAATGGCTCCGGAAGAAAATCAGACAGTGGATGGCTAGGGCAATTATCTTATTTATACAGAAAGCAGACCCCACCAACTCTGCGACGATTCGCCAGATCACAAGGCACAACACCATACAGCATGAACGCAGATCGACGTACCACTCTAGCAAAGAAGCACAGATGACAATCGGCAGAAGAACCCCAGACTACAGAGCTGCATTCCAGAAGAGGGAGGGCATAAAAATTAAAGCAGCGACGTGTCAACTCTACCGAACAAAAACACTCTCCAAGCACGTCTCATAAAACCAATCTTCTGAGATGCACCAGGAATCAATTACTTCCAAATCACACTGAATGGATTCTGAAACCTCCAACCTATCACTAGGCTTATCGCAAACAGCCAGCAAAGTAACATCATCAACGTAGCCAACAAGTAAATTATTAACAAGATCAAACAGGTCCGCTGTATATACGATGAACGACAAAGGGCCCAGAACGCTACCCTGTGGCACACCAGAGACCACGTCCAAAAACTCACTCCTCTTCCCATCAACAACTACACATTGACGTCTGTCAGATAAAAAACTGACTAATTACCGCCAAAACTGAACCACCAATACCCAACAATCTTAGCTTTTGGAGCAGCCCAAGGTGATTCACGCGATCACAAGCAGCACTGAAGTCAAGCTGTACCAACTTTGTCTTATGACGCTCATCAAGAGCTAGCTGCAACACATGAGAAATGTGAAGCAGAGCGTCAGAAGTTAAAAAGCCGTTACGAAAACCATACTGTGTTGGAGGAAGGGCACCCTGCTTTTCAAGAAAGCGACTCAACCTCGACGCAACCAACCTCTCATAAACTTTCAACAAAACGGGTGTGATCGAGATGGGTCTATAATCGGAGGCTCAAGATGAAACAGAGCCCTTCGGAAAAGGCGGCTCATGAGCGACTCTCCAGCATTCCGGAAAAAAGCCCAGCCGTAACATCCGACGGAAGACAGAGGCAAGCGGGGCTGCGAACACATCAGCCACTCTCCTAAGAAAGAGAGGCAACATACCCGATGGTCAGTGCCTCCATAGGGGTCTAGGTCGAGAAGAAGACGGTGCACTTCAGAAGAGCTGATAGCAAAGCTGGAGAACCTCTGCTCTGGATCACACGCTAAAGGAATGCGCACCCACTCCCGGCTCTGCTTCCCATCAAAGTAGCGCAACAAAAGATCCGCCTTGGCAGCAGGGTCTGCAACAGGATCACCACCAGCACCAATTAAAGAGGGACAGAAGAGCTCATACCTAGCACAGCGCTCTTCAAGGTGGACCACCACTTATCTGCACTAACAGACGAAGCTAGCAACTCCCTGGACCTCTAATTATGCTCCCTCTTAGCTACCTCATAAGTAGCGCCGGCCCGACGCTACAGTTCTCTGAAACGTTGAAAGTCAACAGCAGGCCGGCTAGTACGCCAACGGGCATATGCCTCCGGCTTCAACTGGTGCGTCGCCCTTCAGGCATCAAAACAAGGGCTCATCGCCTGTCCTGACCGTAATGAATCGGGAAGGGACATAGGCACACACCATGTCAGAAAGAAGCAGATCCAAAGTAGACCCAGGATCAGGAGACTCTCCCACAACACCCCAAGGTAGCTCAAGGATGGCTCCAGAGACGGCGTCCCAATTCCCTTTTGACTCCAAAAATATTTCACGCCCAACGGTGACTGGGGACCCGCTGACGGACTTGCAACGTCGCAAAGAGGGCACAATGGTCCGAGGAACCAATGGGAGACGCAATCGACATTTCAACCAAATCAAGAACATCAGTCGTCAAGAGGTCAAGAACACCTCCCATCAATGGGTGGGACCCACAACCAACGGCTCACAACCAAAGGCAGTCGCGAAATCAAAGGCTGCAGGGCCATGGCAATCGGTCCTCCCAGATCCTAACCCTTCCACACGGTAACACTTAAAATCGCCCATAAAGACAGAAGAAGAATGCCTATCCGATGACTGAATTCTAGCCATTGCATCTAAGAGACAATAAAAGACCCTATCATCAGCAGACGGGCTGCGATACACTGAAAAAAGAAAGTTCCTGAATGAGCCACAGACTCGAAGCACCATCTGTTTACAACAATGGCACTCATATTCATGCTGCGTTGACACAACAACACCCTTTCGAACGTAAGCAGCCAGTTCTCTAAATTTAGGGCACCAGTCTCACAACCGCAGCACTGGAAACCGCAGCTACTAATATACGAGTGTACACGACCATCGAAAAAACCGGCGTATAATTTGTGATAGTTGTTCACGGCCCATATTTTCGTTCTAATAATTTTGAAAGATGCCCTGCAGCTGTTGATAATACTGATGACCTGAAGTGAGCGCGCTTAGCTTCAGTGTGAAGAGCAGCCCGTTGTCATGCAATGAAATAGTTCCTAATAATCAGCCACTCAAATATCACTCAAAAATTAAATTCCTCTGCGCGTCCCCGATACGCCAGGATGTCACACTAGTCGAAATTCAGTCTCCCGCCCGAAAAGTTGCATCATCTAACTAACAAACTTCAGCCGAAGAAAGTTAGCGACTGCAATCAAAACCTTCGTTTCCTTCGCGCCTCTGAAGAACGTCTGAGAAAAATATCTTTCCCTCCGTTCCCCTAATAATCTGCTCAATTTGCTCTTTGTGAAGTCATTAATGTGGAAGAAAGTGAAAATCAAGATCCACGAAAGTGTCAAGAAATATTTCAGGCGTCTTCATGGGGTAAATTTCAAAATAGTGAAGGCAGTGAAGGAAGAAGTACAGTCAGTTTTGAGACGGTCTCACGTCACCATTATCTGCAAGTTGTTCTAATTTTTACCTATTTGTTTTCAACACAACGTGACGGGACGGCCACAATCTCCAACCTGGTCTAGGTATTATTGCCGTATCTATACGGTTCAGAGCGTTCAGGAAAGATACATACATATAAATATAGAAAAATATACAAAAGACTATTGTGCATTACCTGTTTATTATTAATCAGTTTATTGGTTTATTTCTCTGCCCATTGTCTGTCACGCTCAAGGAAAACCGATATGAGTAATTAGGCCAGGCTGGAGACTGTAGCCATCGTGTCACCCTCTTACTTTAAACTGATAGGCAAGAAAATACCAGATTGTAGAGAATGGTAAAAATAAGTTTGATGCTCTTCTTACTTCGCAGCGCTAGAATCCAAATTAATGAAAATATCTACCCCTTCTCTTAGCAGCCTCATGCATCGTGATTATTCCTTTCTTGCCACCATACACTTCAGCTGCTCTGAGCTCACCCGCTTAGGCTAAGAAATTCTTGACAGTGCTATGGATATGCGGTGACGAGCAAACAACACGAAAATTTCGCGGTGGTTATAATTTTGTTAGCTAGATTCTTTCCATCTCCCTGTCACATGTTACTGTAGTAGCCGTAGCTACGGCAAGCCTCATAATATCTTCGTGTTACAGGCTGCTAGAGTAGCCACTGCTACGGCGGGCAATTATTTACCACAACAAAATGTCCCACAAAAACCCTTAGAACAACACGAGTCACCTCAGCCGCTAATGGCTGATGGGCAGATAGTGAGGTGCAGCCCGCACTGATGTGGGGTGCAGCAGCTGAGGTGCAGCCCGCACTGATGTGGGGTGCAGCAGCTGAGATGCAGCCCGCACTGATGTGGGGTGCAGCAGCTGAGGTGCAGCCCGCACTGATGTGGGGTGCAGCAGCTGAGGTGCAGCCCGCACTGATGTGGGGTGCAGCAGCTGAGGTGCAGCTCGCAGGGATGTAGGGTGCAGCAGCTGAGGTGCAGCTCGCAGGGATGAGGGGTGCAGCAGCTGAGGTGCAGCTCGCAGGGATGTGGGGTGCAGCAGCTGAGGTGCAGCTCGCACTGATGTGGGGTGCAGCAGCTGAGGTGCAGCCCGCACTGATGTGGGGTGCAGCAGCTGAGGTGCAGCTCGCAGGGATGTGGGGTGCAGCAGCTGAGGTGCAGCCCGCAGGGATGTGGGGTGCAGCAGCTGAGGGGCAGCCCGCACTGATGTGGGGTGCAGCAGCTGAGGTGCAGCTCGCAGGGATGTGGGGTGCAGCAGCTGAGGTGCAGCTCGCAGGGATGTGGGGTGCAGCAGCTGAGGTGCAGCCCGCACTGATGTGGGGTGCAGCAGCTGAGGTGCAGCTCGCAGGGATGTGGGGTGCAGCAGCTGAGGGAAAGCCACTTTACCGCCGACTCCCAATAAGCAGTCCGCATGCAATGGCTCGTGCTACGGACTGACTGCTGCCAGGCTCCATAGCAGTGCACGCCTGCAGTGAGCCGCAGCTTGTCCGAGTAGGAGCTATAGCGCCAGAACTTAGAGGCTCGTATGATAACTGCTGTCCTTGCATAGTTACTTATAACTGTAATTTACAGAACAGTATGCTTTTTGGTTTCGCCTTTCTACGTAACCTCTGCTGCCAGTTTACCTGCCCGCGTCAGTAGGCGAGAGGCTACGATATGGTGCGTACGTGTTCCTGCTACCCTATAGTGCGGTGATGTTATCATACGCTCAAGAACTGTCGCATCTCGAACCTGCTCAAACTCAGACTATTAATTAAAGCAAGTGACTTTCTGTCCGTCCATCATTTGCTTTCACTTCACTGTATCTACTAACCAGGTATTCAACCTCGCTTAACTGGGAGTTTGCTCCAATGTATGTTCAGCTTTTTGCCTGAAAACGAGGGTAATTTGCGGAGAACTCCCCATTAACCTAATAACTCTAAGACAGCAATATGCTGTCGATTCAATAATACCTTCCTCACTTCTCTAAGAGGTTATTTCCCTATTAACTCGCTACTATTTTAAACTGGGTAAATTCCCACTCAATAGCACATATACTTGATGTTAGTTCGGTGTAAATTAAAGTGTTGACCTTATTCTGTTGCATTGCTCACCCTTGTTGGATAACCTGTATTTTACAGTCGCTTGCCCTGTCCTCCCCTTTGCGTGCGGTCTTTATACACCTGCTTAAGCATGTGTGCAGCATCTCACCCCCTGGCTGCTGCTACTGCCCTTCCTTTTGACGAGAGCGCTTGCTTACTCGCCTTCATTGCCAGCTCCGCTTTATCCGTATTTTGCTTCCACTGTGTTAGCGGAGGCGGGGTGGGGATAGAGGGCGGTCGGGGTCGCCGGCAGCAGAAAGCTTTGGCAGCGCGGAGGGGAATGAAGGAGAAAGGGTCTACATAATTTGCTTCGAATGACGTTTACCTTCTGCAAAAGCATTTAGTTCCTTTCGCTTTTGATTCACCAAGTTCAATCCATCTATTTGAATTACGAGAAATTGCCCACTAATGAGAAATTTCACATCTTGATGTTTGAATCTGTCAAAGCAATTAATTCATCTATTTTTTCAAGCTTTTGTCTTATCCGCAATAACTAACCTTAAACTTCATTAAATTTATTAATTGCTTTTATCGCCTTTGCATAGCATGACCTGGAGTGTTTCTACCTGCCGTCTTGGGCCCGCTGTTCTACCAGCCTTCCTGGGCCCGCTGTTCTTCCAGCCTTCCTGGGCCCGTTGTTCTACCAGCCTTCCTGGGCCCGTTGTTCCACCAGCCTTCCTGGGCCCGCTGTTCTACCAGCCTTCCTGGGCCCGTTGTTCTACCAGCCTTCCTGGGCCCGTTGTTCTACCAGCCTTCCTGGGCCCGTCGTTCTACCAGCCTTCCTGAGCCCG